>RDRW01000660.1:42500-49079 GCA_007896445.1 Puccinia hordei | reverse complement strand
CTTGGAAGTGGCACTGGTCCCTTGGGATTCCTCCACACAAATGCTTTCGTAGGTCTCTCAAACATTTCTGGTCCACTAGCTTCCTCGTCCAAAGTGCCCTGTTGATGTCCGCTCGTGTAACATGTCCAATCGCACTTGATACCACCCATTGTCTCTAGCATACGGGCCCCTCGGGTTTTCAGCAGCCAATACATGTGCCACACAAGAATACCCACAGTTGCCATCGCCATTGGGTTATAAGTTGATTGGACATACTTAATGACCCAAGGAGGTAAACTCCTCAACCTGGGGGAGATGAGGGCAAATTCAGCATAACCACAAGAGAGTGAGTAAATTCCTTTGCTCTCATGAGTAATCATAATGAATTCACACTATGTTCACTTACTGATTTATCAGACAGAACCTCTTTAGAGGCTTGAGCCAGTGTCCCTAAGGTGGGACCACTTTTTACAACCATACTTTCATCCTGAATTCAACCAGAAAAGCCAATCAGTTATAATGTTGACTCATTGAATGGGCTCATCCTCACCCTTGAATTTACCTCCAAAGTGGGTGGCCTGGGGGTCATTGGCCTGATAATCACCTTCCGTATGCAAAATAGGAATAGCATCCTGAATTGCAAAAATACAACAGAACAATTAGGCCAATCACTATTAGGAGAATCTTGTTGGTTTGATTAAAGGGGCTTACCAGGGAAGTTGATATTGAAGCCCCGGCAAGAGGAATATCAATTGGATTGTCCTCTGGAAATTCACATGCATCTCCTTCAGACCCAAAGGGATCTCCATCACTGCCATCAGATTGATCATTGGATGAGTCTGATACTCCACTAGATGACCCAGAATGACTGCCTTCTGTGGAGCTCCCTTTTGCCAAAGACATCTGACTCAATGCAGATGATACTGAGGGCTTTTCTTCCATATGGCGTTGGGATTTGGGCCGGTTGGAAGTGGGGGGACTTGCTTTCCGCTTATGTGACGTGCGGCCTGGTTGGTAGTCTTTGTTGGCTGCATACGTAGATGGTAGCTGAGACTTTGGAGGTTGGCCTCGGCGCTTGGCCACACACGGTGGGCTCTCATTGTCTTCTTCAGAAGATGTTCCGGGATCGGGAGCCTGTCTTGGTCAGCCTCGGGGTTTTGGGGCGGTCAGTCTGGCCAAGGTGGGCAGCTCATCAGGGTCTTCCATTGATGAAGAGCTATCTTGTTGCAACTTGTCCGTCCTTCTCCAGCCCGCTTCATTCTGACTGGTCCTTGCGCGCTGTTTCCCTTTGGCTGTCTGTGCCTTTTCAATCTGAGACTCCATGATTTCTTCCTGAGTAGGATCTCGGGTTTGCACACGGCGGCTTCATTCTTCTTCTTCCAAGGTTGATTTGGTTTGGTTTTTTTGTCTGATGGGGTCTGGCTCAATCAGTGGGACCACATGTGTGTTTGCAACAACTCAACAGAAATTCTTCATCAGTGCCGGCAAAGCTGTGGAGGGGTGAGATTCCAAGATCTCCTGCTTTAGCGCCTCAAAATCATCGTCAAAGTTATACGGCTCCTCATCAAGGTTCTGTAATTTAAGCAAGGTCAAACAGGATTAGCCAATGGGTTATGGAGGAGGGGGAAGATTTATACACTGACTGGTCCATCTGGGTTGTAACACAATTGCCACTGGGGATGAAAGTCCGCTGGTTCCACATCACCCTTCTCTTCAAGCAACTTTTCAATCAAGTGTGCACATGGGACCCCCATTCCCGCATTGAAGTTCCCTGTACACTGCCTGACCGGATCATCACGTTTGACCTTCTTCATTTTCAAGTACTTATTGTACTCTCCAATAGCCAATTTGAGGGCATGGGTTGAGATCTTGGTGTGAAGCGGCTTGAAAACATTTGTGAGTCCGGATAGCCCTTTGATTCTTTCATGGCCAATCGTGACCTGTGCTTCGTCCAGTTGCCGGTCCACAGCTGATGAAATGGTTAGGAAAAGGGTAGAAAAGTCGATCTTGCCAGATGTCACGTATGTTTTGAGCCAGCTATGAGCTGATTCACCTCTAGATGACGTCAGATTCCCCAAGTGCGGGGTTTTCCCAGCCCATGCAGACATGAATTGTTTGCGAAAGGGCAGAACATGGTTCTGAAGGTATTCCAGAACATTTGCTCGTTCCCTGAGGTACACCTGAAGCTTTCCCCAAGCTGTGTCGAATGAGGGTTTGTCTGGAGCGTATGTAACCTCGTGCCATAGCTTCATGAAATTCATCCATTTGTCTGCCTTGGATGCAAAAGCCTGTTTGAAGTTGGTGACAATGTTCCAATCAATGTGCCAGGCGCATAGGTTTGAGGTTGCATTTGGGAAGTGCTCCGCAATTGCATTTTGGAGAGCCACCTCTTTGTCTGTCACAAAGACCTTTGGAGAGCTCTCTGGTTCCCATACCGACCTGCAAGAATTGATAGGTGTATGTAAAATTACCATCAGATTATCAATCTCATACTAAAAAAGACAATCACCACACTCACTTCAACTTATTCAGAGCCCAAGAGTATGCCTCATTTTTCTCATTCCTCATGAGACAAAATCCAATTGAGAAGGAGTTGTTTGTGCAGGTCTGGCCAACAACATGCAGTAAGGGGTACTTGCAGAGGTTGGTCTTGTACGTGCAGTCAATATTAACCACATGATGGAACTTGCAAGCGAGTAACATTGATCCAGGGTGCGCAAACCATAGGTAGAGGAGCTTTCCGTCATCATCGTAAACTTCATTGTGAACCCAGTTGGAGCCTTTGAGGCATTGTAGAAGATGGTTGATGGGGGTGTCGCCAGCCCTCCGCTCTATCTTCTGCGCTGCTTTTGTGTTGTAAATTGTCCGGTTCGTGACAAACCGTCCCTCAGTCGTACTCAGCTGCCGGGCAATTGCCTGTGGTTGCAAACCAAGAGAGGCCAGTCGAGCCACCTCTGCTTGGCCCTCTGCCCCAACTGTCTTGTGGATGGCCTTGTAGTTGTGCTGGATGACATTGTGGTTGTGAGGGACAGTCTTGCTGCGGAGATCCCAATAGTTGTTTTCACGGTTCTTAGCACATGAACAGTGGCCCGAAATCTTGAAGGCGCATCCAACTCACTTATTACGTGATTCACGAGCCCGACAGGAGTCCACGATGGTAGTGTCTTCTCCAGCCAGTGAGCAGGCAAGGTAAATGTTCTTCCCCGCCTTGGATTTTGAGACCGCCAGCCAATAACCATGCTCGGTGGCCCATGTGGACACAAATTTCTTCAGATCGTCAACACAGGTGAACAGGTATTCAGGTGGAGGGTCCATCGGCTCTACAAAATTAATTCCCATGAGCATCCATTGGAAACAGTATGATAAATCAATGAGGCACTGACCTTTCACAGAATAGTCAAACAATCTGACATCCTCACTGGTCAGTAGGGCTTTGGGAAAAGCATTTCCATCCGGGAGATTTGGGGGCATCAACAAGTTGTTGGTGTGGTGCGCAGATGCTCTGGGATCTGTACAGTAAAACACTGGTAAGAACACCGCAAAGGACTTTTCTGAGTGAAAGCTACCATCACCTTGGGGATTTTCCTCAGTCATTGGAGAGGGAACAGACATTTCCAGGGGGATTGGGGAGGGAACAGACATTTCCTGGGCGGTTCTTGCAGGAGCCAGGACTGCAGACGGTACCACAGATGTTGTAGAGTTGGACCCACCTGATTCATCAATAAATAGTCAGCTCCCAATAAAGCAACTTTACCAGAGAAACTAAGACCCACCTTGAGCTTGATCCTCATTGGTTTGGGTGGGAAAAGAGGGAGCAGGAAGGTCATTTGCAGAAGGCAGGAAATCAGGGGGAAAAGCTGATCATTTACAGTTTGTCAGCTCTCAATAAATATACATTACAAGAGAAAGTTAGACCTACCTTGAGCAGTATTGTCAGTCATTTGAGGGACAACCAAGGAAGCCAGTGGATCAATTGATGTAGGTAGCTGCGCGGATGGGGCAGGCGGACTTAAAGAGTCAAGCAGAGAATTGATTTCAACAGCGGATTGGATAGTGTTGTTCTCCCAGTAGTATGTGGGCTGGTTGACGGACGGGTTGCTGGGTATTGATGCAGACCGGTTTCTGGGTATTGATGGTGGGTGTTGGATTGGTTGGGGGGCATTCCAGTTGTTGGAGTACATTTCCTGCTGTAATGTATAGGAGGTTGGTTGATTGGGTTGGTGGGTGGGAGGAATTTTTGACGTCTGTTGCAGGGTGATTGCTGTATTGGTGTAGTTTGGAAAGTTTGGATTGAGTTGGCCGGTGACTGGAATGTGAGGAAAGGCTGTACTATTGTTATAGGAGGCCGTTTGGGATGATTGGTGGGGGGGAAGGTCGTTGTATGGGTTGAAAGATGGTATTTGGTGGCCCATATGGGGTGCAGGTTGCCCGTGATTTGGAATTGGAAAGGCTATTGAGTTTGACGGGTATGCGGGGTGGCCATGGTTGGTGAAGCTGGGGTGTTGGTTTGTGGGATTATGTGTGATTGGGGGTATTGAGGATGCGGCAGCATTGTGTAGGTAATTGGGGAAGCCGGGGAATTGATCAGACGTTTGAGGGGGGATGGAGGGGTTGGATGGGACCTGGAACCAAGGGGGTTGCCCAAATGGAACTGGTGGTTGCGGCTGATGGAGGCAGGAGGAAGGACTGTGTGAGAAAGTTATTTAAGTAGAAGAATTGGGCTGTGTGTGCTTACATGCTGTGCCAAGTGAGACTGGGTGACATTAGGCTGACCACTGGCATGTGTTATTGCATTGTGGTATTGGGGGTGCGGCTGATTGTGGACGCCATATGGGTTGGGAGATACGTGGTAGTAGGAGGGGTTTTGGCCTGGCTGAGACATTTTCTGCTGTAAATAACGGCCAGAGTGAGTAATTTTGTATTATATTTACTTTGATAGACATGCACTTACACTGCTGGAGGGTAATAAAAGTTGATGCAAAGAATACTTGCTGATATCTGTGCGTTCAGAGGAACAAGAAGAAATAATCAGCTGGCATGAAAATGAAGATGTGGAGAGATTAATTGGATCTGAGTGGAAGAGCATCAAGTGCTGGTGTGCCCGTCTGGGGCTTGGACAAGGGGAATGGGGCCCTAACATGTCAACCTTGGGCGGCTGGGAAGGGCCAAAAGGGGCCTAGGCGCCACTTTTCAAGGATTGACAGCTGGAATGAGGCTCCCTACAGTTGCCTCCTTTTGGCCAGTCATAGTGGGCCCTGTTGGCCCTTTTAATAGGCCCTTTGGGGCTTGTCCCACTGTCAATACAGGGCCTGTCAGCCCTAGAGATACTCCAGAGTATCCTAAAGACTGACTTCAATGTAAAATATTAATAAATATTGTATTAGCAATAATATATACTATAATATTATTAAAGTAATCAACTTTTCATGTAAAATTAGGTGGGGTACCTCACTCAAACCACCACCAAATTCCAACTCCTTCTAGTACTTTACCATATCTCAAAAGGTACTTAGTAGGAGATGGAATAACCGTAAAAATATAGATTATAAAGTATTGTCATAAAAGCTGAGAGACAATAAAATTATTTGCATAAATATAATAATAATACAATTATGCTTATAAGAAAGAAATTACCTGAGTGCGTGGTAATTTCCCAGTATTGTTCTATTAAATGAATTGGCCCATGATGTGATTGGTTATACATACATGTCATGAGGTCATGGGGACATAGAAAATACTGTGCTCAATTCAATAAAATTCCCATTAAATCATGGTACATTTGAATTGTAATACATTAGAGCAGAATTTAGAATAAACATTCTAGAACATTCCTCTAGGAATCTCTAGAATATAAAAGGAGGTCATTTCTGGCCTAGGATTGGTTCCTCAGCATATTCCTCCAGTACCATTTTGTAAGTACTCTGAATATTCTCCTCCTACTATTAGAGTAGTGTATCCCTTTATATCCAACCCAACCTTTATTACTGGAATAGTCTCAAGTTACCTTAGAATTCCCCATCTCTTGGCCTTGATCTGTTCCTTAGAAAGCAGTTGCTACAAGACTACCACCTCTGACAGTAGCCAATCAGCTTAAGTGCTTGCCAGCTGCTTAATAGCAATTCTTATTGCTATAACTTTCCCAAAAAGACAAAGAATAGCCAAACCTACACGGTTAACTATTAGTCTTCTCCAATTGAGTGATTTGTATATCAAACATTCAATTATAAGGAGTTTTAGGTTATCCTCTGTGCATAGTTTGGACACTATAGAGAGAAGAAATTCAATTATTTATTCAGATAACCTTTCAGCACAGTGAAAGTACCTGGTTTAATTGTAAAATTAAGCCAGTGTTTCATACACATAGCTGACAGGGCCTAATGGGCCCTGAGTAAATTTTTGGTTTTTTTTATCATAATTTTTTGTTTTCTTGTTTTATTTTATTTATTTTTATTTTGGGCATTGATAAAAGAACCCGGTTTTTCCGCGTTTACACCCGGTTTTACGCAGCAGCAACGTCCAAATTGCTGCGCAGTACACCCGGTTTTCCGCATTTACACCCGGATTTTTTATTCAATTTTTTGCGGGCGGATTTTTGTTTTT
>RDRW01000660.1:0-40000 GCA_007896445.1 Puccinia hordei | reverse complement strand
TGAAAAGAGTGCTGTGCTAACAGTTAGCGTAGCTGAAAAGAGTGCCACACTAACAGTTAGCGTAGTGTTTGTTCCAGCTAACACCGCTAAAAATTAGCTAACAGGCAATTTCTGTAGTGTTAACTTGTTTTTTTCAATGGTGCTAACACTACGCTAACCGCTATTTTTTCTGAAATTATTTTAGTGTTAGGTTCCCAAATCTCCAGCTAACAGTAACTTTGTGGTAGTGTAGCTAAATAAGCTAACATTACGCTACGCTACAGCTACTGTTAGCGTAGCTGCCCACCGTTGTGCCCAGTTTGCCAAATTCAGCTTGTTCTGCTTCAGTTGCAGGAACAAGCCTCGTGCCGGGGACAAGGGGAGTCTCCACTTTCCTGACATTGACCATGTTGTGAGACTCTAGAATTTTACGAAGATAGATTGGTTGAGAGAGTTCAATGCATTTGCCGGACCTTTCAATCTTCATTCCTAGTAAATGCTTCAGAGGGCCCAAGTCTTCCATGAGATATCTTGCATTGATAAGCATCTTGAAAAAATCCACATCATCGCTAACAATAACCATATTGTTGACGTATACATGCACCCAACATTTCCAGCTTGAGTCTTCAGAAACAAAAAAAAAGGGATTGGCCAATGATGGAGAGAAAGAGATAGATTTAAAGAAATTTGAGAGTTCATGGTGCCAAACTCAAGGAGCCTGTTTGAGTCCATAAATGGACTTGAACAGATGAAGACACTTTCCTTTTTGGACAACTAGCCCCGCAGGAGCCCTCAGATAGATAGTTTCATTGAGCTTGCCATTCAGAAAGGTGTTCTTTACATCCATCTGATGTATATCAAGACCCTTGACAACGCCCATCAATAGTAATGCACGCAATGAGGTCGGTCTGCCGGTAGGAGCATATGTCTCAGCGTAGTTTACACCCTTGACTTGAAAATTTCCTGCCGCGCAGAGCCTTGCCTTGAACTTGGTAAGACGGCCAAACTGATCAAACTTTTTTCGGAAGATCCAAACGGTGTTGAGAAGCTCAAATTCGTTCGGGATTTCAACTAGCTCCCATACATCGAGTCTTTCCATTGCAGCCAACTCTTTATTTATTGCTGCATTCCAGCTAGATGAATCCGGGTCCTTCATTGCACGAGAGTATGATTTAGGAGCCTCTGATGTTTGGTCAAAGAACTGAACCCCAGCTAGGAAACTTTGAACGTGAAAATCAATGTCTTCATTCACAATCACCACATGAGCTCAACGCTTTGAGACCAAAATGTTGCTTTCATCAATTTTGGAAGAGATGTTTTTAGGCACTTTTTGGTCAACCAGTTGAAGCACCAAGTCATAACCGGGTTTCAATGAAACAGATGAGGCAGGGGGGGGGGGATCTGATCCTTGGGAAGGAAGTGGAGGTTGTACAGAATTCTTGGCTTGATCACACAGACCAACCGACGTTGTATCAATCTCTTGATCTGAGACCAAATCATTGTGACCATGAATGGGCACTTTGACTCCATTGAAATTTACCTCATCTTCAGATTCAAAGATTTCTGATAAAATCAAGGATGGTGATATGAGACCAGCGGGATCAAACAGGGAGATTCCTGGAAACAGAGTCTCGTCAAATTTGACATTGTGACTCAACTCCACATGTCCGTCCTCTCTCAGGATACGCCAGTTGTCCAACCCTAGCTGATACCCAATCATGATTCCCTTTGACAATGTATCAGAGAATTTTGAACTCCGTTTGGCCTTTGGAAGATTGACGTAACAACGACAACCAAAGGGGCAAAGACGGGAATAATCAAATGTTCTTCCAAACCAGAGCTCATACGCCGAGATCCATCTTTTCTTGCGCGTAGGAGTGATGTTTTCAAGGAATACAGCCATTTCAACCGCAAAACCCCATAACGAGTGAGGAAGATTGGCCTGTTTGAGCAAAGCACGAGCTTTCTCAGTGGTAGTTCTATTCCCTTGCTCAGCAATAGGATTTTGCTGAGGAGTATACGGAGCGGTGATATTGGACAATATGCCCTTTGATTTCAGAAATTCTTTAAAATCATTTGAATTAAATTCGCCACCACCATTGGTGGTGATGCATTTGACTGAACAAGAATGCAGAGTGGTTACATCGAGATAGAATTGCTTAAATAGATCAAGTGCCTCGGATTTCCTTTTTAAAAGATAGACAAATTTATAAGAAGAGAATTGGTCGGTTATTTTGAAATAATATTCATAACCTTCCGAGGTGGGAGGATTAATCTGTCCACTGAGATCAAAAGGAACAAATTCAAGACAGTGAGTTGAAGAGGGAAGTTTTTTGAAGAAGGGAAGGTGATGAGATTTTGACAGCAAACACGCTTCAAAATTCAATTGAAAATCCTTTAGGTCAAACATCTTCTTCAATGACTTGTTTCTGGGATGACCGGCACGTCTGTGAAGAAGTTTGATATCAGATTTATTTCTACACAAAAGCTTGACGGAGTGAAGGGACCTGCCTTTATCAACTTCAATTTTGATGAGGAAGACGTCTTGTTTGTTGAGTTTTTCTTTGAAGATTGTTTGACCTTCGTACTCCAGATTTGTGGTGGTTGAGCCGGTTCGAACCAAATCCATACCACGACAAAACAAACACCCTTGACTTATGAGAGTTCCCACTAATTGAGGAACATGAAGGAATTCCACTTTAAGAGATTCACCGGTTTCCGTTTTGATATAAACATTCCCTTTACCCGGACAGACAATTGTTTTCCCATCAGCCAGCT
Organism: Puccinia hordei; assembly: GCA_007896445.1. Lineage (NCBI taxonomy): Eukaryota > Fungi > Basidiomycota > Pucciniomycetes > Pucciniales > Pucciniaceae > Puccinia > Puccinia hordei. The sequence continues at coordinate 37,243 of RDRW01000660.1, read as the reverse complement.
CAATTTTGCACTTAGCATCAGTCGTATATGTTTCAAACGCATCACAATCGGAGATCATGTGGTGGGAAGCTCCACTATCAAGGTAAGCTGTATTGGGACTAAGCTTGACCGAGTGTGCTTTCCTGATGCAATGCCACGCCGATCCAGAAGAATCTTCCTCTGCCTGCGCTGTTTTAGCTTTTCCTTTCCATTGAGCCCTTCGCTTTTCAAACGCCTCCTTCTGTTTAGGAAAAAGTTAAAAGCACTTAGATTTGGAGTGCTCAGATTCAGGATTGTGCTGACCGTTAGAGCATTTAGCTCCAGTTTTCAATGACTTAGAGATGGTTGTCTTCATGGCGGCTTCTTCAGATTTGATCTAAATGGAAGGATCATCCCTGCTTCGCTTGTCAAGGAGAGTAAAGAGTGAATCAATTGTGAGAGGTCTACCTTGAATAAGAACTTCACGAGTGTGCACAAGAGTCTTGGGAACTTTGTCGACAATCTGCTTGCAAAACAGATTTTCATGAAGTTGATAGTCTTTTGGAATACCAATTTTGAGACCAACGGCTGTGAGGTTACTGATGTGAGATGTGACGTCAGAAATGAATGTCTCGAGATCGGTTCCTTTGAATTTGAACGCCAGAAAGTCATTGTACACTCTGGACTGATTCCCAATTTCTTTTGATTCATAGTAGTGGTCTTCAAAATTGAAATCATAATTTCATAATTGCATAATTTCATAATTTCATAAAAAAAAAAAACATGTAATCCCCCGTACCCCCGACCCCATCCACTACATAAAATCATAAAATTCTTTCTTGCTTGAACTTCAACGAGATACTACTACAGCTCCAACAGCATCCACCAGCCCCTCCAACCTCCAACTTAATCCAGAACAGGTGTCCAACTTAATCCAGAACAGGTGTGTAGTTTGATGGCCTCATACAAATAAATGTGATTTATCTAAAGCTAATTGTTGATGCTGTTTCAATATTCAGAAAACCAGGACCTTCCAATGTCGCAACCAATGGAATCCACCCAATTGGAACAATTGACTCAATCAACTGATTCACAATCACACGCAGGATCACTTAATTCGATTTCAACCACCTCAGCGCAACATCGTCGTCACCAATCCCGTTTGGGGGCGCGCCGAAATACTAGGGACGAAAACGGGCCAGCTAGAGGCAGCCGAGGGGCATTTCGCTCATGGACTCGTGACTTCAACCAAGATGGCAGGTCATCACTTGATCTGATTGTAGAATGGTTAACAATCGAGGGGAATCACAGTCTATGGCGCTCGGGTCAAATCAGTAAACGCGATGCCGCCGAGAGGATTGGTAAGTACCTTGTTGAGCATGGGGCAGAACATCGCGATTGGCGGGGTATTGAGCAGCAGGTGTGTAGCTTGACATATTCCTAGATTTGAAATTTGTGAGCATCAGGTATATGTGATGCATGATGAAATCGTTGGGCAGTTGTGCTGTCTCAAGGATGGCTGTCTTGGTGAGGTAGGAAGATATTTCATTCAATGGATTGGACCGGAAGAGCTGGAAAGAACGCGCCATCTGGGACTTCCAAAGACTTGCCACTAGCATGAAGTTTGTTTCTTCAAGGAGGTGTTGGCGATCTGATTTGCGAGGCATAGTGGGTTGACAAAGGATTATGTGGAGGTTTAACCACGAGAAAATTATCAGATAATTTGTAATATGCTTCGGGGGGGTGAGGAGTTGGGGATGTCAAAATTCATAAATTCATAAATTGGATCTCCCTGCGATTTTTTTTTATGAAATTATGAAATTATGAAATTATGAAATTATGATTTCAATTTTGAAGACCACTAGTGTGATTTGAGTTTTAACCACATTGCCCAGGGATTGTTCTTGGTCTTGGGAGTTTTGAATTTCAGATAATTGGAAAGTCCCATGTATTGCTGAAGGACACCAGAAGTTTTTTGCTTTCTGATCTTGAATGCTTCGGAAAGAGTAATATCCACAGGAGGAGATTTAATAGTCATGATGAAAGAAATAAGGTTCTGTTTCTTCATGTAACTTTTGATGAGTTTCTTCCACATCACCCAGTTGAGGTTGGTGAGTGTAGGAATATTTGGAGAATATTGATTGTTCATTCCAAGTCAAAGTTGTGTCAATGAATTTTCTATAGCACTTCTGGGCTCATAACCTATTGATCAAAAAACCTTTTGGTTTTCCCAACAAGATAGTTAGGAAATGACTAGTGACTAACTAGAGCAATGAGCAGATGCAAACCTTTTGGTTTTCCCAACAAGATAGTTAGGACACAACTAGTGACTAACTAGAGCAATGAGCAGATGCGAAACTATGTGCAAGCACAAGGAAGTTGGGGCGAGTGAGTGAGATAATAAATATCCAAAACAATCAGATCATGAATTTCTAACCTTGTGGTTTTCCCAACGAGATAGTTAGGACACAACTAGTGACTAACTAGAGCAATGAGCAGATGCAAACCTAAAGAAAACACAAGAGGTAGAAATAGAGAAAATGAGATAAGATAACAGAGACATCAAAGAGAAAAGAGAAACAGACCTATGTGCGAGCACGAGGGAGTTGAGGTGAGTGAGTGAGATAATAAATATCAAAACAATCAGATGAGAAAAGAGATTACAATAGCTAACATTGACAATCTATGAACTAGCTATGAGCATAGTTCAATATGCACACTTTCCCCTACTCCATCCCACACCTCTCACCAATTCAAGATCCATTCCTAATGCCTTGCCACACTAACCAGCTTGAAATCTTATACAACCCTTGGATGTGTGACAGAATCATCAAGCTCTGTGCGTCTGAGAAGACACAGGGTTTTTGCCCGACCAACACAACTCAGCTTATGCCGGTCAGCCATTGCACCACCCATTGCTTGTGCTGATTCAAGATTCAAGTGTTCAACTTTCTTGATTTGGCTTGCAGCAACTTCATGGTTGGAGGCCCCTTGTATCCGCTTCAGTTTACCAGCAGTTTCAAAGGCTCATGGTAAATATCCCCAAAAAGGGGATATTTCTGCCTCACTGTTAATAAAATTCTCCCCTGAACACAAGGAGAAATTATCATGTAATCCAGTAAGTTATTTATTTGATTTATCTGTTCAAATGGAGGGACCCCTGCAACATGACTTATTGAAAGTTGTTGTAGTCCCCCCCTAGCCTCAGCACCACTGATTCAGACTATACTCACATCTCTTGGCCCCCATCAGAAGATGGAGTTGAAGCAGACCCCAGTGAAGAAATCAACACCAACCAGGCACCAGATATCCCCCTTATCCCTCCAACTGAGGGCAATTATCTCTCAATTGCTGGTGCATGCCCCACCAGCACTCCATGGCGGGGAGAATCCAATCTCACCATGCCTGAATTTTTTCTCATTTCGTACTTGTCTGAAAATGACAGACACAATTTGTCTGTAATGGCTGAACATTATTCTACAACTGGTCTGCTTTCAAAGGAATGAGTCAGAAAGATCTCACAGACCTAGGATTCCATGTGGGCACAGCTTTTTTGATAATATCTGGTGTGGCCAATGTTCTCAAGTGGCTGGGATCTTACAATCCTCAAGGCTGATCTCTTATACTTGTATTGTACTTGTTATATATATATTATTGATATATATATTATATTTATTATGCTTCATACTTCAGCAATGGTTTACTTCTTCCACAAATATACATATTCATGTTTACCAGATTTTTCATTCAGAATGTGGCCCCCCAGTCCTGCTTGTAATGTAGCCAACAAAATACATGTATCAAATTCGTTGAAAAAATCTATTGGCCATAAAAAATCTATCTGGCCATCAAATATCTATCTGTAAGCTTTTCTCATAATGATCATATTAATTGGGTGATCATTTAATGTAGGCAAAACATAAATTTATCCAATTCCTTTCTCAATCACACACTATTGGCCATAATTCACCTTTAAATGTATTCACATAATTGGGATGATGAGGTGATATTGTTGCCAAATTGGGTCTGACTTTGGTCTTGTCTAATAATATGGTTGGTGGTAAGGTGAGCCAGATGGGTAATATGAGGTTGATGCCCCATCAGTGCCCTCATTTTGGTGGTAATATGCACCTGACAAACCATAAGGGCCAAATGCCGGGTGACCTGAATATGCAGCTTCAAGCAAGATTGTATCTGTAATGCAGGTCTTTGGTAGTGTTGAAATTGTTTGGTGTACACAAGTTTCATGATGGGAAAAAACATTCAAAATATAGCTGTTATCGCTTATGTTGTGGTTTATCACATGCTTAACTGTTTTACCTTCTTTTCTGCTTGTTCTTGGTATGTTTGATACCACAGGCTGACACCCTCCATCATAACAATTGTGCTGCACATTGAGAGACGTAGTTTTTGCTGTCACATATCAAGAAATAATCTGGTTGGAAATGGTTTGTTACATGATATTCTGCAATCTTACCTGTTCATGAATTCATCTAGCCATTTTTTTTCCACAATCCTAAGTGAGCAATCCTTCTGCAAACCCCTCAGTATGCAATCTTGAGTTTTAATTATGTATATTTTGGGGTGGGTAACTACCCAAATGGAGATGACACATCCAATGCCTGATTGAGACTCAGGGGTAGCTGAGAACCCCTACACCACAGACAAAAAGTACCAACTTCAAGTTGTGCACCAGGACGACTTGAAGTTGTGTATTTTCAATTCAGTAGCATACATATGGTAGATCAAGCGCGTCTGGGCACATGCCCAAGTCCCGCTTGGCACTGCGCCAAGGGGGCTTGCGCATGTGCCCAGAGGGCTTAATCTGCCAGCACGCGCGGCCAGCTGATCTTGGCACAGAGCCAAGTCCAGCTTGGCCGACCCAAGCTGTAGGCCGAGGACTTCATCCCAATCACACTCGTCAAACGATCGTAAGTAATTTTCTTTTTTTCTTTTTTCTTCTTCAATTCAAAACCAAACTGATTGTTTATTTACATCCACATGTAATAGATGTCCGATTCCGCCGCTTTGGATTTGGTCGATTTGGAGCTCGAGGCGAATCGAGAGCGAGCTCACTTTACCGCTCCTGTGCTGACATGCAAGAAATAACTGGGCCACTCTTGGCCCATCCTGAAACTTAATCTTTCATTTATTTTCTTATTTTTTGGGCGTTGATAAACGCAGGCCAAGCGCGCACGCCAATGCCAGCCCGCACGCCATTTTTTTTTGGCGTGCGGGGCCTACACGCCCTTTTTTTTTGGCGTGTAGGGTCTACACGCCAAAAAAAAAGGGCGTGTGAGACCCACACGCCAAAAATGGCGTGCGGTTCCCACACGCCTTTTTTTTTTGGCGTGTGGGCCCCGCACGCCAAAGAAAATTGGTGTGTGGGACCTGCACGCCAATTGTTTGGCGTGCGCTCCCACACGCCAATTGTTTGGCGTGTGGGGGGATATTGCCTGCAATATCCCCATACACATAATACATACATGTATTATGTGTATGGGGATATCGCATGCAATATCCCCTCGCTCACGTAATTGAATGGTAGGGACCATTCGATTACGTGAGCGAGCCCGCCGAGTCTGATTCCTTTCAGGAATCAGACCGTCGGTCTGGTTGTTTTCAACCAGAACGACCACGAATTCGAGACACCACCACCCAAAAAAAAATGTGAGTAACAAAAAAGAAAAAAAAAAAAAAAAAAAAACACAAAAAAAAACACAAAAAAAAAAAAAACAAAAAAAAATGAGAAATAAAAAATGAGGAAAAAACCCCAAAAAAACCAAAAAAAAAGGGTTTTTTTGGGGTTTAATTTTGTGGGAGAAAAAAAGCCCCAAAGACAGGGCCCAATGGCCGTCAGAAGGGGCCCGCCTCTGCCCATCACCTCCAGTGGGCCCACAGGCCCACTTTGATGCTCCAAAGGGGCAATAAAAGATTCAATGGGGCCATTCAAACCCCCGAGGCAGCTCAAAGGGCCCCATATAAGCCCCAGAGCACACCATCCCCCCCAAAAGTGGCCCAATGGGCCCATCTCAAACACAATCAATCCCCCACATCTCTTCCAATTTTTTTTTCAAATTTTTTTTACCATAGATATAGTAACACGTGCTGACATACTCTCCCATTCAAATGCTAACAGATTCCGCACAAATCACCAATTTGAATTCAACAATCAACAATGTCTTCACATCAGACCAGTGAACTAGGACGTGAGATTCATTCCTTTATTTTGTGTATAATATAAGTCCCTGGCTCACTCCCACCCACCCTCCCACCATTACACAGGTTTGGATCTCTGGGAAAAATGCACAGAGCTGGCGCGGCACCCTGCGTTGAAACCAGATGAACGTGAAAACCTGGAGAATTGGGCCTCTAAAATAAAGGCTGAATATGAGCAGTCAGACGATGAGAATGAACAGGTCTCCAGAACCCCGGCCCCAGCTAGACACACCTTAGGCGCCACTAGGCCTGCTCCACCACAGTCCCACCCACGCCCTGAATTTGCAACCGACTCAATGGCATACTTATATGCACACACTCCTGATCCCCTACCTCCAGCAGCCAACCCAATCCCCACGCTCAATCAATTTGAAAACCAATTCAAGAAGGATGTTCAATATGGCCAGCCCAACACAACAAACCCAGCTGATGGATCCCCACGTCGAAGCGGAGAGATGCGGACAGATGTCAAAGGCCACAAGACAACCCTCAACACCTTTGGCCAGTCTTTCCTTCAAGGCGTACAAAGGGACCAAGCACTCATTGGCCAGAAGTCCTCCAAAGCCCCCAATGCGGACGGGAGACAAGAAATTAACAATCCAGCCATCCGGGACAGCTCTGAAGACCCTGACGCAGAGGGTGAAACAGATGACTCTGAAGATGGTGCAGAAGACCAGCAAGTCCTCCAACAATTCCTTCATGGACGTCCCAAACCTACCTTCCACCAGGAGCCAGTCCATGAACCGGTGCCACAACAAACCCGATATCGCTATGACATGGTACGAATTGAAGATCCTACGGTTGAAGACCCGACGAGCAAAAAGGCGCGCCTGGACAACTCTGCTTCTTCTTCTAAAAATACAGGCCCCATGTATAATTTCTTCACCGCTCATCCCACCTCTCACGAATTCATCACTGCGCAATCACTGCAAGGCCTCAGAATTCCACGGAACCCCCCTGTTGCTGGGCCATCAACAGTCAAGCCACCTACCCAAAGACCACCGGGCGAATCAATTCCTCCTCCCCCTGTCCTGACGCCTCCTTGTAAGTCACTCCCCATTGCTTATGCACACCCATCTTGTAATTAACATCCCTCCTTTGCGCACAGCTATGGGTCTATTTATCCCTGGCCCAATGCTTCCAAAAGCATTGGCAGATGATTTGAATGAAAATTTGGCGGGTGGAATTGTGTGGTCACACCGTTCAGCCGAGAAAATGATTGAAAACATAGCATTCATCCTCACACACCTCCCCTCAATGGTCACACCACATCCAACGATGCCACAGGAGTTCAGCCGAGTTGTTTGGAGGGAAGTGGATACACTTCTGAAGGCATGCAAATCTGGTAAATACTCACTTTTTTTCTCACTTGTTCATACATCACAAAGGCTGATATTTGTGTGGTATGCAGAGAGAATTCTTAACCCCACTCAACCTGGTGCTCTCTCTCTGATAACTCCTGAAGTTGTCAACATGGCACAGCTCGAGGCTTCCCAGGAGAACCGGAAGGCGCCGCCGTCAAAACGTGTCCAGACCCACACACTTGCGGCGAATCTGGCCTCATACTTCTCTCCAAGTGACCACGCTTATCTCCGGCTTAAAAGTGCTTTGCAAGACTGCTGGGCCCTTCGACACATGGAGCAACAGGGCAGTGAATGGCAGCCTCTCCCCCTGGACAAATCTTTGGTGCATACTGCCCATCTTGCATTCCAACGAACTTATGAAAACCTTGGAAGTCACGCAAAGGATGGATCAAGCCCCCAACCAAACACCTCCGGTCTCAAGGTCCTTGGTCTATACTTCACGGGGGCTATGTCAGCCTTGTGTTACATCTGCGGTCTCCAGGCACCAACAAGACCAAAGTATAAAAAGCTTGATGAGTGTTCAACATTAAACACGCGGGAGCAAATGCGGATGCTTCATATTCATTTGCAAACCCCCCGGGAACCCCATTACCCAGGGGACCCATATTTATTGGGTTTTGCAAACCCCCCAGGGACCCCATTGTTGTATCAACCAATAACTCCCACATGGGCCCCCAACTAACCCCAGTGTTCCCCCCCATAACCCCCATATTTGTTTGCATACCCCCCAGTCACCGCATTGCTATAAACCCCCCCCCATCGACCCGAGCGTTTTTCCCCCAACCCAGCAATGCAAGTGAAATGAATGATTATTAAGCAAAAATGAAGAACAAGGAAGGGAAACAAACAAACAGGATTGTCAATCATGTGCCACAATGAACAGGTTTTACAGATGAGCCCCCCCCATAACCCGTGGATCAAGCTGATAGGTAGAGGCTGGAGGTCAATTGTGATAGTGGGTGAATTGAGGCAATTGTACCTCATATAGGCGGAACACAGGCTGCGCTACTGGGTGGGCTGGGGGCCCAGGGTTTGGCTGGATTGCCAGTCTGTAGTTGTTGTCATTGAAGCTGTAGGTGGCTGGGTGGGCTGAGGGGACAGTAAGGGGCTGGGGGGCTTGGCCATATTGGTTGCTTGGGTAGCCATAGTTAGTTGCTAGGTGGCCTGATTGATTGATTGGAGCTGCAGGTTGGCCAAGCACGTGTGGATTTCCATACGCAGAGGTTTGATTTTGATACATGTTGCCAAGTGGGGCGTGCGGGTGATGGTTGGGGTCAACCTCATAGAATCCGTATGGGCGTGGAGGCTGATTGGTTGCGGAGTTGTAATCACCGGTGTGTGACATCTTTTGCTGCTGATTTGGTGATTTGTGCGGAATCTGTTTGCATTTGAATGGGAGAGTTTGTCAGCACGTGTTACTATATTTACGGTGAAAAAAAAAATGGAAATAGGAAGAGATGTGTTTGAGATGGGCCACTTTTGGGGGGGATGGTGTGCGTCTGGGGCTTATACGGGGCCCTTTGAGCTGCCTGGGGGGTTTGAATGGCCCCTTTGAATGTTTTATTGCCCCTTTGGAGCATCAAAGTGGGCCTGTGGGCCCACGGGAGGTGATGGGCAGAGGCGGGCCCCTTCTTACGGCCATTGGGCCCTGTCTTTGGGCCAGTTGGGTCTTGGAGCCCTGGGCCTGTGGGCTTTTCCACAAAATTAAACCCCAAAAAAACCCTTTTTTTTTGGTTTTTTTGGGGTTTTTTCCTCATTTTTTATTTCTCATTTTTTGATTTTTTTTTGTTTTTTTTGATTTATTTTTTTTTTATTTTTTTTCTTTTTCTGACTTTTTTTTGATTTTTTTTTTTTGATTTGTTTTTGGGCATTAATAAAAAAACCCGGTTTTTCCGCGTTTACACCCGGTTTTCTGCGCAGCTGCGGCTGCGCGGTGCACCCGGTTTTCCGCATTTACACCCGGTTTTTTTTAATTTTTAATTTTTAAGCAAATAGAACGTGGAGGGCGGCATTTGATGCGCGTGACCCCAAAACAAATAAAATAAATAAATAGAACAAGGAAAATAAACAAAATAATATAATATGGAATGATATAAAATTGAATAAATAGAATAAATGAAATGAATAAATTAAATAAATAAATTAAAAGCAAGAGACATAATTGCAAGTTAATGATTTATGAATAACGCAACCTCCCCAATCATCCTCATTCAATATTTTATTTAAAACAATTAAAATAAACAATTAAAACAAGGAAAATAAACAAAACAAAACAAAATAAAATTATGGAGGGCGGCATTTGATGCGCGCAACCTCCCCAACTCATTCAATATTTTATTTAAACAAATTAAATAATGAAGTAAAACAAGCAAAATAAACATAAACAAAATAAAATAAAATAAATAGAATAAATGAAATGAATGAAATAAATAAATAAAATAAAAAGCAAGAGACATGATTGCAAGGTCATAATTTATTAATAAATAATAAATGTAATAAAAAACAAAGAGACATTAGTACAGACTAAGAATGCGCACACAAATAATAAGTATAAGAAAGATAAATTGTTATAAACACTAGTGATAACAACTAGAAAATGCTTACAAATGGTGAATCTACGCCTGAATTAAATTCCTGAACCCATATGTAATGTGTAATAATTATCTTACATGTAACACTCCAAAGCATCATACAATGTACCATACCGCTGTGTATCATTATATTTCCATTTCTTTGTCATGAAATCTGATAACAAGTTAATTTTATAATCTGTATTTTTTTCCAATGAATTATTTACCCTCTAAAGTGTATTAATCCATTTAAACCCCAAATATCTTGAAAGACAGGCGTGAAGGTGTTTAGAAATAAATTCTGTCCAAGAATGATAAAAAGAAAGCCAGTGAAGTTAAAAATAAACTGTTTGTCACATTAAATTCTACACCCCTTAAAGTGTTTTAAAAAAATTTAAAATTTTGAGAAATCCTGAAAATTGAGCTGTGGGGTTTTTTTATGAAAAAAACCGGGTGGATTGGCCAAAAAAAATAGAATGCTTGTTTTTTTTTGCAAAATAAAAATTACCATAAAATTTTACACCCCTGTAAGTATGATAAATAAATTTAAAACTTTGGAAAATAATGAAAATCCGCCCGCAAAAAATTAAATTGAAAAAAAACCGGGTGGATTGGCCAAAAAAAATAGAAGACATAGTTTTTTTGGAAAATAAAAATTACCATAAAGTTCTACACGCCAAGAAGTATTTTTAGCAATTTTAAAATTTCGAAAAATAATGAAATTCCGCCCGCAAAAAATTAAATAAAAAAACCGGGTGTAAATGCGGAAAACCGGGTGTACTGCGCAGCAATTTGGACGTCGCTGCTGCGTAAAACCGGGTGTAAACGCGGAAAAACCGGGTTTTTTTATTAATGCCCTTGTTTTTTTTGATTTTTTTTTTTTTTCGGATTTTCAGACTCACCGCTTTGGTTGATTGAGTCGGAGAGCGGGGTTTGTTGTGGTTCTGGTTGAAAAAACCAGGACCATAAGCGAGCCCCAGTCCGGAAACAGACTTGGGCTCGCTCACGTAATCGAATGGCCCCTGCCATTCAATTACGTGAGCGGGGGGTGTGTATATCCCATACACATAATACATACATGTATTATGTGTATGGGGATACACATATCAATCCCCCCGCTCACGTAATCGAATGGGAGGGGCCATTCGATTACGTGAGCGTGTGGGCCCCGCACGCCAAATAATTGGCGTGCGGGTCCCACACGCCAATTTTCTTTGGCGTGCGGGGCCCACACGCCAAAAAAAAATGGCGTGTGGGAACCGCACGCCATTTTTGGCGTGTGGGGCCTACACGCCAATTTATTTTGGCGTTTAGACCCTACACGCCAAAAAAAATTGGCGTGTAGGCCCCGCACGCCAAAAAAAAAATGGCGTGCGGGCTGGCGTTGGCGTGCGTCTATCAACGCCCTATTTTTCTTTGAAAAAAAACAAAAAAAAAAAAAAAAACGTTTTTTTCTCTCATAAAAAATAAAAAACAAATAAATAAAGTACTTAAATATGTAATTTTTTTTTTTGAATTTGTTTTTTAAATAAATTTATTTATAAGTAAAAAAAGAAAAAAGTCATGCCCAACCATTTTTTGGCGGGCATGGCACCTTCGCTTGGCTCGGCCAAGCGGAGCTTGGGTCTGACCCGCCCTCACTTGGGTATGTGCCAAGCGGGAGTTGGGCCAGTGCCAACAAAGCTTGGGCCAGTGCCAAGCTAGCTTTAGGGTCGGCCAAGCGGGCTTGGGCAAGGAAATCCCTAACTTGGCAGGGTGCCCAGACGCGCTTGATCTACCATATTTGTCTGCAAGGCGGCTTGAGAGGCGCCCCTCGGTCATCTCTGAGGCGGTTCAAAGCTTCTCTGCAGCCAACTTTGACACATCTCCAGAGTCAAGTCATCTGCAAGGCGGCTTAGGCTCTGCCTTGAAATTGACTGTCAAACGCGTGGAAGCTGCCTTTGTGAGGCCAAGTTGTCTTTGAGGCAGATACCAACAGTCATTCAGACGACTGCTCTGTTAGTCTGTAGATAGAGGGTTAATTGGCTAAATGAGCAAATTGTAATTATAACTCATCATGGCTGAGCTTCCATGCAGTGGGAGCAACCATGGTTGTGACATTTTGCAGGTAGGTGATTTTTCTGTTTTTATAAAGTATTGAGATAGGAAACAACGTTGTAGATAGACTAGACATGATTTAGATAGAGTAGGATTGAAACACTAGACATCTAGACAATAAATAATTGGAATCGGGGGTTCTTAATGAATTCAGACACTCTTGTCTGCCCCATAGAAAGCATCTAAATTAGCCCCATCCTCCAACTGGATGCTTGCTAGTACCTCGGTGTAAGTTGGGAGGGGTTGCTCAGCTTTGGGCCAGCCGTCAACAGTTTTGGTTCTGTTCCAAAGATGGGCGTCCTGATCAATGATGAGGTGGCCAAAAATGGCATTGAAGAACTTTGATTTGCTTCTACGACAGTCCAAGTTGTGGTTGATGTCCTCCCAGAAGCATTGGGTCTTGGCCCCAGGATTTGCAAGCCGTGCTAGTTGATTGGTGTTGATCATTGCTTGTATGTAAGCCAGTCAGGCCCAGCATGGTAAAGTAATGTGTTGGTCTGAATCAACGGCTGATGGGCTGACGTCTTGGAACCTCAGATCCATGGTACTGTAGGTGTCTTTGATCAGCTTGGCTAAAGGTGGGGGTGGGATCAATGGGGTTTCCCCTCCAAAGAAAATGTGGAGGAGGTTAGAAAAATTGGGTTTTTCCCCCTTCAGGATCTGCCCCAGCAGTTGATCAAGTTGGTGTTTGTAAGTGGAGTTGGTTAGTTAATCAGGGGGAATGTTGGTTGCCTTGAACTTGGGGCTTTGCTGATGAATGATTCCCTGTTGGATGAATCCCAATCTCTTCAGCTTACCAAAGAGAGACGGTGGTTGTAGAGATGAAGAGATGGATCTCATCTTGACTATCATAAAGGGTGACCTATTCATGTGATTCTTTTTGGCCATTCTTTGGGAATACGCCTCAATTTCAGGTTGTAACAACACCTTTCGGACATTAGTGCAAAGGAAAGCTTGGAATGCTGGGGGAAAAAGCTTGTGTGGACTGATTGCTCCTTGGTTGTCAGGGTTAGATGTTACCAATAGGGGCACAGCTATTTGCCCATTCAAGCTGAGCATGATGGTCATGAGCCATCATTCTTCTTTGGGAATCTGGCAATTATCATCATGATTAATTATGCTAAATACTTAGCATGTAACATAATGGGACTTACATCTAAAAGTGTTTGAGCCCATTGAAACATGTCCTTTTTGAGTCAATACTGGCTACCCATCAATTGGAGCCGTTCCCAAACTTCTTCAATCAACCTAGCAGTGATCCTCCTGTGAGATAACATGGTCAAACATTGGCTGGAGGACAACTTGAGGCATGTTCAGACAAATCTGTGTTTTCTGATTCATCTTTTGGTAGAATTGGATGCAAGGACCTTTGGGCGGGTGTTTGGTAATTTGCGGGGGATCCTAGAAAACCTGCGGTGTCATTTCAAATTGGGCCCATCTGGCCGTCCCAATGCAACAGTTGCAGATCTACAGGGGGAAGAACCCCTCAGTATTATGGTCCTAACAGGGATTACAAAGCAGGGACATACCTGATGTGTCCTCAACACCACCTAAGTTGGGGTGATATGCGTTTGGACCTGCGGTCCATTGACGTGGCTGAAGAACCGGGGGGGCTTGTATTTGTTGCCATGGGGCTGTGTTCCGTCCATCATGTGGTGTCCAAGAATTATATTGGAGACCCAAACCGTAAATTGATGTTGTAATCTGTTAAATAAAGTATTTTTTAGCTTGATTTCAGTTTTGATGTTGTATTTTTTTTTTTAAAAAAAGACTTACATATTTGTGCATGTATTGACTTGAGTGATGTGGCAGGAGGGGATGATGGCTTGAGGAAATGGCTTGTTGGGTGCTTTGACCTAACTTGATATTGTCCCACACTTCTCCAATGATTGGGTTTGGCCACCCTGTTACAGTCTGTTGGATTGTCACAGGGGAAAGTGATCAAACCCGCACAGGCCCCACACAGCACTTCAAAAACAATTCACAAGTCCCCCCTACACAAGTCCCCCTACAAGTCCCCCTACAGTAAACCTCTGTCCAAGCGCCAATTCTAAAGCTCCCCCAAATCATGCATATTCTGTTAAGATTAAATCATCTGTAGCCCAGTTGAGGAGGGGTGTTGGAGTTAGTGGCAACTGCACCACAGAAAATTTCTATACTGGGAAATTTCCTGAGCGCAAAAGGAGTTGGAAGTAGTATCCAGAGTGTGAATACTTCAATTCTGAAGATGGACGTCTGAAATTGCCCATTGAGAATGGATCACGGAAATGGAGAGAACAACTCAAACTCATCATCTTCAGAAACTTCAAGAAACACCACACTACGACAACCCTTCTCCAATAAACTTCTAGTCCTGGTCAACATACTCAACTGATTCCATCAAGATTCTCAGCAAGTGAAACTTCCAGAATTTAGTTATATTATTGAAGACAAACTGTAGTTTTATTATTGAGGTATTAATTCTACTTTTCTAAATAACTCTACTATGATCATTCAATTATTTACCTTGTTTATATTATTATTAAGTTGTTTATTTTATTATTAAGTTTGCAATTCAATCCTTCATCAGATCTATCTAAACAAGGAGGACACAACACCTAGAAATTCTTACATATTCCTGGTAAGCAAGTTGCATACCTTTAATCCTTGGGTCAAGAGATACTGACCCATGAATATTTTATGACCTTTTGGCAGGTTTTACTTCATGTGATCAGGGAAATGGGATTGAAAAAAGTCAAGTGTATTCATTGTGGTGGAAAATTAGTAGAATTCTGCTACAATACCAGACATCTACAAACTCCTGGCCATAAAACAAACTTGGAAAAAGGTTCAAATACAAATCAGAGGCCAGAAAGTGTTAATAATGATACTTGTTCACATCACACACCTGGGGGGCCAAGGTTATACACTTGCAGGCTGCCCTTGTATGCTTCTACAGACCTTGATATACCCATCTCTGGTAGGCTAGGTTATGAATCAGAAAACAATTTAAACCCATATAATATACAAATTTTTGAATATTGTGATCCACAGTGTTCTCAATATCAGCACATTGGATAAGGACTTGGTAGCCTAGTTGGTAAAGGCAGCACTTCTACTATAGTGTCTTAGCTTCTGCTCAGGTCTCTGGTTCATATCCTGCCCAAGTCAATCATTTTCTGCTAAATGTCTGAAAAATACTTTGTTAATTCTAACACAAATTGTGTTAGAATTAACAAAGTATTTTTCACCATTGTTTATCACCTGGAAAGATGGATCATCAGTGACTGTGGTGCGTAGGTTTGCCGAACTGCTGAAGGTCTGACAAACTCCAGGAGTGGAGAGGTAGGGTTGCAGTACCAAGGCCAATTGGTTTTGCTAGGTGTCCATCATGAATATATGTCTCTTACTAGGTACCCCAACTGCAAAAGCTTAGAGAACCATTGGCTCGATTCGAGCACACTGATGCCGGGTCTGAGGAATAGATTACTCTGAATTGACGCTGGATTCAGTCCCTAACTCAACCGAGCACCTCCCTAACCGTCACATCGACCGGGAACCACACCCCCCTCTTCATTTTTGGTGAGTGACTTGGGTTAAGTTGGATTATTCAATTCATCATGGCAATTCCAAGGGCTCGAATTACCGAAAAGCTCCCATATATGGGAGCTTATAGCGAAAATTGTTTGACTGACCGCAATGTCAATTGAGCATCATTACCATAATTCATCTGGCACTTGAAAGTTTCATCTGAGGATCCCATACATCATAACCTCCAAGGACATAAACATTAAGGCCCCGTTTGGGAGCAGTGATGTGATATAATGTCGCCCGCTTACATAATGTGATGTGTATAACTCACATTTTTGATTTTTTTGTATATGACTCGACTGTTTGGCTTCAACTAGTCAAGTCACACAGATCACACATAACCCCCCAGAACCGTTTGGCGAAGCAACACTGAAATGCCAAATCACTCTGAAGCCAAATCAGATTCTTCAAGATCTAGCACCCAGTCCACAAACACCTCTCAATCAAATCAATCTGAAACTTACAATGGTCAAATGCAACTTACCTTGTTGGTGATGGTACTAATGACTATTGACATCGGTGAGGGTGGATCTATGAGACTCGGACCAGTTAGAGAATGGAGTGGTTGCCATGGAGGGGTTGAATGGTGGCATTGAGGTTGTGTTCAAAAGTGTTGAAGTCAATGTAATTTACGGTTGAGAGGGGGACTACGGATATAACTCCAAATACACCCCCAGGGGTAGTATTTCGGATTTGGCGGGGGTTATGAGCAGTGATGCCAAAAGTTGTGATGTACATCACAACTTTTGAAAACTGCCAAACATGCGTGTGATAAAATATGGGCCTCTGTGAGGCCCGGTTATACAAAAAGGGTGATTATTACATCACATCACTGCTCCCAAACGGGGCCTAAGTTTTTCATTTAGATCCTAATTCCCAGGCAAAATTAATAACACTCTTAAACTTGGAGACAAAGGTGATATTGGCGGAGAAACCACGGAAGAATTTTGTTGATGATTATAAAGATTGTAATTATTATGGAGCTGATCTAACTATATTAACAATGGCACATATTTAGAAGTACCAAACTGATTATAAAGATTGTAATTATTATGGAGCTGATCTAACTATATTAACGATGGCACATATTAAGAAGGGTCTGATGTAATAGTTGAGGAGATTTAGCAAGCTAGCCATTGATTCATGATGCTTTGGGCTATTAACTGCGACACCCAAAGATCGCGTGGCAGTCTCTACCCAAGTAAGGTTGACCCCGACCCGGGCAACTGCCATAACAAGCTGCCTTTTGGGTCAGGTCTTGATGGATAACAGTCCCTTGGGTGGATTGAGTGCCAAGAAGGACCAAGTAGAGTAATGCCAGTAGGTAGACGCTACCAGAGAATTTAGCCATGATCCTGCAGATAAGAACAGAAAAATTCTTAGTCCCGAAGTATCTCTAGACTGAAACCATGATGAAAAAACATGTGAATTGGCTTACGATAGTCAAAAAATCTTTTCAATTGATTTTTTACCGCTTGAAATGTTTTTTTGAGTTTATTTAATAATTAGAAGGCCTAACGACTAGACTAGGGTGTTTTGAAAAACTAGTGTGATGGCTAAAGGGTTTTACCAAGTGTAACGAAGGTGAGTTAGAAAGAGTGATTTGATCGAGTGTGGTGGGTAGGATGGTCCAGAGATTGATCTGGTAGGTCTGTTCTTATACCATTTAATCTCCAGGAGCACCGCACAACTTGGGCTACAGACGGACGTTCAAGGGTTCACTTTGATAAACGTTTGAGATGGGATTACTGTTGTGTTTTTGAATGAGCTTTCAAATCTCTATCCAAATCTTTATTAAAGCTAGTTCAAAAATGTCAATTTTTCATTTCTTCTTACCCTATACTTAGTTTCTTTGAATTTCATCACAACCAGGCGTCCCAATTGAACTGTGTTTTTTTTGCAAGTCACTTCGAAGAGACTCCGAAAAGAGTTGGCAAATGTGATTATGCACTCGACTATGTAGATACTAATCAACGTAATGGCTTGTGCCGTCTTTGACAGGGGCGTTGATAAACGCACGCCAAGCGCGCACGCCAACGCCAACCCGCACGCCAATTTTTTTTGGCGTGCGGGGCCTACACGCCATTTTTTTTTGGCGTGTAGGGTCTACACGCCAAAATAAATTGGCGTGTGAGGCCTGCACGCCAAAAATGGCGTGTGGTTCCCACACGCCATTTTTTTTGGCGTGTGGGCCCCGCACGCCAAATAAAATTGGCGTGTGGGCCCCGCACGCCAATTGTTTGGCGTGCGCTCTCACACGCCAAACAATTGGCGTGCGGGTCCCCCCTTGCTCACATAATCGAGTGGGAGGGACCACTCGATTACGTGAGCGAGGCCGGCTGACGAGGTTATACAACCTCGTCAGCCGGGAGGACTTCCTCCTGGCCGGCGAGGCTATACAACCTCGTCGGCCAGGAGGAAGTCCTCCTTGCTGACGAGGTTGTATAACCTCGTCAGCCGGGAGGACTTCCTCCCGGCTGACAAGGTTATACAACCTCGTCAGCCAGGAGGAAGTCCTCCTGGCCGACGAGGTTGTATAGCCTCGTCGGCCGGGAGGACTTCCTCCTGGCCGACGAGGTTGTATAGCCTCGTCGGCCGGGAGGACTTCCTCCTGGCCGACGAGGTTATACAACCTCGTCGGTGTGGTGATCCATTCCACTTCATTACCATACCTTTAATAAATTACTTATCACTTATAAAACTCAAATACTTACATATATATACATATAAAACCCAAACCTTACACATATTCATCATTATTATTTCATAATCAGATTCTACACCTCATTTTAACCCTAGTCACTCACTACAACCACCTTCAAATTCCTCATGGTTCAAGAGTTACAGGCAAACACAGAATAAACCAGCAAGTTACAGTATTAAGCAAGTTATAGAATACAATAAGTACATATTATAAGTAGATATATTTCAGAACATTATACATAAATACATATTATATAAACTACATAGACACTACATAGACACTACATAACATACACTGCACATGACTAGGCTTTATTCAGTAACATCTTACATCATATCTACTGTACATAAATTCTACCTTCCCACTACTCATCTGTCACTGTCATGATCATTTCATATAAGTCACTTTCTCACTACTCATCTGTCATGTTCTTCCTTTTTCCCACCAGCTACATGTCATAGTCTAGTTGTTCCTCCCTCCAGCCTTATGGCTCCTCCTCTTTCTCAGATATATAAGGACACCTGTTCCTCCCTCTTGTTCCCTTATGGACCCCCAGACTTACTAAATTACCCCCTACATATACAAACATTACAGATCCCCTATACATTAGTATACATAACTTAGTAGAGTTACCATCAACCTATAAATATATCAATATAAATATCAGTTTAGATTCAATATAAGAAGATTGCCCCTCTCTCTTTCTTGACCCACCTTGACTCCAAAGCTACAAACCCTTGCCCCTTATTATACTTATATTACATATACTTTATACAACTCAATCCCCCTTCATCCATTCCTCTCACCTGGTGTGTGTAGTAAACAAGCACATTAGTATTAGTCTTCTAAGAGTAGATATAAAATAGCCACACCTTTTATTTTATTCTTAGTGTTACTCTCATTCCCCATAGCTTTAGTCAGGAAGGCAGCTCTTATATCAGCACCTTTGTCATAACCTACATTAGTACTAGTGTAGTTATACATATCCCTTCCAAGCTCTATTCTGTCCTTTGAGTAGTTCCACATCGGCCAGGAGGAAGTCCTCCCGGCCGGCGAGGCTATACAACCTCGTCGGCCAGGAGGAAGTCCTCCTGGCTGACGAGGTTGTATAACCTCGTCAGCCGGGAGGAAGTCCTCCCGGCCGACGAGGCTATACAACCTCGTCGGCCAGGAGGACTTCCTCCTGGCTGACGAGGTTGTATAACCTCGCCGGCCGGGAGGACTTCCTCCCGGCTGACGAGGTTATACAACCTCGTCAGCCAGGAGGACTTCCTCCTGGCCGACGAGGTTGTATAGCCTCGCCGGCCGGGAGGAAGTCCTCCCGGCTGACGAGGTTGTATAACCTCGTCAGCCGGCCTCGCTCACGTAATTGAGTGGTCCCTCCCACTCGATTATGTGAGCGAGGGGGGACCCGCACGGCCGGCCTCGCTCACGTAATCGAGTGGTCCCTCCCACTCGATTATGTGAGCGAGGGGGGACCCGCACGCCAAACAATTGGCGTGCGGGGCCCACACGCCAATTTTATTTGGCGTGCAGGGCCCACACGCCAAAAAAAAATGGCGTGTGGGTCTCACACGCCCTTTTTTTTTGGCGTGTAAACCCTACACGCCAAAAAAAAATGGCGTGTAGGCCCCGCACGCCAAAAAAAATTGGCGTGCGGGTTGGCGTTGGCGTGCGCCGTTGGCGTGCGTTTATCAACGCCCCTTTGACAGCGTCGTGATCAAGCGGTTTTCATTTCTCTTACATAGTATTGGCTTTGGTTTGTCTCAGAGTTGTGACTCACTTCACTCGCTATTAACATTCTATTCATATCCAGACAAGTGATGGATGTCGGAGACTTTCAAGAATTGGTGAGTTGATGTACACCACGGACGAAAAGTACCAACTTCAAGTTGTGCACCAAGACAACTTGAAGTCGTGTAATTTCAATTCAGTAGCATACATGTTCGTCTGCAAGGCGGCTTGAGAGGCAGGCCAGTTTATGAATCAGAAAACAATTTAAACTCATATAATGTACAAATAGATGGTAATGAGCAATGTGATCACTCCATCCAACACTCAATCTCAAATGAGAGTTTGGGATTGGGTTTTGGTGGTGTTGATGACAAATTGGATGGTAATTCTGAAAGGGTGTTTGACATTCATGAATGGTTCATGGATGATCCTTTATCATCTCTGGTTGGATCCCTGGTTAATCATGATGATTTTTTAATTGGAAATATGATGATCAGGCCAAAGATGAACATGTTGAGCCAAATGGTAACTGGTATCCCTTCCCAGCCAAAATGGTATGTTCAACCTCTGGTGTTAAATTGTATGATTTCATTCTTTCATGACCTGATACTGATTTCTGCACAGTATTTTGTGGGGGCTCTTTTGCTTGGCCACCTGCACAATGTATTGTCCCAAGCAATGTACCACCAGATCCGCTTGATATTAAATATTTTTCATGTGACTCTACCACACTGGGATACACTCAGGTGCACACGTGAGAAAATAAGGAAGATGCTTAATATTAAAATTACTGAAAGAACATCTGTATTGAACAACAAGTGTTTTTCACTCAGTATAAAAGACATTATAGGCCATGTGGGTGAAATTTGCTTAATATTCTGAAGATTCTCCATTGGGCTTGGATCTGGCTGATTTTTGTATTCTTTTCTATATTCAATTCAGGAAATTGCAAATCCATTTGTGGTTGGTCATCTGGATTTTTATCCACATGACACATGACCCTAATGGGAAGAACATCTATTCATTATATCAAAGCAGAAAGTGGAGGGAAGAATTATCTAGCAAAGGACGTGTGCAGATGGTCAATATTGATAATCAACACTATTATATATTTGGGCAGTCACACTGAAAGGACCTGATCAGCTTCTTGTGATACCAATTTTTTTCTTCAAGATGGAAAATGAAATATATGCTAAATGTATTTTTCCAAAGACAGAATGTTATCCAGACAAGAATTTCAGAGATGGAACATCACAGCTGGCAATTATCATACCTGGAAACATCTGTTATGACTCACCTGAGCTGCATACTATTCCAGTTCACAGCTTTGACCCCACATATTTACAGATCCCAATGAGCTCTGGAAGGTCATTTTTAGATAAAATTTGCCATCAAATACTTGAAGTACAAGAGTTGGGTCAATTGGTCCCAATTCCAATCCCAAACCCTTGGAGAGTCAAAGCAAAGGGGAAAGGCATCCAACATGTACCCATTACACTCTACTCAGCTGATACCTCTTGGAATGTGTCAAAAAGATGGAACAAGCATGTATCATACTATTTCACATTGAGTGGTCTACCTCCAGATCAAAGCAAAATGGAGTACAATTGTCATTTTATTAGTACATCTAATTAGGAGGGAGCTTTGGAGCTTGGTGGGTCAATTGTTGAAGATGTGGATTGAGTGATAAATTCTCAGATGTGACTATATTATCTGTCATTGGGTGCCCATGTATTAAAATAATTACTAACCATGTATTGTTGACTAGTTCTCTGAAAACTGAAGGTAGCTTTGCATATTATGCCAGTCTGAAAGATGAATTCTTTATCATGAGCTTTGTGATGTGTTACCTGGGAGACTCACCAATGGCAGCAGAGGTTACAAATACTCCCATTCCAGGAAATTGTAAGAACCCATGCTGCATTTGCCATTTGAGTGTCAATCAAGTTTCAAATAGATGTTCAATTGAATGCATAATGAATTTCTTTGGGATCCCAATGCTACCAATTGCTCAGAAGTGGAATCAAACAGTAGAGAAAACCAAAAGTGCATGGCATATCCTCACAAGTAGAACAAAGAAGGAGTATGATGTCCACATGGATGAATTTGGATTGACAGACAAACTTCAAGATAAGCTCATAGAAATGAGGCACAGTAATAAACATGACAAAGATGAAATCCAGTTGATTGTGGATTCAGAACCCAAACGGCTTTGCAATCCATTTGCTCACCTGAAAGAATTTGATGGATGCCTAGATACTCCTGTTGAAATTCTGCATGTTTTCTCCCTCGGGGTTGTCAAATATTTATTAAGATACTTCATGCATCACCAAAAGGACCTTACCAAAATGGAGGCACATTTTAGATCATTGAACTTTGACAGCCTGAATTTTCCCCCCATTCAAGCCAAGTACATGATTACACACTGGAAGAGTTTTGTGGGCAAGGATTTCTGCACAGTTGTACAGTTGGCACCATTTTTGTACTTCCCATTTATGACACAATCACAAAAGGACATATGGATTCCATTATGCTATATTGGAAGCCTAATATTTGAAACCAAAATTGTTGACATTGATAGCCACATCAAAGAATTGAGAGAGAATATCAGGATAGTCATGTATCACATACTTCAAATGACAGCCCAGTGGGCAAATAAACCCAAGTTTCACATGTTGTTACATCTCCCTGACTCAATTCTGAGATTTGGCCAAGCAGGCTTATTTGAAACTGAAAAGTTTGAAAGCTACAATGGTAAACTGAGAATGGCAGCAGTTCACACCAATAGACTCAGTCACGGGAGAGATATAGCCATCAGTTTCATTCATTACCAGATTATGTGGTTAATTATCTCAGGTGCTTACTTCTATGATGACTCTCACAAACAATATTTTCAAGCATCAGTCCAAGTGAGGGAGATATTTTCTAGAAATCCTCTGATTAAACAGGCCATGGGATACAACTCAAAAGTTTTGCAGCTTGGAAAATACCCATATGTTAAATCATCCAAAATAAAAGAAATGGAGGCACAACCTGTTCCTGAAGAAATAAAACATAATCATCCCAACTCTCAAATTATACAGGTAGGTTCATTGAAACTGGATGATAAGGGAGTCATTCAAAAAGGTTCATTCTGTAATGGTGAGTAACAATTTCTACAGTACATAATTCATGAAGTTTTGTTGCAAGTTGAACTTTATGACACTATTCAGGAAGATATCTAGCGGTAGGAAATCTACCGGACATCTGTCATGCAGTTAACTATCTTGCTTGTTTTGCTTCTAAAACAGGAGAATTACACTGGAAAGGTCGTTGTGGGGTGGTGAGTTTTCCAGATCCTCTTGTGGTGTTTTAATTTCAGTTTACAATTTCCCGGTTCTGTGGGTAGCAAGAAGACAACAATCAGTAGTGTCATCAACTTGTCACACAGAATATATGGCCTTAGGAATAACAACTAGACAAACGCTATGGGTAAGACACTTGTTAAAAGATGTTCTCAGGATTGAATTCACAGGTCATTTACATTGCAATAATCAAGCTACAATAAATTAAAGATATCAACCAATGATGCGTCAAATGGAAGGACTAGGCACCCAGAAAGGGATTTCTACATTACTAACAAAGCTTTATTTCAGAAGAAGAAAAAGTTGCTGTGGGTTTTGACAAAGGAACAGTTGGCTGATATATTCACCAAGTGTTTATCGCCAGATCTGTTTATGAACATGCGAGCAAGAATACTGGGTACAAGTTTTTGATCTAATAATTTTTTTACTAACATATTCTTGTGTTGCCATTTTGCAAAGGCTTGATAATATTTCTCTTTTTGATATTGATTTTTTCATCATTTGTTATCCTTTAAGGTTTTTTACTATCCTTTTTTTTCTCTCTATCCTCTCTATTGTTTGTGCTTATTTCAGTTGTTGTATATATATCATCTCGAGTCGTTATACAACCTCCTTGACCAGAGGTATTCCCTCGACTATGTCTCAATATCCAGGACACGGAGGAATCCAAGGGATTGAAGCAGCCAATCTCCTGGCCAAAGAAGCTACTTCAAGAAACCAGGACCCAAATTGCACTTTTCCTGCCAGCGCATCAAAGACAGTCCCTTCACTCAAGACTCAGATGTGTTGGAAGTAAAATCATGGTTTCCCCTAGTCGTAACGTAGTGCATTATCATCATGTTGAAGCGCTTAGATAATTAAATCTCACTTCAAATCTTTCTCCTTTCTCTTATCTTCTCTCATGTATCTTTTCTCTTTTTTCTCTCTCCTTGCATTTCCGAAACTCCTCGATTGTTTAAGACAAACCCTATCAACTCTTTTTTCTTCTTCCCTGGGGAACCTTTCAGATCTCATCTGCCTAGTCAATATCTTCCACTCTATATTATTAAATCCTTATTGACTCGTTCCTCGAAATACTTTGTCACTCGCGCCCTTATCATCATCAGCTCAACACCTGACAAATTTCTCTCTTATTCAACCAACATCTCTTCTCTCACGACATTGCTATCACTTCTCTTTTCCTTCCCTCACTCTCTACTCTTGTCTTATCTCACTCACCAGACCATGTTTGTCCTTTAGGTACATTTCTCAATTTTTCCTTTCTTATAACTTGTATGATTACATTGTCTCATTGAAATATTATTCTTTAGTTTGATCAAAACATTAAAAGATGCAAGCCCCTCCTGTCAATATACTCAAGAAACAATGTTCCCCTCTCCCAATTGTTCATGCTGCCCTTATAAACCAACTCTCCTCCAATCACTCTCCCCTTAATCTACACCTCTTCAGAAATTAAGCCCCGGCTGGATCCAACCTTTCCTCATTGCCCAGCTCGGGAGACGCTATCTCATTTTCTGGATTTTTTTCCCTCAATACCAACAGGGGGGATCCCTCCGGCCAAGGAGGTTGTACAACCTCCTTGACGGGGGGGATCCCTCCGGACGAGGAGGTTGTACAGCCTCCTTGACTGGAGGGATTCCCCTCCGGTTGAAGAGGTTGTATAACCCCTTCAACTGGAGGGAATCCCCCCGGTCGAAGAGGTTGTACAACCTCCTTGACAGGGGGGATCCCTCCGGCTGAGGAGGTTGTACAACCTCCTTGACCGGAGGGAATCCCCCCGGTCAAAGAGGCTATACAACCTCTTTGACTGGAGGGATTCCCCTCCGGTTGAAGAGGTTGTATAACCCCTTTGACTGGAGGGAATCCCTCCGTTCAAGGAGGTTGTACAACCTCCTCAATGCTGATGTCATGTGTACATTCATGTGTACACATGACATCAGCATGTATATAGGCAGGGGCGTGCCCCTACCTATATACATAGAAAGGGCATGCGGTTTGCACGCCATTTTCTGAACGGGGTGTGAGACCGCACACCTGCAGTGTTGCACGCCTGTAGATGGGCGTGCAGCCCGCACGCCCATCTACAGGCGTGCTGACACCCAGGGATGGGTGCGCAGCCTGCACGCCAATAAAAAAAAAGGAAAAAAAGGCGTGCGGGCAGCACACCTTTATTGGCGTGCGTTGGGCGCGGGCGCGCCCGGGGGGGAGTGGGTTTATCAACCCCCACACAAGAGTGAACAGAGAAACCGAGTAAAAAGAAAGAAACCCAAGGGGAATGAAATAAAATGTTTGGAAGGATTCTTCCAGCCTCTTTGATTCCAAGAAATCCAATGTTATATATAGATAAAAAAATGTGCATAAATGAGCTCAGAGAGCTGCAATCTAGACTTTTTCTTCAGGGGATCAAGAAGTTCCTAGCTGGAGCTTGTTGTAGCTGAAAACCAACTCAAGGTTTTGAATTGATTAGAAAAGAAGAAAATTAAACCATGCAGAAGGATCTATAAGTTAAGCCTCCTTGTACCTACCCAACAGCAAAATTAAGTGTTCATATTCAGATTTCTTTATTAAATCAGATCCACCATGTTTCCAAAAGAATTATTTCACGTTTCCAAAAAGATTATTTCTTGTGAATCCACAAACGAACCAGCTTTTACATTTGAAGCACTGAATGTACAACTTCCACATATTGTAAGGGATGAAGAGGCCTGAAAGGTGGTATATTCATGTAAAATTATGTCAATCCTAAGGTGAATTTTCAGAAGTTTTAACATAATTTTGTCTTCTGTTTTCTATTGAATCAAAATTTTACCTCCTTTTCTTTTGGGGGGTTGATAAATACATGCCCATCAATAAAAGGGCGTGCAGCCTGCGGGCGTTGATAAAGGAACGCCCATGCTAGCCGCACGCCAGGGGTGTTTGGTGTGTTCTCCACGCCAGGGGCGTTTGGCATGTTTTCACGCCCCCGCCAACCCAATTTGGCGGGTTTGGGGGGCACTCCAATGCCTGTTGGCGTGTCTCCAGGCACTCCAACGGGTGGCACACCAATCACCAAACCATTGGTGTGCCTCTGAGACATGCCAATACCCATTGGCCTGTCTCTCCGCGGCCCACCCGCACGCCCAGGCCTATGGCCTATGGGAGACTTATACAGTCTCCCATAGGCCAATGGGCCGGTTATACAGCCTTGATGATGTTGTATAACCTCATTGCTGGGGAGGAACTCCTCAACAATGAGGCTCTACAACCTCATTGCCGGGGAGGAACTCCTCCCAAACAATGAGGCTCTACAACCTCATCGCCGGGGAGGAACTACTCCCCAACAATGAGGCTGTATAACCTCATTGTCGGGGAGGAGTTCCTCCCCGGCCATGAGGTTTTATAACCTCATTGCCGGGAAGGAGCTCATCCCCGGCAATCAGGTTATACAACCTCATTACTGGGAAGGAGCTCCTCCCCAACAATGAGGTTATACAACCTCATTGCTGGGAAGGAGCTCCTCCCCGGCCATGAGTTTGTATGAACTCATGGCTGGGGAGGATCTCCCCCAGCTATGAGGTTGTAGAGCCTCATCGCCAATGAGGAGTTCCTCCCTGGCAATGAGGTTATACAACCTCATTGTTGGGGAGGAGCTCCTTCACGGAAATGAGGTTGTATAACCTCATTGGCGGGGAGGAGTAATTCCCTGGCCATGAGGTTATAGAACCTCATGACCGGGGAGGAAATCCTCCCCAACCATGAGGCTATACAACCTTGATGTCGGGGAGGAGTTCCTCCCCGGAGATGAGGTTATACAACCTCATCTTGGGAAAGAGCTCCTCCCCGGAAATGAGGTTATACAACCTCATTGCCGGGAAAGAGCTCCTACCCAGCAATGAGGTTATACAACCTCATTGCCGGGAAAGAGCTCCTCCCCGGCGGAAGGCCATGACATCAGCAAGGTGTTGAAGTTCAACATGTTGCTGATGTCAGGGATACACACATATGTACATAGTATCTGTGTATCCTTTGGTCTGCCAGCGGGCACGCCAAACAATACACACATATGTACATAGTATGTGTGTATCCTTTGGTGTGCCGGTGGGCACACCAAACAATACACACATACTACTTATGTGTGTATCCTTGGCCTATGGCCTATGGGAGACTTACAGTCTCCCATAGGCCATAGGCCAGGGCTTGCGGCCCCACCTGCACATCCATTGGCGTGCGGGTGGGCCGCCAAGAGGCACGCCAATGGAAATTGGCATGCTTGTGAAGCATGCCAATCACCATTGGTGTGTTTCACACGCACACCAAACCCGTTGGTGTGCCTGGAATCACGCCAACGGCCATTTGTGTGCCTGCCAAACACGCCAACAGGCATTTGCGTGCCCGCCAAACCCGCCAATTTGGGTTGGCGGGGGTGTGAAAACATGCCAAACACCCCTGGTGTGAGTTTATCAAATCCCGCAGCCTGCACACCCTTTTCTTGATGGGTGTGCGTGCTGCACGCCCTGTTTGGGGTGTGGGCATGCCTGTATATGGGTGTGCAGTTCACACCCCCATCTACGGGCGTGCAAAACCCAGGTATACAGCCTCCTTGACTGGAGGGATCCCCTCCGGTCAAGGAGGTTATACAGACTCCTTGGCTGGAGGAATCCCCCCCAGTCAAGGAGTTTGTATAACCTCCTTGACCCAAGGGATTCCCTCTGGTTGAAGGGTTTTATAACCTCCTTGACTGGTGGGATTTGGTTGAGGAGGCTATACAGCCTCTTTGACCAGAGGTATTCCCCCCAGTCAAAGAGGTTGGATAACCCCTTTGACTGGAGGGAATCCCTCCGGTTGAGGAGCTTATACAGCCTCCTTGACCGGGGGGGATCCCTCTAGCCAAGGAGGCTGTGTAGCCTCCTCAACCGGAGGGACTCCCTCCGGTAAAGGAGTTCATACACCCTCCTCAACCAGAGGTATTCCCCCCGGTCAAGAAGGCTATACAGCCTCTTTGACCGGAGGGAGTCCCTCCGGTCAAGGAGGTTATACAACCTCCTTTACCAGAGGAATTCCCCCCAGTCAAGGAGGCTCTACAGCCTCTTCAACCAGAGGGAGTCCCTCTGGTCAAAGAGGTTATACAACCTCTTCAACTGGAGGGATTCCCTCCGGTTTAAGAGGTTGTATAACCCCTTTGACCGGAGGGAATCCCTCTGGTTGAAGAGGCTGTATAGCCTCCTCAACCAAATACCTCCATTCAAGGAGATTATACAACCTCCTCAACCAGAGGGAAACACTTGGGTCAAGGAGGTTATAAAACCTCCTTTACCGGAGGGGATACCTCTGGCCAAGGAGGCTGTATAACCTCCTTGACCGGAGGGGATCCCTCTGGTTGAGCTGTGGGGCTTCAGGGTGACAGTACGGTCCCCAAAACGGGCACTATGCCATCACCCGTCCAAACATGGGTATGTGGTTGCAAGCCCTATGTACATAGGTAGGGGTGTGCGCACCCCTACCTAAATACATAGAAAGGGCGTGCAGCCTTCATGCACTTTCTATGTATATGGGTGGGGGCATGCACACCCCTACCTATGAGGGTTTCAGATGTAAGGGTTTTAAATGATTATGCTTTGTTGACTATTTTGAAGAGACAAAAGTAGAAAGATCTTGCCTCAGGGAAAAAAACCCCTGGAAACTACAACAAGACTTATTGTATATAATTTACAATAGTTCATCAAAACTTCTAGAAATAACCCCCCCAATCAATCAATTCTACTAATCTTTAAGCGATCTAAATTTAGACTAGTTTTGTTAAGATTTCAAAGAAACTAAGGATGATATTTCAATCAGAAAAATAGAGACAAACAAAGTAAAAAAAAGGAAGAAAAATGTACCTAAGGGCAATCACTTGTTTTTTGGGTGAGATAAGACAAAAACAGGATAACAGCAGAAAGGAAGGAAGAACTAAAAAGGAATGAAATTAATGCAAATGAGAGATAAAAAGTAAATGGGTTGAATAAATACGGTTGCAAGAGAGATTCAGGAGTTGTATGGATGAGATGATCTTTATTGAGTTTGTCAGGTGTTGAGCAAGTAGGAAGATAGGGCGCAAGTGACTAGATGGTGAGAAGAATGGGGTAGAAGGGAAGTGATGTTGTGTAAGTGTCAGGTGTCAAGTGATAAGAACGCGAGTGACAAGATAAACGGAGGAACAAGTCAATTTAGATGAGACTGGAGATTTGAAGTGAAAGTTGATGTGGTTGATAGAGCGATGGGGTTCCTCAGGAAAAAGGAAGGGAGATGAGAAGAGTTGGGAGATTTTATAACTATGTAAGGGGGCTTGGTTGAGCTAGTGGTTTCAGATAAGATTTTGGATAAGCAAGATGTGGTCATGGCGTGATTGAGACAAATGAGGTAGAGAATGATGAGTTTGGAAGATGGGAGATAAAAAAAAGAAAAATGAGAGAACTTTATCAAAGGGCTTTGACGTGGTAATCTGCATGGCCGCAACTAGAGGAAGAAAGCGTGTTATTACTTTCAACAGTTTTCAAAGTTTCTTTTCCCAGAATTGAATTTTCTGGACTTGTTGTATATTTTCTCCTAGTCCCCAAAACAAGATTTTACAAGTCTGTTTGTTACACAATGCCCCTATGACAGAGAACAAAAGAGAGAAGAAAAAGAAAAAGAAAAGAGAGAGAAGAAAATACAAGTAGTAGACTAATTATAAAGAACTAATTAGACCCAGTAATTTCCTCCACGTAAGCCCCCTTTTTCCAATTTCACCTCTTTTACTTTAATACTCCCCCACACTTGTTACTTTTCTTGAGCTAAATCATTCCCCATAATGACACCCATGTGTGCCTTGAGTTTTTCCCCAGTGAGGTTTTTTGTCAACACATCCGCTATTAATTTTGAGGTTTGCACATATTCCAGGAATAGTTCTTCTTCAATTACTAGATCCCTGAGAACATATAATTTGAACGGTATTCCTCTTGAACCGTGATGATACACCTCA
The DNA here is from genome assembly GCA_007896445.1 of Puccinia hordei. NCBI lineage: Eukaryota > Fungi > Basidiomycota > Pucciniomycetes > Pucciniales > Pucciniaceae > Puccinia > Puccinia hordei. The sequence continues at coordinate 6,704 of RDRW01000660.1, read as the reverse complement.
TTTTTGCATATATCCATGCAGTTGGTGCTGTTGGTGTACATTTTCAGACTTGGCTTTGATCCGGTGATTTTGGTGATGATATTTTGAGTCCACATCAAATCTAACACATTTTTGGTCATGGCAAAGAATTCTGCCACAGTCAACAATACAGCTGTGGTATGTTGTAGTTGACATTGCCATCCCACCAAACCGTAGAAATATACCAATGATGCAGAGAACAATTTTTTTTAGTACCTCCACCCCAGTCCGCATTGGTAAAGCCCAATTTCTTGTCATCCTTTTGGTTCAGCTGATTTGCTCCGAGAACAAGCAACTTGTTTTGAGTTCCATGTAAGTAGTTTAAGATGTGTACCGCAGCCTTGTAATGATCTTCTGCTGGGTCTTCGAGAAACTGAGAGAGAAAGCTAGATCCGGGCAGGTACATTGGACCAACCATTGTATCTGTCAGCCTATGTGATGCCAAGGCTAAGTCCTTCTAGCTACACGTGGTGCAAAGATAAGGCTAGAGAGTGGTACTTCTCTGGAGTAATAAAGAACAAGTCTAATTCCCAAATAATGGTGGGAATTGTGACGTAAAAAGTAAAGAAAGATGGTAATTATTATATTAAATAAATTTAATATAATAACAAACCAGAGGGGCCTGATAATTCAGGGGTGGTTTAGATACCTCTAAGGTATCTTGCAAATAATGCAGAGGATTTAGGTACCTGGAACACTGGGGCCTGTTTACACAGGGGTGGTTTAAATCCCAGTAGAAGAATAGTGGGAAATCTCAAGAGAAAGGGGTATTTTACTTACTAGTAATAATCCCCTAGAGTCTTGAGTATTTCCAGGGTGGAAATAAGCCAGTTGGAAGCGCTTAGAAAGGGTAGTGGGAAAGCTAGCTGATAACTGTAGATCTCTCAGGGAAAACAGGGCTAAAGAATAACTATTAAGGACCTTACCTAGCAATTTAATAAGAATATATCTATTGTAAAAGGTGGGTAATTGTCTAATGGGTATTGTAAAGCATGAGGAGCCTTTTTTTGGCGGTTGAAGAGCTCCTTAAATAGTCTTGAGATCCCTCTGGGGACCCTGTAGGTGTTAATGGTAGGTGTTAATGGCCAACTTGTGGGCGCTTGGAACACATTTTGGCCTTCTTGGTGACGCTACAGAAGCTTGTGCTTTGAGTATAAGTCATCAAGATTAATACATATTCTTTGTATTAATTACAGTCTATAGTACATCAATACTGGTTGGTATTATTATTATCTGTGGCTTATTGGTATTTTATAATGAGCCACAGTATTTTTTTTTGTACTGTTCTTCAGTATTACTGTAATTATTCTATTGTATAAGATAATATAAATATATATTATAGTCCTTAGTAATCTTTATTACACATGTAACATGTGTAATGAAGTTACTAGGGCGCTTTTTGTTGCCTTTAGTATTTATTTTATTGGCTCTGGTGTCTGCATGCCACGCTGGGAGCCTGTAAGGGGTCTAATTTTTGGGCAGGGGCTTGTAATCCAACTTTGGAGCGGGCTCCTAGCCACACGGGTTGATTTTAAGCTGTGCGGACTGCGGTACGCGGGTTTGGAGTGAAACACACTGGATTTACACTATCTCACCTAATTTACACAACACCTCATTTCCATGACTGGCAATGGGGTTTTAAGCATAAGAATAAATATATATAAGCATACCTTAATGTAAGTGCCTTTTATTTTGAAGGGTACTTGCTAAATCTTCAATGCTGATTTACATAGTCAAAGAATAGGAATTAGGGGTATCTGTAAGTGAGGTACCCTATGTTATTTTTAGCGCAGATTCAGAATATCAAATAATACTGTACCCTTTATTTGATATACAATTTTTTCATATGTATTTTTTATTTTGTTTAATGTTTTCAATGCTTGTGACAGGTTGCTCTGTCATAGTAGCAAGCTGACAGTATCTTACCCATCAACCGTCAATAGTTAAATGGAGAGGTGAAATCTTGAGATTTGGTTACATTCTTGAGCTCGCTCCAGTTACTTGGGAGTGGAGTAACAGTGTGCTTCTGACTGAGAATATTAAAATCTTGAAGTAGCTGGGTAATGTATTTGTCTTGCACAAGCCTAATTTCAATTTTGTTCTGAGTAATTTGAATACCCAACGTGTATTTGATTTGACCAAGGTCTTCCATTTCAAAATGTTCATTAATTTTTTGTTTGAATTCTTCAATCCACATGCCACTAAATATGATGTTGTCCACGTGAACATACAGGAAAAATGTGCCAGATGAGTCTAGAGAGTAATAAAGACACAGGTTTCTTTTAGTGTTCATTAGACCTATCTCCTTCAAAGCCTTTGAGAAAACAATGTTCCAACATTGAGGAGATTTCTTGAGGCCATAAAGAGCCTTATTTAATTTTAGAATTTTATTGTTTGGGTTGTTGACACCGTCCAGAAATTTGATGTACAATTCTTCTTTAAGGACACTGTTTAGAAATGCACATCTCACATCCATCTGATGTATCTCATATTTGAATTTTTGGCACATAGTTAAGAGTATTCTGAGTGATGATAGACGTCCGGTTGGCGAGAACACCGAATTATAATCAATTCCCTCATGTTGATTGAAACCTCAAATGCACAGTTGTGCCTTATACTTGGTGAGATTTCCGTCAGCATCAGTCTTCCTCTTGAAAACCAAAACGGTTCCAAGAGGTCATTTTGTTGGATCGGGATTGATTCTTCCCACACATTATGTCTTGAAATGTTGTTGAGCTCTGTTTGGATGGCTGATTTCCAGTCATTCTGATTGGGAGCAGCCATAGCTTGAGAGTAAGAGTGTGGATCCTCCGAGTGGATGTACACGGCATGGGTGTGATAATTGGTCTGTTGACTGTGGGTGAGTATGTTCCGACAGTCGATGTCTCCGATAATCTCATTTATTGGAGAGAAGTCGGTTGACACATCCGGGGCAGACAAATTGTGTTTGACAACATTTGAAGATGAGTTGAAGGTCCGGAGAAGCCAAGATGGGACTTTTAATAGGGCCAATATTTGGTGAATTAGAGGGAGAAATAATGATATTTGAAGGGGTCGGAGTAACCTCTTCTGTAAGGGTTGGAAAGATGAAAGAGTTGTTAGGCTCGCTATCCAAGTTGAGAAAAGGGAAAACGGAGTCATGAAAGATAGCGTGATGAGATCTTAATATGTTACCTGTCACCAGATCCACCATCCTGTAATTCTTGTGTCCATCCTTGTATCCCAGGAAAGCTCCCTCCACTCCATGATCTCCAAATTTTCCAGACAGCGAGTTGATCTTCATGATAACTTTGCACCCAAAAGGGTGCAAATTATTGATTTTTGGATCCGAGTCACTCCATTGAGAGAAAGAAGTCTTGAATTGAATGGATGATTTTGGTGTTCAATTCTCAAGATAGGTGGGCCTGTTTGAAGCTTCAGCCCAATAGGTAGTGGGGAGATTTGATTGCTTGAGCAAACACCACACTTTAGTGATTGTGTTTTGGTTACCACGTTTGGAAAACGGATTCTCTTCTGGATGATAGGGAGCGGTGAACTTTTGGATGATTCCTTTGGAGTCAAAAAAGATGTCAAGATTGGTGTTTTTGAATTCTCCGCCATTATCTGAGATTATAAATGCAACCTTTTCTTTTGATTGATTTCCAATTTGGTTGATTAACTTTTTAAGGTGTTCCGCTACTTCAGACTTGTACTTCATGAAGATGGTCCAAACATGATGAGAGAAACCATCCATTATTCTGAGAACAAAACGTTTACTGGAGATGGAGGCGGGAGAGATAGGACCACACACGTCCATGTGTAAGTGTTCAAGTTTTTGACTTGACAACGGGAAATTGCCGCAGAACGGTTGGGTGTGAGCTTTGCAAATATCGCACACTGGGCAGATGAAATCGGGGATGTTCTGTGAGGGAAACATTTTACGTAAATAGTTAATTGAGGGATGTCCGGCAGCTTGGTGTAGATTCATGATCTGCTCAAATTTAGAGACAGAGATAGGAGCGGACAGGGAAGGTTGATTGTTAAGGGTGAAGTTTCCAGATTGATAGGTGCCGGATATGGTCACAGACAAGTCCGAGTCAATGAATTTGAAACAATTCACACTGTTTGGAACTAGGGAATGGCCGCTTTGAATGAAAGTGGCAAGACTGATTAAGTTGTATTTCAAGTCTGGGACAAAGAGAAAATCTTTGAGGGTTAGGATGGTTTCAGGGAAATGGATAACAATTGATCCGTGTCCCTCCAAGATAATTTTCTGGCCGTTGGCTAAGAAAATTTGTTGAGAGTGAGGTTGGATTGAAAGGAAAACAGATGGGTCTTTGACCATGGAAACAGAGGCACCTGAGTCTTACTCCCCTTGAGAAGCATGAAGGGCCGTGATGAGGGCTTTTTCTTTGGGGTAGCCGGGTTTTTCTTGTTTTGGATAACCAATGATTTCAAAACAGTTTGACTCCGGGTGCAAAGTTAAGGGATTGTGTTTCCCATTTGAGCATCTGGGATAGTTTCCAGAGTTGAAACAGCCACCTTGAAAGGACGCTGCCACTGCAAGAGCCCTGGATCCTTTGGACTGACTGTTGTATTGTTGGAGATAATTTCTTATTTCCTTGATTGTGTTCTTGATTGACAGGGATGTTTTCTTGATCTCGCAATTCTTAATGAGAAGCTCAATGGAAACCTTCACTTCAGCAGGTAAGTTGATAATGAGCCACATGGCTATTACCATGTCAAGTAAGACGGTAGGTTTTGTGTTTTTGTCGTCAATTAGATTCATAAGTTGTTGAGTGTTTTCTTGTAAATCTTTGGCCTCTTGTTGGATGGTCAAGAAGTTAAACCATTGTGTAAATATTTTATTCAGATAGGAGGTTTGGTTTTGAATTGTTTTTGGTAAAAAATGATTGTTTAAAGACTTCCACAAGACTTGTGGGTTATTGTTGGATTCATCAATTAAGGTACCAACTAGAATGGAATTTCAGTTTATTGAGATAAGCGCCATCACATCTGATTCACGGTATCTGTTTAGGGCATCTTGTTTGACTTTGACTTTGGTAGTTTTGATTCCAATGACTAGATCCCATAGATGTTTCAACTGAAGAATAGACTTCATTCAATTCCTCCATTTGATGAAGTTATTGTTGTTTAATTCATACTTCTCAGTGAGTTTGTAACTAGTTTTATCCATGATTTTGGAACTAGTGAATTGATGCAACGAGAGATAGCAATTTCGAAATTTGAGAGTCTAGACCGGTCTCATAATCTGTTAAAGAGTAAATTACGGAATCTGAGATTGAGGATGAGTTAATGGGACCACTGGAGAATTTAGAGATGGGAGGAGGAGCTATACCTGTGTGGTGACAGAGAACAAAAGAGAGAATATGAATTACTTGATAAAACCAGAAGAAAAGGAACAAGCACTGTCAGCATAATTGCCTAGGATGAAGTCATCCCAGTTAAACTGGGATGCACTCAACCAATTTAAACTTGGTTGAAATAAACTGATGAAATATAAATCCAAGGGACCCCCCTTGGTTTTATATTTCATTGGTTGAGGTCAACCTACTTTAAATTGGTTTTTTTGCATCCTAGTTTAACTGGGATGAACTCAACCTAGGCAATTATTCTGGCAGTGAAGTGTACAAACCTGAGATTGAGGATGGTTAATGGGACCATGGTAGCAGACTAACAGGCAACTCAACACCCCCCCTTGCTACATGATGTGGAGAGTGGGAATTGAACCCAAGAGGTATGGGGATTAGACCCATTAAGTGTGGGGATGTGACCCAGTAAGTGTGGGGATGTGACCCAAGGAAGTATGGGGATTTGGACCCATGTAGGTGTGGCCGCTGTGGGAATTGAACCCGGGACCTTGATGTAGACTTAGAGGGGTTTTTGGTCTTTCATGAAGCATTCACATCTTCATTCAGTCTCTTATGTAAGCAAGTAGCGCTTAGGTAGAATCTGGGCTCATAACCTGTAGAGACTGTAAAATGGAGATGTGTCTGGTGAGATTTGAAATCATGACCTCAGCTAAGCTGAGACACATGCTAGAGTGCTGCCTTTACCAACTAGGCTACAGACGCTTGTGACTGCCAGGGTGTTGGTTGGTAGTGCTCATGGTTCAGCTGGTGATACATCATGCTAGCAGACTAACAGGCAACTCAAATGGGTGCAGAGAACAAAAGAGAGAAGATAAAGAAAAAGAAAAGAGACAGAAGAAAATACATGTAGTAGACTAATTATAAGAAACTAATTAGACCCAGTAATTTTCCTCCACTTAAGCCCCCTTTTTCCAATTCCACCTCTTTTACTTTATTACACTCACTCACTGAAACATACTACCTAACCACTAACCTATGTTCATCCTAAATAACATAGTGACCATCATTATTCAGAAGATCATCCCAACCATCAACCTCCAACCCTCAGGGAGGAGATCAAGAATATTGTCAATGCCAACAAGCTCAAACTCAATAACTGTAAAATAATTCACTCTAATGAAAAATATAGATTTATTCTTGATCTTCATTACGGCAAAATTCCTGTAGATCTCCTATGTCCCCCTCCTTGTATCAAACAAAACATATTTGACTTTTACTCAGTCAACCGGAGACATTTAATTATTAAAACATGTCTCAGCTGTCATTGTATGTATTTTACAATACTACTGTAGAAACCATTTATCAAAAACAAAA
>RDRW01000659.1:0-36360 GCA_007896445.1 Puccinia hordei | reverse complement strand
CCCAACAGCTAGCGGGCAAAACAAGCCGCTATTTGAGCAGAGTGTAATGGGAAAAGCTTCAGCTAACAGCTAACATTTAGCGGAAAAAATATCAGCTACAGCTAATATTTAGCGTAGCGTAGCGATGATGCGCTACGCTACTGGAACTTCAAATCTGTTAGCGCCAGAAAAGATTACGCTACTTGATAGCGTAGCGGTGAATTTTCTCAGCTAACGCTACAAAAAAAAGGCTTGAAAAAAGTGTCGCTACGCTAACTGGTAGTGTAGCGGAGTGTAATTTCAGATAAGCTAAGCCAGATTTTCTGGGAAAAGAAACCCTGCTACGCTAACAGAGTAGCGGGTCCAAATAGCGTAGTGTAGCGTAGCGTAGCGTAGCGGCCCACTGTTGGCAAGAGCCAGTCTGATTCCCTTTAGGAATCAGACTGGTGGTCTGGTTTATTTCAACCATAACCAACTGCCAAACACCTCACCAATTTGAAAAACACAGACCAGTGAGTCTAAGACCCCCCCCCCAAAAAAGGGCCTTGGTTATACAACACCCAGGAATTGGAGCAACAACTCCCAAAATCCCTGGACATCCAATTGACCCTGTGCAGACCGCAGTTTATGGTCCTCAGGCGGTCCGGGGCCTGGGAGGGAGTCATGTCTCTAAAACAACCCCCAGAGATACCATTGATGGGGGTCGTGTTTTGTTTGTAATTTTAATTTAAAAAAACGGCCCGCGTGGGAGTTGCTGTTCCAATTTAGGACTTTGATGCGGGTGTGGTTATGCCAAAACATGCATGGGAGTGGATACACGTCCCAGGAAGAAGAAAAAAAGAAGAAAAGAAGAAAAAAAAGAACCTTAATTACAAAGTATGCATTGAGGCAGGCACAGAACAATCTACAAGGAGTGATACTAATAGTCCGCAATTATGATGATTTGTGCAACAAAAATTACCAAAAAAGAATGGGAATTCCTTGCAAGCATTGGCTGGCAGAAATTATTGATTTGGGTGAGAGGGTTAAACCAGAGGAATTTCATGCCCAATGGCACATTAAGGTGAGCATTTTTTTATCTTCCAAGCCCAAAATCCATAATAAATCCCATCTTTTGATGCCCAAGCTAACCAAGTTTCCCCCATTATTTGACTATTATATAGAACTTCAGCCCACTCAACCTCAAGACAGACACCAAATCAGTTGAGAAGGTTTAACAAATACAAGAACATCTCCTTTCCCTCAATCCAGCACAGCGTACAATTCAACTTGAGTCAATCACTCGCATATTGGAAGGTTCTGGGACTGTTATTGATATAAAGATGCTCAAGAATGCACAGAAGACTTGTGGAAGACCCAAAGGTGCATCAAACAAAGTCAACACAACTCAGCAGGACCCATAAGGATTTGAATACATTGAAAAGAAGAGGAAGGCTGAAGACCAAAAGATTGCATGGAGTCAGAAACAGAAAGCTGAATAATCAAAAATCAAAGCAATTGCAAAGAAGAACAAGGAAGAAGATAAAAAGGAAGAAAATGATGAAAAAAAGAAGAATGAAGACCTTCCCAAGAGAGTTCAACCAGTTCAAAATTTAGCCAGGAAGAACCTAAGAAGTTCCATCCTGTAAAAGCTGTCATCCATCCAGCAAAGAGCAAGGAACCAGAACCCAATCTTGCTTTTCTGGAGGCTCTCCCCTCAATAGCTCAACCATACTTCAGCAAGGCCTTTGATGTTGAGGCGGATGGTCACTGCGGCTTCTCTGTTCAATAGCTTGGTTTATGGGACGTGGGCAGGGAGATTATATGGCAATTCAACAACAATTAATCCAGGAAATCACCACTCAAAAAAAATGGTATGAAGATCATCTATTCTTGCATGACTTTGAAAAGCATCTGGAACAACTAACTGTTGAATCAACTGGACAATGTGGGAGGGATAAGTGGATGTCCATGCCATCCATACGTGAAGAAATGGCCAATGCCTTCCAGAACCCTGTTTTCTTTTTCTCTAAAATCTGGTCTCAAAATTTCTTCCCATTTTTTGTATAGCCTCTTCCTCTAGCTGGTTTGGATTTCATCATTCTGGCTTTGGTTACATGTGTAACTTCCTGGCCTATGTGCCATTCTTGAGGTAGTTGACTGTTGTTGATCACATTAGCTATATCTAGATCAGCTTGTATAATGTTTGCAGAAGCACTTGATATTGAAGATCCATCATCATAGTCATGAACTTACTCTTTTGATTCTTCTTCTTTTTGCTCATCTTTTACTTCTATATCCACTGGGTTCATGTTTTTCTTTTGTGGACATGTCACGGATGTGTGTCCCATTTTTTGACAATTTTAGCATTTCCTATCTTTGTTAGGATTTGCATCTTTGTTTGTATATTTACATGTAAAGCTACTGTTTTTCTGTTCATTCTTATCAGATTTGCCTTGGTAATTGCCTTTGGAATTTGTATATCGCCTACCAATCCTGGTTCTGGTGATGATGCCTTCCATTATATTGATGATTCACTCTGTTGATGCATCTTTAGTTGCTCTAATTTTTACAGTGTGTTCTAATTCACCTCCACATTTCTTAAGGATTCTTTGGTGCATTTCTTCAACGGTGGGCTACTGCGCTACACTGTGGTATACCCACAGGAAGATCCTCCGGAGTCAAATAAATTGGTGAAGTGATGATAGTAATAATAGTTAACAGATCAGATCAAATTCAAATCCTAGCAAGCAGAAGAACAAAGGACCAGTTTCCACATTATCTCTCTCTACGCGTTTAAATGAAACCAGACAGGAAATGGAAGAGAAAATTTCTATTTTTCAGTTTATCACAGATACAGAGAACAGTATGTCACTTCAGCCATACAGAGCAAAAGATAAGCTTTATTTACCAAGGAAGAGAAGTGGAGGCAAGATTTATGACAGTGTACTAAACAAACTGAAAAATATTACAGATATTTATAAGAGAGATAGGATTATTGGAGATTTAGAGAGAGATAGGATTATTGGAGATTTAGAGTTATTAGTTTAGCTATTATTTTTGAGTGAAGAAGTTTTAGAGTCACTAGTTATGAATCAAGGCAAGAAGAGGAATTCAGGAGGGAAAAGCGAAATCTAAGTTAGTATGTCTAGGAGTATGAAATATTGTGGGAAAAAAGGGATTCATTTAAAAATAGTTGGATAAATCAACCTATTCTAGATGGTGATCCTTGAAACAGGAATGCTTTGGACAGCATTAAGTTGGGGGAAGATGTGGTATTCCAAACCCTGTTTCAAGTATAATGCAGGATTATATTCTTTCATTATCTTTCAGAAGCTAAAATAGTAGCAATATAAGTGCATAATTGAAATATAGGGTAAATTTAATCTATAAGTCACCCATTTATGTTAGGGTTTGCACGGCTAAATCAAAAGATATACAGTTAAAAAAAAAGAATTATAATGAATAATAAGTATTTTAAGCTAGTCAACTGTTGTTTCCTATCTTATTCTTCCAGTGTCTACTACATACATGTATTTCACCTATCTCACATTTCACATTCATTTCACGTGTTGTTAGTAGACCTGAGACAGCGCACGTGGAAGGACTCCTCTCCTCATCCTTCCACAACCATCTCCACTCGCCCTCACCTCGTGTGCGCTGATCTCAGGTATAGTCTTTGGTTTCTCTCTCTCTCTCTTTGTTCTCAGCTTCTCTTTCTTTCCTCTGTTTCTCTTCTTCTCTGTTGCTGACCATTGTGTAATGAATAATCCTTCCACAACCATCTCCACTCGCCCTCACCTTGTGTGCGCTGAGCTCAGCCCCAGTCACGCTCAACAGGTTATGAGCCCAGATAGCTTCCAGCTACAAAAAGCATAGCCAAGCACGTTAAATACCGGCTTTCTTTGAGTGAATCTCTTCCGTGGACTCCATAAGGATCAACCCCGTTTCTCTCTCCAACAACAATGTCAAACGACAACAAGGAGATCTCATCTACTCACACCAGTGTCAAACTTCAATCATCGACTTCTCCCTCTACCGCAAAAATCTCCACAGCAAGACTTCTGATTCTCAAAGCACCAGGCGCCGACTCCAACTTTCTCAATTGGAAGAAGGTTTTCCTTCAAGTTTTCAAAACAGCAAAGGTCAACCACGTTCTGACCTCAGTCGACCCTAATCGTCGACCTCCTACCTGGGAGGAAGACAATGATCTTGTCTGTTTGGTACTAGTACAGATTGTGGATGAAGCAAATCTTCGTCATCTAGCCGATGAAGACGATTCGGCAAAAATCTGGGACAACCTTTCTAAAGCCCACCAAGACTCCTCGTTGGGCGGTCAAATATACTGGATCCGTAAGCTTCTCAACGCGCGAATGGAAGGGGGCAACATTCACTCTCATCTCGACACGCTGGCAAACTACTACAAGCGTCTGAACACCCTCATCACCCCCAAGAAACCGCTCACTGCGGAAGACGTCCACAAAGCGGCCATTCTCAGCTCCATACCCCACAACTGGATCAGCTGCGTCTTGGGCCTGATGAGTCAAGAGGATGTGAAGATGGAAAAGTACGTCTCTGCTCTGAAAAACGAGTCTGTCCGTTGCGAGACACAAGGAGACATCATTTCTGTCTCATCTACCAAGACTAACCCGCCCAAGCCAAATCCCCCCTCAAACGGCTCAAAGGGTCCTCGCAATGACCCCTCCAAGAAACCTCGCCGCTTTCCTCTCTGTAACAGCGATTTGCATGACTTGAACTCGTGCAACAACACTTGCAAACTCATCTCTGAGCATAAAGCCGCTCAAAAGGCTCGCTGGGAGGCTAGTCAGCAAGACAAGACCTCCTCCTCCAACAAACCAGTCACCAGGGCTGGTAGGACTTTGGCTGCCACTCTAGGGAAGTCATCTCTAGACTACGGTGCCAAGGACGAGTTGGACTATTCTGACCCCGAAGTGATCGTCAAAGCCGGCAACGCGGTGGCCTCTCTTTCCGCCTTGTTTGGCTCTCCATCCACCAGGGACGCCAAAATAGACTCGGGTTGCTCTATGTCTATGACTCCAGACGCATTGGGGGTTGAAAACCTCAAACCGGACTGAACTCCAGTTCAATTGGCGGAAGATTCCATGGTGGAGGCTACTCACAAGGGCCGCTCCAGGCTTCCGATCAGTGGGAACCGATCCGTCGACACTCTCGTGGTTCCCTCTCTACACAAACCTCTTCTCTTGGTTTCCCGTCTGTGTGATGGCGGGCTCACCGTGGTTTTCACCCCAAGTTCCTGCGACTTCTACAACACCTCCAATACTTGACCCTTGTCGGAAGAGGATACAGGAGAGGAAATCTCTTCTACCTGCCGGCAGAGCCTGTGAGCTCCTTTTCCTCATCTTCCCTAAATCCCACGTCCATAGATCACTCTCTCCTTGGTTATCACTACTGTTTCTCTCATCTTGGTCTAAAACCTCTCAAATCCGTGCTGAAGCGTCACAACATCGCTCCCTCAGTTATGAACGACATCAAAGTTCAACAATGCCCCATTTGCGTACAATCTAAGATGCATTGGAAGGCATTCAAGTCTCGTTTGGCTCACCGCTTCACCTCACCCGGCCAACTCATACATTTGGATGTCGGTTCTTACGAGGTAGTATTGCGGGAGGGATACAAATATTTCATTACTTTTGTAGATGATTGCTCAAAGTTTCTCGTTGTTTTCCCCATGAAATTAAAGAGCGCTCATTTGCCTGTTTCAAACTTTTTTGCGGGCAATTTGAGAAATCCGGTCAACACAAAATTCTCGCCTTGAGGCCGGACAATGGTGGGGAGTACATTTCTAATTCCTTCACCTTGTACCTAGCTTCGGCTGGAATCAAACATGACCCAGGTCCGCCACATTCACCCGAGTTGAATGGGGTGGCCAAGAGGACAAACCGGACCATAGGTAACTTGGTGAGATTGTCATTACTTCAGGCGAGGCTCCCTAAGTCATTCTGGGCAGACGCCCTAGGGCATGCCCTATACCCTCACAACTCCTTTCCGTGTAACACTCCGCAAGGCTTTCTTTCTCCCGCGTCAATCATGCAATCCCCAGATGTTGATTTGAAATCTCTCCACCCATTTGGGTGCCTGGTTTGGTACAAGGTACCAGAGGCGAACCGAAAGAAACTCGACAACAAAGGTCGAGCGTCAATTCTCCTGTCATACATCTTGGACGGCAATATTTTCCGTCTCTGGGATCTTGAAAAGCGGGTAGTTGTCAAGTCCGGTGATGTAATTTTCCATGACTCAACATTCCCTTACGGCACGAAACTGAACTCCTCACCCAAACCAATGACCCCGGAAATCTCGTGGCCTGCTTCCAATGTTGCGCCTTGTGATAAGGACCTCACTCCTGCTGATCCGATCACTATCAAGGACAACACTACCCAACAAGACGCTGTTCCATGCACAGTGACCCCTGACCTTCCTCTCTTGGATTTTCCCCTTCAACCTCGTTTCAACAGGAGGCTCACGGCATCCATCCATGCTCCAGGCAACGCACCGCGATCCACTTCTCCAATCCTGTCGGACACAGACTTGCGAGGACGCTCACCAGAACATCCACCCTCAAGTCTGTCGACGGATATATCCATCATCTCCCTGCCACCACTTTGACGGCCTTCCCCTTCCCCTTCCCCTCACCCTTCCCCCTCCCCTTCACCTGCCCGCCCATCAGGCATCAATCCCCCATCTCTGCCGCCACAGCGTCCAGAACCCTCCCGGTCTCCATCGCCAAAACAACCTTCACCCCCACCACCTTTCCGGTCAAATCGTGAGCGCAGAGCCCCGGATCAGTACGGCCACTGGTGCAAAAACGCATCCGCTGAACAGGATGTTGACACTCCAAAAACATGGCGACAACTGATCAAATCTCCAAATAAACACCAATGGCTCAAGGCAGCTGAAGACCAGTTTGCGTCGCTGATAGGAATGCAAACTTTGGCGCTTAGTTCCTCGTCCCAAGAAACAATGCATCATAAAATCAAAATGGGTGTTTAAAGTCAAACGGTGTCCCAACAACTCAATTCAAAAACTCAAAGCATGTCTTGTGGCAATGGGCTACTCCCAAATCAAAGGACTTGATTTTGATGAAGTCTTCTCCCCCACCTTGAGGCTTGAAACACTCTGCCTGATATTCTCCTTGCTTGCGTGTCGCGGTTGGAAAGGCCGCCAAGTCGACTTCAAAACAGCCTTCCTCAATGGTCACCTTGACAGACTAATCTTCATGGAACAACCTCCTGGATTTGAAGACCCACAACATCCCGACTGGGTGTGCAAAGTCAACCGATCTCTGTACGGCCTGAAGCAATCTCCCCGCCAGTGGAATATCAAACTCCACAAGGCACTCATTGACCTTGGTCTCACCAACTCTAAGTACGACCCAACACTGTACTTCAGGTTGAACGGTAGAAAGCTGGTGGGTGCTCTCACAACTCACGTCAATGACCTTGCAATCGTCAGCAAGCCTAGCTTTGTTGACTCAATCATATCAGAGGTTGGGAAACGTTTCAAGGTCGGTGCCGACGAGGAACTCAGTCATTTTCCGTTGCTGAAGATATCCAGAGATGCTCCCAACAAGTAAATCTTTCTCAATCAGGTGCACTACATCATGGAAATCTGTTACAGGTTTCTGAACGGCAAACATCTCTCTGTCCCCACACCCACCGACTCAAACTTCAAGAATCTCACTCATCGATCAGCCTCTGACCCCGGCTCACCTGGACCTTATCCTCAGCTGATCAGGTCTCTCCTCTGGGTTTCCCAGTGTACCCGCCCAGACATTGCCTTTGCGGTGAATCGTCTCTCTCAACACTTGCGCGATCCATCTGAGGCTCACTGGCATGCCGCCCTAAGAATTCTGAATTACCTTGTTACAACGAAAGACCTGAAGTTACGCCTGGGAGGAGCTCTTGAATGCTCGGGCTACTCAGATTCTGATTGGGCTGAGGATCGTGACAATCGCAGTTCCACCTCGGCTTACACCTACAGAATTGGAGATGGCACCATCTCTTGGAAATCACGGAAACAGGCAACCGTCTCCCTCTCAAGTACAGAGGCGGAGTACAAGGCTCTTTCCGACTCTTGAAAGGAAGGCCTGTGGCTCCGTCACCTTCTCACTGAACTTCGTCTGCAACCCGACACACCTATTCCCCTCCACGTCGACAACGAAGGCGCAGAAGCTCTAGCAAAAAACCCTGAACATCACTCGAGGACAAGGCACATTGACGCGCAATATCACTTCATTTGCGAGTGCGTCCAAGAGGGCAAAATCTCTCTACTCCATGTGTCAACAGCCGACATGCTCGCGGACATGCTCACAAAACCGCTCCCTTGTGTTGCTCTGGAACGACATTGCTCAATGTGTGGTATTGTCCTGTGACAGCCATCTTTCCCCTCTCTCTCTCCCTCTCCTCTACCTCCTTCTCATCTTTCCTTTAAATAATCTTTCTCCCTCTTATCTTCTTTCCTACTTTTATTCTTTCATTCCATGTGTGCAGCAAGGGGGGGTGTTAAGCTAGTCAACTGTTGTTTCCTATCTTATTCTTCCATTGTCTGCTACATACATGTATTTCACCTATCTCACATTTCACATTCATTTCACGTGTTGTTAGTAGACCTGAGACAGCGCACATGGAAGGACTCATCTCCTCATCCTTCCACAACCATCTCCACTTGCCCTCACCTTGTGTGCGCTGATCTCAGGTATAGTCTTTGGTTTCTCTCTCTCTCTCTTTGTTCTCAGCTTCTCTTTCTTTCCTCTGTTTCTCGGGTGTTGATAAATGCACGCCAATTGTTTTTGGCGCCATCTACAGGCGTGCCCACGCCCAAGGATGGGCGTGCAGCCTGCACGCCAATAAAAAAAAAGGCGTGCGGGCTGCACGCCTTTTTTTTAAGGGCGTGCGCCCATGGGCGTGCATTTATCAATGCCCATACTCCAGAGTATCCTAAGAACTGACTAAACTATGAAATAAAATAAAAATAATGTATTACTAGTGTAAATAATAACCTATCATGAAATATTATTATATAAATCAACTCAGAATGTAAAATTAACTGCATAAAGTGATCTATTTCTGCTAGTGATGTTTTCTAATCCTGCAGGGAGTGCATAAAGTGAGCTATTTCTGCTGGTGAGGTTATGTACTTAGGCTGTGCCAGAGAGCATGTGCTGTGTCTTGTGACCAGACACTAAACTATATACTACTTCTATATATATACTATGTACTTTGTGCTGAGATCAGCGCAGACAAGGTGAGGGCAAGTGGAGATGGTTGTGGAAGGATTATTCATTACACAATGGTCAGCAACAGAGAAGAGAAACAGGGGCGTTGATAAACGCACACCAATGCCAACCCGCACGCCAAGGAGGTTGTATGACCTCCTCAACCGGAGGGAATCCCCCTCCGGTCAAGGAAGCCGTACAACCTCCTTGACCGGGGGGGATCCCTCCGGCCGAGGAGGTTGTACAGCCTCCTTGACCGGAGGGATCTTCCCTCTGGTCGAGGAGGTCATACAACCTCCTTGACCGGGGGGGATCCCTCCGGCTGAGGAGGTTGTACAGCCTCCTCGACTGGAGGGAATCCCTCCGGCTGAGGAGGTTGTACAGCCTCCTCAACTGGAGGGAATCCCTCCGGTCGAGGAGGTTGTACAACCTCCTCGGCCGGAGGGATCCCTCCCAGTTGAGGAGGTTTTATAGCTTCCTCGACTGGAGGGGGATTCCCTCCGGTTGAGGAGGTCATACAACCTCCTTGACCGGGAGGGATCCCTCCGGTTGAGGAGGTTTTATAGCTTCCTCGACCGGAGGGGGATTCCCTCCGGTCGAGGAGGTCATACAACCTCCTCGACCGGAGGGGGATTCCCTCTGGTTGAGGAGGTCATACAACCTCCTTGACCGGGAGGGATCCCTCTGGTTGAGGAGGTATACAACCTCCTCGATGCTGATTTCATGTGTATATTCCTGTGTACGCATGACATCAGGAGGTTTGATAGCTTCCTTGGCCAGAGGGGGATTTCCTCTGGTTGAGGAGTTCATTACAACCTCCTTGACCGGGAGGGATCCCTCTGGTCGAGGAGGTATACAACCTTCTCAATGCTGATGTCATGTGTACATTCCTGTGTACGCATGACATCAGCATGTATATAGGCAGGGGTGTGCCCCTACCTATATACATAGAATCGGCGTGCAAGCCGCACACCGATTCTATGTATATAGGTAGGGGCACACCCCTGCCTATACACATAGAAAGGGTGTGTGGTTCGCACGCCCTTTTCTGAACGGGGTGTGCGACCGCACGCCTGCAGTGTCGCACGCCTGTAGATGGGCGTGCAAACTGCACACCCATCTACAGGCGTGCTGATGCCCAGGGATGGGCGTGCAGCCCGCAAGCCAATAAAAAAAAGGCGTGCGGGCAGCACACCTTTTTTTTATTGGCGTACGACGGGCGTGGGCGTGCGCCCATTGGCGTGCATTTATCAATGCTGGAGTATATCTAGGGCTGAAACTATGAATCTTCTTAGATTCAAGTAACATGCTTTTAAGTTCCTTATCATACTCAGCAACTGATAAGGATAATTGTCTCACATTTTAATTGTTATTCAAGGTATTTTGATTCATCTCATTGACTTTTCTGTCAATGTGGGAAATATTTTGAATAAGAATTTGATCAAAAAAATTGGCTTCTGATGACAAACAAGATTGATTAGAATTATTTACAAGTTTATCTGTTTGAATCCAGGGGATGGGGAGGAATTGGAAGATATGGGTGTACTTGCAGTGAAGAAAACTAGTTGACTGCTTCCTTGAAGTCAATCATTGCTTGACTGATCTTGGCTATCTTTTTCCAGCCTTTCCTGTCTACTATTTTTTGGTTCTTCTTCTTCTTCCAGGCGCTCTTTTCCTTTGGAAATTTTTGGCCATTTTCTTCTTCAAAGGGTCCACCATTGTTTCTTACACCTTGAAAATTGAGTTTATACCATGAAAGCTGGGCATAAACTACAAAATCTGAGCATAAAATGTGAAAGCTGAGCACAAACTGTGAAAACTGAACAGAAAAGGTGAAAGCTGAGCATAAAAAGTGAAAAATGAGCTGTGGCAGTATGACAATGGGATATTTGATTAATCTTCAAGGGGCATCAAATATACAGGCAGAGCAGGATAGGAGTTACTTTGGAGCTGAAACAAAAGTTTCAGAATTTCACTTTTAACCAAGTGATTATTATTTTTTCCTGGTGAATGCCCACCTGATTTAAGTTTCACACAGCAGGTAAGTTGAAATTTAAGTGGAGGATGCATTCAAATTTTGACAAAAAATTCAAGAACCTAAGAGTTGATTGCTACAAAAATTGAAGCCAAAACTTGAACAAAAACAAAAGAGAGTTTAGATAAAGCAATACAGAACAGATCAACAAGATTTTTGATGAATGAAATAAAAGCATACCCTCTGAGATGATAAATTCCTCTGAAAGTCAAATAGAATAAAATAATAGGACCAAAGGAAAAAAGAAGGAGATCAAATGACTGAGAAGAAATAAAATTAGGATAATGAAAGAGAAAATGATGCAGATCAAAGAGGAGTTATGATTTTTCATTTCTCATCAAGTTGAGAGTAAAAAAAGACGTCAAATTAGGCAAGTTGAAGAGATCAATTAGAAAAATATTTGACAAGATCATAGTTGATATTTGGAAAGAGCTTTGGCAATATCTCAATTAAGAGTTTAGAGTCAAGGATGTAGAGGAGCAGAAACTTGAGGAATTAGAGCAGAAAAAGAAGTGAAGGAAAAAAATGGGAAGATTTTTGTTGGCAGAAGGAAGAGGAGTTACGTTCAATCATGACTGAGGAAGAACATGGAGTGTTGGATGAAGATGTGTTTGAAGATGATTAAGTTTTTGAGTGCTACTAGTACAGGTACTTGGATAAAAGTGCCACAGCAAATATTTTCACTAAAATTTCACCCACTTGAGTTGCAGTTGATGTTAAGTTTCAACAAAAATTATTGAATGTAAAACATCTGGCTGAACGTAATTGTTTGCAGCATGAAAAATATATATTTATTACAACAACATGCCCTCTATATTGCAAAAGTAATTCTAGTTCACATACAAAGCTACAAAATTGGACTGTATAAAGCATATATATCTAAATTTGTACATGTATTTCTGTAGATAGGCTGTATAGAAACCACAAGACATCTATTGCAGAGTCAAAGCAAAAAAAAACTAAATAGAAACCAGCAGGTTGTGCAAGCAACAATTTTACCTTGATCAATATCCAAATTTTCTCATGGCTACACTACCACACTGTACAACTTTTCTAACACAATTATCCACAAATTATATTACTCATTCAAAATATATCATTATTATTACAAATTACAATCCCCATACAAATTTACCCCTATTAACTCAAGCACAGTACCCCTGATTTCCCTCTGGTTGACTAGTTATTAGTATTCTTATAAAATTACCACATGCAATTGCAAAAATTTACTAATAATGAAGTTCCATAGGGTATTAAAAAGTTATTAATTAAAAATAAAATAATATATACATAAAAATTAATATCATTACATGTTTTTTTACCATCTTTTGTTGAGATTTGACCTTCAGAAATTTATGCTTGAGATTTAAGAGACAATCTTGAGGAACTTGATTGGATCAAGGAGCAAGGGATAAAAGATAAAATGCTCTGACTTTATGATTTTATTTCAAACAGAAAGAGCTGACTCATATAGTCACAACTAGAGAGCCCCCTGGCAAGATCCAAAGGGGGCCTAGGCGACTAAAAACAAACAAACAATAAAAGTATACACTACTTAGACTAGCAGCATACACAGTGATTAATAAATAAAACTAGTAAGATACTAGAGTGAAGGTTAAACTGGAAAACACCAGAGTGATAATAAAGCTACCAATAAGTAGAGTGATATAAAACAACATAATGTTGAGTGAATTATAATATAAACTACTTATTTGTAGAGTGATTTAATGATTTATTATAATGTAAGGGGGGGGGGGTTAATTGATATTGATGATAGTGGAATTTTAAGATGGGGAATTGTGAGTGGAAGAGATTGGAAATCTGAAATCTTTGGGTTAAGTTTTTACACCACACTCATTTATATTATCTAGTTACAAAATTTTTTATTATTATCTTCTTGGTTACTATTTAAATCACATTCCTTACATACCACCAGGAAAAACCAATGCTCACTTGATGAAAAGTGAAATTCTGCAACTTTGGTTGCAGCTCCAAAGCTGCTCCAATCCTACTCTTCCTGTATAATTTATTCTCACTCGTGGGTTAATTTAATAGCTCCTGGCCCACTGGCTCAGATAACACTTCACTGATTCAGCTCAGTTTACACTGATTCTGCTCAGCTTCCACTGATTCTGCTCAGCATCCACTGATTCTGCTCAGTTTCCTCTGATTCTACTCAGCATCCACTGATTCTGCTCAGTTTCCACTGATTCTACTCAGTTTCCACTGATTCTGCTCATTTTCCATTGATTCTGCTCATTTTCCACTAATTCTGCTCAGTTTCCAATTATTCTTCTAATTTTCCACTGATTATGCTCAGTTTTGACTGATTCTGTTCTTTTTTAAATCCTGCTCAATTCTAACTGATTCTGCTCATTTTTACTGATTCTACTCTTTTTTTTACTGATTCTGCTCATTTTCCACTGATTCTTCTCAGTTTCACTAATTCTGCTTGTTTTTCACTGATCCTGCTCAGTTTTCAATGGTTTAATTTTCATTCTGTTGCTCATCAGTTTTCCCTGGCTGAGCTCAGGAGTCACTATAGCAAAGATAAGTGCAAACTCTGGCACAGATGAGTGTTCAGTCTGGCACATATTCTAAGTGTTCACTCCAGCATGGCTCAATATTCCCCCTGGGGAAGCTCAATTTTCACTCTGGTAGCTCAGTATTAACCCTAGTGTAGCTCAGTGTTAAGTTTGGTGCAGTTCAGTGTCCAATCTGGCACAGCTCAGAGACACTGCCAGCATAATTTCCTAGGATGAAGTCATCCCAGTTAAACTGGGATGCACTCAACCAATTTAAACTTGGTTGAAATCAACTGATGAAATATAAAACCAAGGGACCCCCCTTGGTTTTATATTTCATTGGTTGAGGTCAACCTACTTTAAATTGGTTGTTTGCATCCTAGTTTAACTGGGATGAACTCAACCTAGGAAATTATGCTGGCAGTGAGATGACTGTTGGGTAGAAGGAAGGCACATCAATGAGTGTGGGAATGAAGTTTCCATTGAGCTATGTACATATTTTAATCAAAGCTGAGCAGCTCTGAGAAGCTAACCAACATGTATATTCACAGAAGGCAGACAGAGCTTTTGTGAGCAGGCACATCCTCTGGTTTTGCAAGGTAGAAAAATGAATACCCCATTGTGTTTTAAAGTAATTCAAGGAGTAGCAGTGGATAGATCAAGGATAGATGAGTGAAGTTTTCCAAATTTCAGTTGCCATCAAGTGATCATTGTTTTTTCCTGGTGTACATGGTTTCCTAGTTAAATTGTCTCATCCTTATTACACTTTCCTGACTCTATTTTTGGGTTTATTCCAGGGCTCATATTCCCCCATATTGCCAGGATCATCCCTCCCTGTTCCCACTGGTGTGTTATAAATTGATCTCCTCTTATTTTGATGTGTAATCAGGCACTTTTTCCCCATTTTATTAAAACCAATTATATAGACTCATTTAATTTTGTACACTTGACAGACAGACATACAACCTATGTAATTCCAAGCCTTGCACTGAAAATCCATTTTACATACCTTTTACAACCTTTTAGTTTTGCTGGAAATTGCCTAAACCCTTTTACCCCTCTACTCTCATCATTCCACTAAAGTAAAACACTGAATTAATCAGTGATAATTCTGCTAAGTTGAAAGTAGAAATCAAGCCACGCATTTTTTCTTTCTTTTTTGCTTAGTGCACCTTCCCTCCCCTCAGCATTAAACAAAATGGAAGCCTTATCAGTACCTTTATCCCCAATTTCTGTTTTCTATTTCCCCTTCAAGCTCTTTCCTGATAGTTTGACAAGTTCTACAGTGGTAAATGGTGTCATCCAAGAATAAAATTACAATCTTGGTTATCCAGTCATCAGTTTACATAGCCTTGTCAGCCCATATGATGCCAATACACAAATGTTCTAGCTACATGTGGTGCAAAGAGTATAAAAAAAAGGTGGGAACAGTTTTTAGTGAATTAATCAATTAATTTTTGAGAGATTGAAGTGTAGAAATATGGATATTTTAATTCAATTAATATTTTAATTCAATTAATATTTTAATTCAATTAATATTTTGATTCAATTAATATTTCAATTAAATAAAATTAAATAAAAAATCACCAGAGGGGCATGATCAATCAGGGGTGGTTTAGATCCCTCTATAAATCATCTTTTTTTCTGATACCTGATTAGCTAAGTTATCTTGAAAAAAAGTTGATGATTTTAGGTACCTTTGAAAATACTGGGGCCTATCTAAGAAGGGGTTGTGTAAATCCCAGATTTGAACAAGGGGGGGAGGAAAAGAAACACAAACAGATGATGGATTTACATCTTACTAGTATTAAACTCTTTCAAAGATTTGGGGAGTTTTGACTATAATGCTTAAGGGAATTTAATTAATAATTACTCAGATATTTTACAGGAAAGAGGCTGGTACAAAGAGCTTTTTTAAAACCATTTAATCTAGGTAAATATTAGTAAAAATCTGGGGAATCCTTTCTTAGGGGAAAAGGGTACTCCATAGATACCTTTTGGGCACCTGGGAGCACCCATTTTCTCAGATAATGGCCAATCTTTATGCTGTAAAGCTGATTGGCTAGTTTTTGGTTGTTCATTTAGCTGCATGTGGCTGAATTGTGGTTAAATACCCCCAATTTTTGTTGTATAGGATTTCTTTTGGAAAAAAGTTTATTTTTTTCATAATTTTTGCAACACAGGGGTTTGGGATATTTTGGAGTGTATCACAGAATTAATGATTATGAATTTTTTTTAGTTTGTTTTCTAGGTGTTCCATATTGTGTCAGAAATGGAGGCAGGCACTTTTTCTCAATTCTTGAAGTCCTATGAATGGTATCTTTTAAAGTTATATCACATATTGTAGGAGCAGGTTTTGAAGGTACTAGTGAGTGAGCTACCCCTGGGTTACTTTAGGCTTAGATTCAGAATTTGAAAATAAATTCTTGCTTTTATAATTCTTTTTTGTGTTTTTCTGTAACAATATTGTCTCTTTCTTTTGATACTTTAAATTTCTTTTGATGTTTAAATTTCATATTTATTGATTCATGTTTTCTTTAAGTAATTCTGGTAAGTTTGCTCTGCCATAGCAGCCAGCTAAAAAAACTAGTATTTCAAAAAGAATGTTGGACAAATAAAAGAGTTATTGTAAAGATATAAAATTAGTCAATTTGGATATTTGAAACAGGTTTTGGAAGTAAGATCTGGACAAACCATTTCTTTGAGGCTAGCTATTCTTTTTGAATCCCAGTTGGGATTGAAGCATAAGCTATATTGTAAATTTTGAGGATAAATCAAAAATTTTCTCTGGTTCAAGAGAACTAGAGAACATTAGTTTATCATTTTTTAATCATTAGTATTTTAGTATCTCCAGTATTTGCCTAGTCATACAAATCAGCCCATGATATAAACAAAAAATTTGTTGTTTGTTTTTTTAAAGAAACTCTTACTATTTTTTGCAATGTCTTTTACTTGAGGGAAGCATGAAAATCACAGAAACAATAGGGGGTATCAAATATGACGAAATCCACCATTAAAACCCGTCGATTAGAAATTGCCAAATCCACAATTTCTAATCAACGGGTTTTCAAAAAGGGGTAGCTAAAAACCAAACGGATTTTGAAAATGAAAAACCCTGGTTTTCCATCCAAATCCTTCATTTCCAAAATAACCCAATTAAATCACATCTCTCATCAGCTCACGCTGCACCGTTCAATCCATTTCCTCTTGTCAAACCAAGCAAACATCACACCTCACCTCAACCAATCATGCGACAAGCACCCTCTCAACACAAGCAACTATTTCAAGCGGCCAACTCTGCTGCAACAGTATTGATTTTCGACTCAGATAACGAAGACTCAGGTCTTGAAGATTTCTACCGTTATTGTCGATCAAAACTCCAGAAACGATACCTCAATGCCAGAGGCACCACTACACGATTCCATCCTCGATATGACCTTTCAATCATTCAAGAACTTCCTCAATCATGCTTCCTCCAGCTTTTTCGAATGTTGTTCCCATGTTTCCTCAATCTTCTTCAACTGATTGAGTCAAATCCAATCTTTCACAACTCCTCTCAGAATCCTCAACGAGACCCATCAGTCCAACTTGCTATTGCTATGTGCCGTCTTGGATCAAACGGAAACGGTGCTGCGGTTTTCAGACTCAAGAATCTCTTCCAAGTTGGCTATGGAACAATCAACCTTTACACATGTCGGGTGATCAAGATTCTTTATCAAATGCGCTCGCACTTGGTATCATGGCCGACTCAAGAAGAACGTATGGAATCATCTCAGGTCATGCAAGATGAAGGCTTCCCTGGATGTGTTGGCTTTGTTGATGGAACAACCATTCCACTGAGTCAAAAGCCTCCGGTGGACGGTAACCACTACTGGGATTGAAAAAAACGGTTGGATTGTTTGCATTGGTTCCACTATTTTACCAATTCTGAGCTGATGTGTTGTTTGCTTTCAAAACAGTTACTCTATTTTGGTCACTCTTGTTTGTGACATAAACAAAAAGTTCATATCGTACCTTGCAGGCTACCCAGGATCCTGTCACGATTGTTACGTCTTCTCTAATATGAAGCTTGCTCAAAATCCAGAACAATTCTTTGACCAACACCAATTCCTCCTGGCCGACTCTGCTTATTCAAGTGATCAACATACTGTTCCAGCCTACAAAGGTTCTGACTTACTTATACCTGAGAATGTGGATTTCAATTACCATCTAGCCCAATCAAGAGTACGGATTGAACATGCCATTGGTATTCTAAAGGGTCGATTTGCCAGTTTGCGAGAAATTCAATCACAAATCAGGAACCCTCGTGAGATGAAGGCAACGGTCAAGTGGATCATCACCTGCATTGTTCTGCATAATCTTCTAGCTGACCTCAAGGATCAGTGGCATGAACTTTACAATGAGGAGGAACCAGAAGCAGCCCCGGCCTTGTTGGAAAACGTTGAATCTAGTAACGATGGATTACGAGGACTGTTACGCCCCATAACGCTTGCACTCTTCAACTAAGGTGAATCAAATTCAACATTGACTTGCAGAACAATACACTTCCAGCTTTCTGACTCTTGCTTTTGATTTGGTTTCCTCGCAGTGCCAATTTTTCTTGATTTCTCTGCTTCATTACAGATCTTTGTTCTCGTCTCTTCTTGAATGCCATTCAAATCAATAAACTTTTTACACTCATCAGTGCCTTTTTGGCAAATGGTGTTGGATCAAAATACGTTTGAGCTTGCTTTTTTCTTGCACACGTAAGGGCAAACATCTCCACAGATGGGAAGTTTTCTCTGAAGTACCTTAAGAACCCCCACCATCTCATCAGGTAATCTTATCAGGTAAAGTAGTATCTTTACAATACTCAAACCAAACTAAAACTGACCAGGTCCTTTGCTTCTAGGACCCAACCATACATATTCCAGGCTTGCTTTGGATTTGTTTGGGTGTAAACCAAGGCTCTAAAAACTTCTGACTGCTGTCGACGAACTGATGGCCAACCTATGGACCAAGTTGGTTCATCAGGCCAAGGTACCTGAGCTAGCTGAAATCACCCCTTGTCAGGACGATATCAAACGTGCCAACCATTGTGAGGGCTTTGATTGTGGCACCATGGACAACTTTCAACTCATCAACATTGCAGAATACAAACATGATGAATTTTTTTGCCAATGAACCCCTGAACCAGAACGAGGCTTATGTATCAGGTGCCAAGATCCACCCTTGGCACCTGATACATCTCATACTGCACTAGCCCATCTGAGTGGCACCCCTTATCTATTTCCGGACCTTGTGTGCCTCTCAACCTGGTTGGTTTCAAAAACTCCTGCCCTTCTCTTGGCTTGGCTGCCCCGGCCCGCTTGAAACAAATGTGGGTAGTCTCTAACTTGGCTCCGGTTTGATGCCTCTTCCTCCTCCTGATTGTCCCATGAATTGAATGCTAACATACATTCAATCTGCAAAATTTCTTTCATGATCCCACCTCTTCACAGTAACATCCCTCAACCCCTAGATCAATCACTCGCTTGTTTTGCTCCTCCTGAGCCCCTACAACCTCTCAAGGTAAGTAGGGGCTCTGTGTTTTCTTTGTTTTGATGGGGTCTGTCTTCCTTGCTTGATTGGGTCGCCGATCAAGCAAGGAAGACAACTGACATTTTTTTTTCATCCAGGCTCAAGACCGACGGAGCCTGGACGCTATCCAGCGCTGCGATCAAACAATCGCTCCTCCTGAGCCCCTACAACCTCTCAAGGTAAGTAGGGGCTCTGTGTTTTCGTTGTTTTGATGGGTTCTGTCTTCCTTGCTTGATTGGGTCGCCGATCAAGCAAGGAAGACTTCTGAAATGTTTTTTTTGCATCCAGGCTTGAAACCGACGGAGCCTGGAAGCTTTCTAGCGCTGCGATCAAACGATCTCTCCTCCTGAGCCCCTACAACCTCTCAAGGTAAGTAGGGGCTCTGTGTTTTTGTTTTTTGGATGGGGTCTGTCTTCCTTGCTTGATCGGGCTGCCGATCAAGCAAGGAAGACAACTGACATGTTTTTTTTCATCCAGGCTCGAGACCGACGGAGCCTGGACGCTATCCAGCGCTGCGATCAAACAATCACTCCTCCTGAGCCCCTACAACCTCTCAAGGTAAGTAGGGGCTCTGTGTTTTCGTTGTTTTGATGGGGTCTGTCTTCCTTGCTTGATCGGGTCGCCGATCAAGCAAGGAAGACAACTGACATTTTTTTTTTCATCCAGGCTCGAGACCGATGGAGCCTGGACGCTATCCAGCGCTGCGATCAAACGATTGCTCCTCCTGAGCCCCTACAACCTCTCAAGGTAAGTAGGGGCTCTGTGTTTTCGTTGTTTTGATGGGGTCTGTCTTCCTTGCTTGATTGGGTCGCCGATCAAGCAAGGAAGACTTCTGAAATGTTTTTTTTTTTTCATCCAGGCTCGAAACCGACGGAGCCTGGAAGCTTTCTAGCGCTGCGATCAAACGATCTCTCCTCCTGAGCCCCTACAACCTCTCAAGGTAAGTAGGGGCTCTGTGTTTTTGTTTTTTGGATGGGGTCTGTCTTCCTTGCTTGATCGGGTTGCCGATCAAGCAAGGAAGACAACTGACATGTTTTTTTTCATCCAGGCTCGAAACCGACGGAGCCTGGACGCTATCCAGCGCTGCGATCAAACGATCGCTCCTCCTGAGCCCCTACAACCTCTCAAGGTAAGTAGGGGCTCTGTGTTTTCGTTGTTTTGATGGGGTCTGTCTTCCTTGCTTGATCGGGTCGCCGATCAAGCAAGGAAGACAACTGACATTTTTTTTTTCATCCAGGCTCGAGACCGACGGAGCCTGGACGCTATCCAGCGCTGTGATCAAACAATCGCTCCTCCTGAGCCCCTACAACCTCTCAAGGTAAGTAGGGGCTCTGTGTTTTTGTTGTTTTGATGGGGTCTGTCTTCCTTGCTTGATCGGGTCGCCGATCAAGCAAGGAAGACAACTGACATGTTTTTTTTCATCCAGGCTCGAAACCGACGGAGCCTGGACGCTTCCTTGCGCTGCGATCAAACAATCCCTCATCCTGAGCCCCTACAACCTCTCAAGGTAAGTAGGGGCTGTCATGGTAATTGTATGAGTAATCATTTTTGAACTGACTTGGACTCATCCAATTTACATTAGCCCTTACCTCCCCAAAATGTCACAAGATTTGCCAAACCTCAGCAAGAAACCACGCCTCACAACCATTAATTGGATCAAACACCAGGAATCTTTGGCCGCTGAACCCAACCAACCACAAGTACCCTTGCCCAGCCCCTCCCCAATCCAAGCTGATGTGCCGCTGACTGTTCAAAGATCAAGTACGAACTGTAACGTCCATTGGTGGTGTGCTATTCCTCTTGATCTAGAACAGTCACAGCACATTAGTGAGGAGCAAGGAGGGGATGATTCTCACCACGAGGACCCGCCGTCACTTTCTGTTTCAACGTACAATTTGGATTCAGACAGCCCCTCCTCAGACGCTGGCTCTACCAAAAATGAAAGTAGTGACAAGGACTCAGAATCATCCAACTCCTTGAAGAAAGTCAAACTCAGCCGTCAACCTCGCCCACCTACATGCAACGAACACTCCAATCCCAATCCCAACGTGCCTCCTAACATGTCTCAGATGGAATCCAAGTGTTGCGTAATTTGTCAAATCTATAGCCAATGTGATCACTATCGAGAACAAGATATAGGTGGAAGCAAAGGGTTCAATTAAGCAGAAGGTTCTTGTCTGGCTCCGCAATCACATCTCAGTAAAAATCAAAGGAAGCGGAAAAAGTAGAAAGCCGCCACTCGATCTCTTCGCCGTCAAAGGGCCAATGTACATCTTGCTGGCCAGTCCCATATTCCAGTCCACATCTCCAACCCCAATCCAAATGCCAACATCTGATTCTTCAACAAGTCCTTTATCTGCTGGGCCGATGGAGCTCGTAAGAACGTTATTGCTGTGGTAAAGTTCCGACCATTCTCAACCATGGATGCAAAACTCAAAGAACAATACCAAAATCTCAGCCAACATCTCATCCAGCAGGCCAAGTTCCAAAATTCCAATAAATCCAACACTGCCAGCATAATTGCCTAGGTTGAGTTCATCCCAGTTAAACTAGGATGCAAACAACCAATTTAAAGTAGGTTGACCTCAACCAATGAAATATAAAACCAAGGGGGGTCCCTTGGTTTTATATTTCATCAGTTGATTTCAACCAAGTTTAAATTGGTTGAGTGCATCCCAGTTTAACTGGGATGACTTCATCCTAGGTAATTATGCTGGCAGTGCAACGGAACAGCATACTCAGGTGAAATGTACAGTCTGGGATGGCAAAAAGGTTACGAGGCACAATCCCAAATTGGTATAACAGGCATTTCTTCCAAAGTTGCTACAGATCGACATGGTTATGAAGCGCTTCAAAAGGATGTTCCACAAATAGATAAGTTTCTTGGCCGGTGCTTCCGATCTGTATCCAAACCCCTATTCCGTGAGGTCCAGAAACAACACATTCGACTCAAAGCCCCTGGACTAGCTCCCCAATATTCAGCCCACCGCAAAGGATTCACCTCACACCTGTCGTTTACCCTTGGCCAGTTTGCAAACACGCCACACCAAGACACTGATTCTTCACCCTTCAGCTTTGTCCTATGGATTCCCATTGAGAAACACACTGGGAAGCTAGTTGAGAATAATCTTCAAGTCACTGGAGGTGAATTTGTGTTTCCAGACGATTCTTGTGGCATCAACTTTGCAGGATTTGATGGTATAGTTGAGTGTGCATGGAAAGCCACTTCTTATTCTCACCTGACTCTTCCCTCAAAAACTGCTCCCAACTCTTCACATACACGAATGGGGTTATCTTGCCAACTGCCCAAGAAAACCCAAAAAGCCATTCAGCTTATTAGAGATGGTCACTATATTAATAATCCAAATAAAAGCAACTGGACTATTAGAGATATGGATGCTATTTTAGATAACTCTTTGAAATATAATCAATAGTTTGCTTTTTTTTATTTTCTTTCTAACGTGTAACATGCAATGTTTCAAATGATTTGTTGGGTGCGAACAAAGCCAAAAAAGGTGGACTATTTGAATAAATTTGCCAAGCGTTCAATCTCTTCTGTACTCTTCCCATGAGCTACACACTGAGTCACCAGGTCATACTTCTTACCGATGTGCTCCTGACAAGCCAAACGTTCCATCTTGGCCATCTCAAACCTTCTGTCCTTATCCTTCTCCTCCCTTTCCCAGTCTAATTTCCTCTCGTCTAATTTTATTCCTTGATCCCACTTCTTTTCCTCTAATTTAACTCCATGTTCCCACTTCTTCTCCTCAAGTTCAATTGAGTGGTTGAATTTCCTTTCCTCCAACTCGACCCCCTTATTATCGTTGTTGACCTGTCGTTCAAACTTCAACATCTCAAAACTGAGGGTGTCTCGAGCCACTTGTGACTTTCCTAATAAAGAATAAGTTGAAGAAGCATGTCAGTTAATAAAATTGGAACAAGGATTACATCTCCAACTGGCCTTCATCCCTCTTCAACGCATACTCTTCATATTGAGAAAAAGGATTGGGTGTGCTGGGCCCTGAGGTTGATCGGCTCTTAGGATTGATATTGGCACTGTTGGATGCCCTTCGCTTGTCCTTGGGTGTTTGAGTTGGCAACGGTTTACTTGAATTTGCAGGAGAATCCAATGCAGCGTCGTTAGGTGTCAAAGTGGTGCATGATTTGTTTTTCTTCTTCTTGCAGGGTGACTGAGTATCTTCTCAAGCATCAGATGGACAGTAATCCTCTGAATCACTTGTGTCAAGGGCCCTTTCTTGGGCAGTGAGGGAATCCACAGCCCTTCGATAGCGCTTAGATGATTTAACCATTCCACTAGGACGAATACTTGCTTCCTGTCCTTGCTAATGTCAAACATGGGAAGAAATGGGGCTTTAGCTAATCAATCGAACAACAGTGATTAATTGATCCAATAACAAACCAGGATTGCCGCTTCATTTTCATCTGACGGATTGTCACAACCACTGGCTGGTCCAACTCTTTCCTAAATTATTTAGTGGCAAGGTCAATCGTTTGAAGAAGAAATGGCATAAGTGATAAAAAGAAATTCAAACACACCTCTTCACCGTCCCTGCCTCCTTCAGACCTATTCTCACCAGTTTCTAAAGGTTCCAAGATTGCTGACTGAGTCATCACGTATAAACAATATTGAATATATTAGCAATTATCAAAAAAGACAATGAAACAACTGATCGATCTTACAACTGGAGCCCTAGAGTTATTGGAATCCACAGATACATTATCTGAGTCATCTTTATCAACATTTTCGTCCAAGTTGATGGCCTCGGGACCAGAAGAGTCAGAGCTCTCATCACCGTTTTGGGCATCGACTTTGTACAAGGGCGTCACAAACGGTTTCTTACCCATCAGCTGATGCATAGAATGGAAATGTGGACACATTTTTTCAAGCTTCTCGTCAATGGTGACAGTTCCTGCCGAGCGGTCTTCATCGGTGAGTCCAAAGCCAGTGGAGAGGGATTGGGTATGTGTTTTCTTGTACTTGTCCTTGTAGCTGTTAAAACAATCTTTCATCTGCCTGGCCGTTAGTTTGATTTGTGAAAGGGATTGATTTCTCAGATTGATTGCCATAAGCTCGAATCCATTAATCTTCCCTTTGGCTGGCCTTCCAACCGCCGGTGCCTTACCAGTTCCAAAGCACAAATCGTAATTCTTTTGGATTTTGAGCCAGTCGATGATTATGAGGAAGTCGTCCTTCTTTAGGTGAGAAGAAGTTTTTCCGGTTGTATCATCGTCAGAGACATGTTGTGCTCGCTTCTTGATGGGTTTCTTCCTGCTTGCTGACGTCTTTGGTATCACTTTTCCTTTTCCAGTGATGAATTTATTCGTTTTTTTGATAGGCATCGTTCTGGGATCAGGGAATGATCGATTAATGTTTTTTCTGCAATCAAGTTTATAATTGACTAAACTTACCAAATTTTGAGGAAAACTGAAGAACAAGTTTGGGTTTGTGACTGGGTGGAGTTGTATTGGCAATGATTTACTGTTGGTGGGGGTTGAATCGTGGAGGATTATTGATTGTATTGGGAGTTTTATTGGCAACGATTTATTTTTGGTTGGGGTTGAAACGTGGAGGATTATTGATTGTATTGGGGTTGTATATTGCAAGTTTGTATCCTGAGTTGTGATTGGTTGAAATGTGGGGGATCGTGGTTTTTGTAATTATATTGGGGTTTTTGTTGTTGATACTTGACACGTCTAGTGCAAATAATGGCATTATTTGGAATTTTTATCCACTGGTTTCATAATCGTGGATTTCGTGAAACCCGTTGATTAGATAATCGTGGATTTGGTCATATTTGATACCCCCTAATAACATGAAAATGGATAATCCAATTCTCTTTCAACCAAACATCAATTGGAACTTCAATTTCCTGGCAATTATATCTTTCAGGAGCTAAAGAAAGTGACCTGATATTTTACTACTCACATGGACAAAAATCACAGAATTGTACAGAAATACTGGGAAAACATTCACAAATATATCTATAAAGTCAAAAATCAACTTGGACATCATAGGTGTTCATCTTAAGAGAACTTACACTGCCAGCATAATTTCCTAGGTTGAGTTCATCCCAGTTAAACTAGGATGCAAACAACCAATTTAAAGTAGGTTGACCTCAACCAATGAAATATACAACCAAGGGGGGTCCCTTGGATTTATATTTTATCAGTTGATTTCAACCAAGTTTAAATTGGTTGAGTGCATCCCAGTTTAACTGGGATGAATTCATCCTAGGCAATTATGCTGGCAGTGTTAATAATTATTTCAAAAGAATCAAAATATCAAAAGGCTATCCAGTCAAACAGGCTGTATAGCCTTTTTGAACAGAGAAAGTCCCTGGCTATCCAGCCTCTTGGACTGGAGGAAATCCCTCAAGTGAAAGAGGCTGTATAGCCTTTTTTTGACTGGGGGGTTCTCCAGTCAAACAGGCTGTATTTCTGTTTTAAACAGAGGAAGTCCCTCCATTCAAAGAGGCTGTATAGCCTTTTTGAATGGAGGAAATCCCTCCATTCAAAGAGGCTGTATAGCCTTTTTGAATTGAGGAAATCCATCCATTCAAAGAGGCTGTATAGCCTTTTTTAATGGAGGAAATCCCTCCATTCAAAGAGGCTGTATAGCCTTTTTGAATGGAGGAAATCCCTCCATTCAAAGAGGCTGTATAGCCTTTTTGAAAGGAGGAAATCCCTCCATTCAAAGAGGCTGTATAGCCTTTTTGAATGGAGGAAATCCCTCCATTCAAAGAGGCTGTATAGCCTTTTTTAATGGAGGAAATCCCTCCATTCAAAGAGGCTGTATAGCCTTTTTGAATGGAGGAAATCCCTCCATTCAAAGAGGCTGAATAACATTTTCAACTGAAGGGGCTTCCTCTGTTCAAAAAGGCTATACAGAATCTTTGACTGGAGGGTTTTTTTCAGGCTGGGTGTGAAGCTAACTGTGGTTTAGAGGTTTTTACCATGCCAGTTTGATGATTAAAGTGTTGGTTGTGTTGGTAAATATTCTGTAGAATGAATCAATCCTCAATCAGTATACTTTTATCCAAGAGGCTTGCTCTAATTAGGGAACATCCACATAAATACAAGGCATAAAGAGGAATCCAAGGAGGTACTCACTTTCACTTCCAAAAAACAAGGCTCAACTGAAGGCCATTGAGCCATTTTTTTTTTCAGTGTTGGGTTTGTGATTCTTACCTGTTTACAGCTAAGAGTAGGCCAAATCTTGAAGTCATAATAGTATTAAGCTATATAGGATCCATAATTGGGGTATTTGTTGGCAGAAAGGGAACTGGAAAGGTATAACCAATAAGTATGTGCTGTGCTGTTGTTCTAATATTCTCTAGGGGATACACAGTCATTCAGAGGCTGTTATAACTTCCAGAATATTATCTTGGGAGGAGTGTGAGTGCTTCCATGACCAGGGAGGTATTGGGGAGCTTCAGGAGGAAACACAGATCCATTTGAGGATCATTTAGTGCCCATGATCTGCTTCCTACTATGGGAGTGTTATGGGACACATCATGATTGATCTGTTGTCTGTATTAATATGGGAGAACATCAATGATACTATGTTGATTGATCTTTTATCATGATGATACCATAATGTTATCAACATACATCACATATCCTAGTAGTAGAATTATTATAAGCACAATATAAGTTCTGTTATTTCTATAATATTAAAGTACATATTTTATGCATAAAATTTTTCAATGATAAGGCATGTTGGCATAATCAGAAGGAATGTGTGAAATCTGCTACTCTGGGTACTTCATGTGCAATGCAAGGGAAATGGCCTACCAGTTACATGGCTTGTATAACAAGAGTTCATGGTATTGCCAGCATTGTTTGTGTATATTGCAGGTAGTAATTTAATGATAGTATACTGGTATATATATTAATAAAGTACTTCTTTTAATAATTAATGTAACACATGTAAGTACTGCAATACGGAGCTTATTAATTAAGGAATGCTAATAATGAGGGGGTTCACTTACTGCTTATGTCAAAATCAGCAGTCAAAACCATCCAAGAATTTCCCTGCCAAATGCATTGGTTTGGCAGGGAAAATCCTGGATGGTTTTGACTGCTGGTTGCAAACTGAGCAGTACGTGAACCCCCCTAATAATGTGAGCTTAACATAAGCCTCTTGAGTGGGAGTCCCAGAGGGCAGCCCCGCAGGGTCTCACAGAGAGGCTTACCTGCAAAACCCCAAATTCGGCCTGGATCCTGAGCAATTTATGGCCCAAAAATCAGGGTTTTTCCATTAATCCATTCATATCTTTTTAACCAACCACCCAAATCCATCTTGGTCTTGGTTCCCCTTGTAGCCTTGCTTCTTGTGCAGGGAATGGTACCGGTTAAATTTCTTAAACTGTTCAGTGTTGCTCTTCAGCATGTTGAAAACATTGCAAAACAAATTTTGACTGGGTCATGAGTATGCAAGGCAATTTTTTCAGTTGGGCATCTTCTCAGAGGGTCAGATGTATTCTTCTAAAATTTCTGATACATTTCAGCCCGCGGTATTATATTTTCTGACTGAATCATATTACAGGTTCTGCCGGATGGAACAGTGATACTGTATGTGGCCAATATACGACAAATACCCATCATCAACATATTATGGGTTTTTGTGATTCTCAATACTGTAAAGTACACATTTTGTGGCACGGACACAGAGGGAAATCTTGGGGGATGTCCTCAGCTTTGAGGACCAATGGGACCTCACCGAGAGGTGATAGGGTGTAGAGAGGGGGGTGAGCTTGAAGCCAAGAAGCCAGTGAACATTTTGGTGCCATGTTCAAATGATTTGTCACTGGTAAAAGATGTGTAATCATGGTCTGAAGTAAATTTTGAGCCAAATTCCAGATTTGGCTCTCAGGATCCAGGCCATTTGGCGCGGCTTGCATGCAAGTCCCTCCCTGCGGTTGGCGCAATGCGACAGGGGCAAGGCCACTTCCAGCGCCGCCCACAGCAGGGAAATGGGACTTGCATTAAGTTTGCTAATAATGATACTTGCAGTTACTTGGTACATGTCTGGGTACTGTGGTATGTACTCTGTTGCTGACAGATTTCTTCTGGTCAAAAGAGCTAGGAAAGGAGACCCCTCCAGTCAAAGATGGACATCCTCGAGAGAGAACAAGTCACCTCAATCAGAACTCGGAGGCTCTTGAACAACCCTTGTGTCTCGGCTAGATTACCCCAGCTACCAGGTCTACACTTTTCGTCTTCCTTTTCTCCCTTCTTTTTTTCCCTCTTTGCGTCTCAAAATCTTGAAATCCCCAGTCCATCCAACATAGCCATATTGGTAGGGTGTTGACAAAGGTGCGCCAATGGTGCACGCTAACAACAAGAAAGGCTACAGCCTCCTTACCGATAGGTCGGGGTTGGGACGTCACCCACATATCCCAGCTAGTAAGCCCCGGTTGAACTGGCAGGGGGGGTCTGTCCTCAGAATGTTTCCGCTGATGGTCAACAGGACTGAGCTGTGAAGCAGACTGGCCAAGAACCACCTCACACTTAACGATTCAAAGGATCAAGCCCAAGACAGAAACATCCCAAGAAACCTAGAAAATAAAATCAACATGATGCTCGAAAACGAGCAGTCCGACTATCTCAAACAATGGATGGTCCAAAAACTCAAACCGATGTACGCATTTGCTTTTCTTGTTTTTTATTTATTTATTTTCCTTTCGAGTACTAACCATCTCAACCTCATCTATCCTCATTCCTACCCTCAACACACAGAAGCGATGCTGATCACGAGGTTCTATCCGAGTACGTGATGGCCCTACTTCGACACGACCAATCTGAGGATCAACTGAGGATATCGTGTCTCAAGCAACTCGAAGACTTCCTTCAACAAGGTTCGATTCTTCTCTCTCTGACCACTCAAACTACTACCTCCAAGCTGATACATATATTTATTTATCTATCTGTCCTTGCTCACTTAGATACCAACCTGTTCGTTACAGACCTCTTCGATCACCTTCGAACTTTTGGTGCCTTCAATGGATCTTATCAACCCCCTGAAATCAATCAATCTGCTTCAGTTTTACGTAGGAAACGCTCACTAGCGGTTGATGAGCCCTATCTCTTACCTAACCAAAATTCCCCCTCTCCGATCAACTCGCTCGACAATCAACCCCGTGCCTCACAATCCTCTACTGCCCCGATCCCACAGTATACGCCCACTCAGAGTCATCCCAGCTTCCTACACTTCCCTGAACCTCAATCCAACCTCATAAACCCTTTACCTAACTTCTCCTCATCCCAGACTCAACAACCTTACATTAACAACTCAAACCAATCAAGGAATTCGAAGCGGACTCGGAGAACGATGTGTAGAGACTATCATTGTCAGTTCTTCTGCTTCCTATCTCTCCTACCTTCTTCAGATCTCGCCTAACCTCTATAATTCAACTCAGATCGAGGTTATTGTGCCAGGGGGAGCAATTGTCATTTCTCACATGACGAACGAGATCAAGACTCATCAAGCTCAAGTCTTTCCTCCGGCTACTTCCCCAAAATTGTGGCGGGTGAAACCGAAGCGACTAGCGCACCCCCACCTACCTCCTGCGTTCCCCTGGTCTTTAGCGCCCCTACAGCCGGCCAGCAGATACCTGGACTCGGCGGACCTTTGTCAATCACATACGATCTTGCCCCTCCGTCCTTCTCAAGTAATCCACAGCAGCAGCCTGGAATCGATCAATCGGATCATTACCAGCCTGGAGTCGATCAATCAAATCATTACAACTCGAGACATCCTGATCGATCCTTGCGCTACAGTGGGCCTCCTTCGAACAATAGAAAGCCCTTCACCACCCTGTTTATCGAAAATATCCCTCAATCATCACTCTCTGAACGTGCCGTCCGGGAATATTTTTCAATGTTTGGACCACTAACTCATGTCAGCGTTGATGCTTACAATGCACAGGCGCAGATCACATTCAAATCACCGGAAGATGCAAAGTGTGCTTATTCCTCCCCCGAGCCTGTGTTCAACAATCGGTTTGTCAGGATCCATGTCAAACGTTTCCCTGGAACCGGGCCTCGTCGCAGTCACGGTCCTCTACGAACAGTAGGAAGTCCTACAGCAGAAGGCTTAGTTAATAAGGAACCCAAGAATGAAGCGAATCCAAATGGATATCGCCACAAGCCTTATGATGGCCCGCTTACTTTCAAGTCCCCGCCTGTCAGCTCACCACCTCAACCCAAAGCCGATGTCCAGGTGCTCTCTCAACGCGAACAAGAGTTAAGACTAAAGATCGATGCTCAAAAGCGACTGCTCGAGCAGCTCAGTCAGAAGAAAGCACAAAAATCTACCACCTCAAGTCATAATATCGAAATGAGTTTCCCTTCTCAACCTACCACACATGACACTGAAAATATACCAAAGCAAGGTCTTCCTAAAGCTGAATCCAACACCACTGATCTCGGCGAGTCGACCACTGCGGATCTAAATCACTTGTCACCTGAGCCTCGTCTAGTAAGTCCAAAAGAAGTCAGTCAGATTTGTCTGTTCACCCTCTCCTATTTTTCTTCTCCAATCTTGGATGTGTGTGTGTTTTGCATGAGGTTGGAAGCTGACATGAGTGGGTTATGAAAAAAATTAGGCACTATCCCCATTGCCGGAGCCAAACTCACGTCAAAGAAGAACGGCAAATCATTCGGTATTGTATCCTGGTCGAGGTGGAGGACGGATGACGTTGACAAACAGCCGGACCTCGTGGACACCTGCTGGCACCTCCCCTACTAAAGTCTTCAAACTAGACAATCGTAGTTGCACGCTTGCTGTACAATCGGTTCCTTCCTCCACCGC
This sequence comes from Puccinia hordei, assembly GCA_007896445.1. Taxonomy (NCBI): domain Eukaryota; kingdom Fungi; phylum Basidiomycota; class Pucciniomycetes; order Pucciniales; family Pucciniaceae; genus Puccinia; species Puccinia hordei. The sequence continues at coordinate 5,194 of RDRW01000659.1, read as the reverse complement.
TCGGGAAAACCTTAAGGTTTATTTGGAAGTTGGGTTCTTTTCTCCCCCGTTGCTTTCGATCATCTTTCTTTCTCTTTGGGTTATCTTTCTTTATCTCCCCATTCCTAGACTTTTTTTTTCTTGAACAAAGGCTAAATCCCTCGGGCAATTGTTTGCTTTTTGTTTGCCTGTCTAGCAATTCGGGACAATCGTTGCCTTCGCTCCCTTGTCCGACGGTGAAAACGTGTTTGATGTCAGCGTGAAGTTTTCTACACGAGCAGCAGCTGAAAAGGCAAGTGTTGAACCAGCTCCACGGACAGACATACACACAAACAGCCCAGAAGAGGTTTCTCCGATACATACTTGCTAACTGTGTGGGGTAATTTTTTTGTGCAGGTATTAGCCAACGGGTTAGAGATAGCTGAGGTGGGCAAGGTGACGATGAGCTGGGTTCCAATCAGCGCCGGATCCGGCCCAACGCCGACAACGATGAACAAAGCGACTGCCTGTGCAAACAACACCCAACATATGTTCATCCCGGGCTTAAGGAACACCCATCACCATTATCCCGGCAGCTTCTCTTTAGTCAACCACCATCCTCCCGCTCCATCTAAACCTGAAGACGCTAACGGCGAACTCGTCAATAAGAAAACTATCCCTCCTTTCCACATCCCTTCATCTACCACAACCACTACCCATCCTAATTCTGGCTCGGAGAACCTGTTGATTGATAATGGCGACGGAGACGATCTCATGGACGATTTTTGCGTCGACGACGAAGTAGATGGCTGTTGGAAAAGATAAACTCTCTCTGTTTTTGAATTCAATTCCTCTTTCTTGCTTTCTGTAAAATTATTCTTCTTTGGGTTTTTTAACAAAAAAAAATATGATTGCATACAGACAACCACATTTTTTAGTTCTCCTTTGTTTTTAATGAGCTTTTCCCAATCAAATCTTTTTTGTTACTAAACACAAAAAAACTAACAACTAAGCAGAAATGCAGAGATAACTTCAATGTGTACCATTGTTTTTTTTATACGTTTAATGACTCTTTTGTTGTTGGTTAAATTGATTTAATTTTTATTTATTTGTGTTTGCTTGAAGAAAAATATATAAATGGACAATATCCAAGTTCATGTGGCTAGTTGATTGGAATGCACATTCAAGGGCAACCATCATCAGCCTACTGAACAAGTTTAAAGAAATAGCAGCCCAAGTATCTGAAATGATAAATTTAGCGGGCAAAAACCATCACTAAGATGAAAAAAGATGAGAGAAAAATTATGATAATAACAACATTAGATAGAAAGTAATGGGAAGTCACAAACCAACCTGGTCAATAAGCAGGACAGTTAGTGAGCAGAAAGTTGTATTGAAGAAACAATGGGACGATTGCAGCAAGACCATTAAAAGAGAGGATGTAATTTTTTGTAAAGATTTTATATCTGTTTTTAGAGAGAACTGCAATACTGAATAAGTGTTTTGTATGAGAATAAAATATCCTTAAAATAATCTAAAGTAAAAATACAGAGAGCTACCATAGTCCAACATATCCATCCAAACAAGCTCATACACCTCTGTATGTCATTTTAACAACAACCTGAATGGGTCCCTTTCAGATCTCTTTTTTCATACTGTGAAGCTACTCTTGGGAAGAGAGATTAGAAATTTGAAGGTGCTTCAATTTACTGCCTTCCTGGGAGCAAGAAAAATATACATGGGAGTATTAGATGTGGGCTTGGATATCTAAAGTAACAACAGCACACAAGGTTTGGGGGGCACTACTGGCTGTGTTTCATGGAATAAGTAATAAAGCTAGTAAGAAAAAGAAGGGAGAAAGAAGATGTCACACTGCAACTAATAAGGATCAGCTGGATGTGGCACAGTCCATACTTTTCCATCAAACTTTGAATGCATCCTCAGCTTAAAATTTCAACTTACCTTTTGTGTGACACTCACCTTCAGTGAAAATTGAATTAGAAACTTTGGGATTTTCTCAAATCACCATTTAAAATCTAGGGACTGCTATTTCCAGTGAATTTAAATTATCTTTGAAGCTATCCAATAAACATTTCTGATAAGCTTTGAATGGACTTCATAATGTTACATTCAATTGTTCATCTCTTTTACACATTTTTCTTCAATCATGCTTTGTAACTCTAACACCATAGTACTTAATCAATCATTAGCATTTGATTCATCTTGAATTCAAAATCTTACTTTGGCATAGTAAATTTTTGATTATAAATACTATTGTAATTTTCCATCTCATTTTATTTTTCCCCAGTTCATTAAGATAAAAAAACATTCTTCTTACCTGGTATTCAATCAAACATTCACTTGATTGTATTCTATGTAATTCCCTGAGTTCATTCACATCTTCACTAATCAAAGATATCCTTGAACTCCTTTGACTCAAAGTTATCCTCAAGATGACTTGAAATATTACCCTTGGGACCTATCCGTTTCCCCTTGTGCTTTGTTTGACAAATTCCCCTTCTGCACTTTGGTTTGGTCCTATGAAAGAAGAGACAGAGTTTAAATTTTTTGATTCTTTATTCTTGTTTTTGAGTACACTTTGAGTTGAAGTGAGCACAACCGGGAAAACTTGGCTAACTGTGCCTGAGAATTTGGAGATCCAATGGCCTCCTCACACTAATAGAAACAGCAGAGTGATGCTGAATTAGTTGGACTAATCAGTTCTAATTTTTAGACTTATAGAGAAGGCCCTAAAAGAGTAACCTAATTATGATGATGAATTGAATTGATTCAATTGATGATTATTATACCCTTCAATCGCCCCTGATGAAAAAGGAATGATGTATACATTTCAATTATACTACAGTTTTTTCCTCTGCATTTGCAAGATACCTCAGAGGGATCCAAACCACCCCTGATTCATCGCACCCCTCTGGTTATTTCCTTTTTGTTTAATTTAATTCAAACATTAATTAAATCCACAAATTATCCCTCTTACACGCCAAATCAACAAAATCCTTTGGAATTGTGTCAAACATTTCCAAGATATATTTTAAACTTATTTTAATTATTAAAAGAATATTTTTCATCCTGTTTAGCTAGAAGATTTTACTCTTGGAATCACAGAGGCTGACAAGAATCAAGAGTGGCAGTGACTATCAATTTTCTTCCTCTAATTTTCTCTGGGTTTTCTTGTCTCCTTTGCTGATGTTTTATTTATTTTTTATTTTTTATTTTTTACTTTTAGTCCCTCATCCTGAGAAAGTGTTGTATTTTTCTTAGAATTTTTAAGAATCACATTCCTTCATGTATTTCTCTACTTCTCCTGTTTTTCTTCTTCTTCAATGTCTTATCTGCTTTTTTCTTCATGCACATGAGGAATAAAATTTAGTTTTTGCCTCTGAAATGAAATTGTTAGCTTTTGATTCCCAGTTTTAACAAATTAATTGATTTAGATAGTCTCATTGAGGTCATTCTATCTATCTCACACCAAAAAATAACAACTCTTCATTCTATTTTTATTGGTATTAAATCTTAATACTAGGGGGTATCAAACATGAAACCAGCCAAAGTTATCCAATTGAATGGGTTTGAGAAAATCTACTATTATCAAAACATGTCAGTCATTTACCTACCCCCTGTTGAAACCCATGGATGAAAGATAAAATTGGAGAATTCCCTGTTTTTCAAGGTTATTTTGGCCATATTTGATACACCCTATTTTAGTTGTATTTATTGATCTGCATTCTAGGTTTATGTTGGGCTTTCTTAGTCTTACTCAAACTCAAAGAATGTGCTGTCTTTCTTTTTCAAATCTTAATTTCTTCTAATAAATCAAACTATATCACCAGGACAAGTTTATGATCACTGTTCTACAAGTGACATAGAAAAGTACAAATAGGCCTTTTTAATTTTTGATTTCCAATTTAGATAGAAAATTGATCATAATTTCATTTTGTTGTACATACATTTCAATATCATTCTTCATTAATCTTTGTATCTTATATACGTAAATAGTCTGATACATGAAAAATAACATTAGTTCTCACCCTTCAAATAATTGTGCTACATTTCTCATCAGCTGCATCACTGAGGTATTAAAGACTGATTCATCTTTGTCTCCATTATCAGCTCAGAAGTCTAAAATATTATACTTGATAATTTCAGAAAATGGCTTGATTATTCTTCTTAGTATAAAATCACCCTGGTGCTCACTTTCACCCAGCTATTTTCAATGGCAATCACCGCAAGAATAACTGGCTTAACTTCCTGCAGAGAAAATGCAGCATTCTCCAACCAAGCTGCCATTGTATCTTTACCTGTTTACATATGTAAGTTTTTGGAACAGTCACTGTGCATGTACACAGTGAATTCAAATTTAAGCTTGGCTAGCTCACCCTTTGGAAAGGTTGGAATATAACCACCAGCTTCATTAGAATTTCTGCATGTCAACTGAAGGCAGTTGAGCCAGATTTATTCATAGTGAATAGTAAAAATCATGGAAAATATACACACATTGCCATTTAATAATCTTTAGTCAGATTTTTATCTACATCAAGATCAAATTTGTTTCCATTCTAAATTTAATTCACTTATAAAATCAGTTTTGGATTATATTTGAATATCTAGGGGTTACATAAAAAAGGCAGCTGAAGAGTGAGAATGGTTTTGATTTAGTTTTTAAGGCTGTTATATATTTTCGTCTGAGACACGGATAACATATGAGATGGAGACTTAGTGCTTCTTGATAGGACCCTTCTTTTCAGTTGAATCTATCAAACACTTTTGATGATTGATTTTTTTTCTTTGGTAAGCTTGGATGTAAAAAGAGACAAAGAGTCCGGTCAATGGATCAGATCTATAGAAAAAAAAGAAGGTATACGCAACATTTATATCAGCAGATCTCCTTCTATTATTTTTTCTGGGCTATCTCAAGCGAGCATGGATACGTACAATCCTACTCCACCCACTACGGTGACCATTTGACCAGGAGTATGAAGACAAGATTCCTCTTGGAATCCTGGTCCTAACCTATCAGATGCCAACGGATGGTTGCCAATAACGGTTGCCACTCGAAATTTTCCCCCAACTCTTTAGGGAGCCCGTAGTAACAAAGTGATAGCGCCTAGGCTTCCCCCCAGCAAAAATTGAGTGATCTGGGAGCTTGGTCAACAAGCGTTTTAAGAATCCTGGTACCTGGATGTGGACTACCGAGAGTGCGTAATATGTATACATG
>RDRW01000658.1:0-282885 GCA_007896445.1 Puccinia hordei | reverse complement strand
CCCCCCGATCCTGCCGCCTCCCCCTCAGCTTAACAGATCGTCAAACCAATTTTCTTGTTACCTCCAACTTCTCCGAACGTAAATAGATACGGTACATCTCGTACAACGACGGTAAGTTTTTTACGCCATTAAACTGACACTACATAATTATTCGTTTCATTGTCACTGATGCAAACGGTTCTGATCTAAACACTCGGTGATAGATAAGTGTATCACATTTCTTTACTTGCTCCGGTGAACGGCCCTGGCGCTGGAAGTAGAGAAGTGGAGATTCGCATACATAGTTTGGTAGGCCAACCTCTCAAGTCTTCAATTTAACTGAAGGCTCAGTCGGTCCGTAGACCCGTTTTCATTGTTTGGAATACCTAACTTTACTTAGGATTCGTCCATTTTTCCCCCCCAAAAAAGATAATAAGAAATTGGAGATGTCCCTTCAAGTTGAGGCGCCGAGGGCGAGGAGGGGAGACGGAGCTAAAGGAACTCTACACACGATCGAGCCCTCCCAAAGGCCGGCATGGCCAGTCATGTCCTTCTACACGTCAGTCATCAGTCAACGGATGCAAGTTTTCGGTCGGCTACAGCTGCGGGAGGTTTCTTACGAGACCAACCGATGAATGTAACATCGGCGACGAAGCCAAACAGGGCGGCTATGTCGCCATGGCTGCTCGCTGTGGAAGACGATCCCGTTGGTTTAACCCAGCTGTCATCCTATTTCGTTCACGGCCCCACCTGAATCCCATGTGCATCGTAAGTCTTTTTGGCTGATTGTCTCGTCTAATGGGCAATTTCAAGACTTCTTACCAGCATTCGGGTTTTTTCCCCCCATTGTTCAGCTAAAATTCAATCAAATCTGACGGAACGACGGAAATCACCCCCCCCCTCTCAATCTTCATTTGCGTCTTCATCTCGATTACTCCGAGATACTTCGACCGACCACCAGCATGGTTTCGATCAACCACGCATCCATCACTCGCCCGATCGTGGGTTTTTCAAAGAGATTTTGAACAACATTCTGTTTTTTTTGTATCAAATAAAAACCCACAGATTAGAGGTTCTTTGCTCTGTTTAGAGAATGGAGCACTTCGCTTGGAAGCTTCTATTTCGCAATTTGCTAGCAATAGATCCTTGTTGTATTAATCTCTGATTTTGTACTTGTCTCATAAAGTAGCTATCATGGTTGACTTCAAGATACAAAAAGTAACATTTTTGTGATTAACATTTTTTTTTGCGATTGGAAGAAAAAAGACACATGTGAGGACTTGTAGACAAGAAAAACAAGGAATATCATTGGGGGTTTTGGCGTCGCTTTTGAAGATGACGCTCAAACTTCTTAATGCTAGTTACAAGAGAACGTGCATTGCTTTTTTTGATACCAACCCCTTCAAGTTCTGAGGCCTCAAAATTTTCGAACTCTTCATAGTGGGTTATTCCATATTCGACCAGGGCCTTTTGAAGCGCATCACTATGTGGATCGACATGGCAAAATTTGAAGTAGTCGTTAATATTGATGTTCTCGGCCGATGGTGCTGGAGAGGAAACAGGCGCTGGATTTGCACTCGAATTGTTGTTCTGTTCAGGAAACAGGACTGGGAAGTTTGATGGCGTGGCTGGCAGGAAAGGACTGTTACTGAAGACAGTCGGTATCCCTGAGTTTGACTGATAAATATGAGCTGGGGGAGCCCCAACCCCAAGGCAAGGGGGCCCAACCCATTGGGTGAAACGGATTGATACCACAGTGTGGCAAGGGAGTAGCGGGTGACAAAGATGCGTTGGAAGTTGTGTTAGCATGAAAATTGGTCACCGGAGAGATAGTGATAGGAGTTTGAGGAAACCGGTGCGGATGAGCCGAACCACCTGAATTGATCGGACTCGCTTCTCTTTCTCTTTGGCTTGCTTGGCGGCCCTTTGAACTCGGCCTTGGTTTGGAACTGGAATCCAGGAGACTGCGGTGGTTTGTGCACAGTGATCTCTGGGTTTGAAGCCTATTGAAACCCATGAGAAACAATTCACAGACATAATGATATTTTAATGATAAAAGATTGGACTCACCATAGCTCTGGCCCAGACGGCAATGCGATCAGGGCTGAGGGCAATGAACCGGGATGGATCATTGGGGCAGACCATAACTGGAAGCTCATGTGAACCTGTCAATTGTTCACATGGCATGTGAGCTGCGCGAAGCTTCCAGATGTTATTCAAGATGTCTTGAGAGTGAGTAGCACCAGCTGAGGGTTTGGGTTCGTTTGATTTCTCGTGAGCTTCATGTAGCTTTGACAGATGTTTCAAAGCCTGGGTTCTCTGAGAATGAGGTAGTAATTCATCAGATAAACAGTCAATGGATGAAGAGAGTCACATTCAAGCAACAAGGAATCTACACACCTGAGCAGTAATTTTTGGGTCATTCTGGATCATCTTCAGTGTAACTTTGTCGGCTCCATTGGCAGCCTCAAGAAATTCATTGAAGACCTTGTCGTCGTCCAAGGTAGTCTTGTTCTTCTCAAGAAATCGCCCGCCATGTGGAATCATTGCATACCATGAAATTTCTCCTTCATCATCCTGATTTTGGGAAAGTGCACCCAACTCTTTCGCATCACAGGTACTGATAGTATTAATAGCTAACTGTTTGAAAGCCGCGAGATCCGTGTTAGATACATTCCAAGAAAAAGAAAGTTTTTTTTGCCGGAGAAACAAGTTTGTTGTACTTGTCCTCGAGCTTGTTTGACAGGGCCTTTTGTTTTTTGGATGCTCAAGCATTCACAGCCGTTGTTGATTTGAGAACGTAAAGTCAATATTCTAGTAAAATCTTGACTTCGGTGTCTTTTTCAGTGCCGTTGTTAATCTTGCTTGCTGCTGTTTCTGCAGTGGTTAACGTTGGGCTTTTGGGAGTGGGTGAGGGACTTGCTGGCAACTGATTTCTGTTTGATGCAAAAGAATCTTTCAACCATTCATCAATTTCATCCAGCGATTGGCTTTCATCAAGATATCTAGAAAAGTCTAAGTAAAGAAATTTATCAGCAAATCTCTTAGATCTAAAAAAATTGAAAGAATGGAAACGATACCTTGTAACTCCATTGTTGCAAACTTGAAACATCGAATAGTTGCACATATAAATATGAGTATCAGTGCAGAGCTGACGTGGCAGCCGATGGTGGCAGGATCGGGGGTGAGCCGGGCGACTGGGCCGGGGAGAAAAACATTTTGGGGGAGAAAAAAAAAATTGGTTCAAAAAAAAAAAAAAAAAAACGCTGAAAAGCGCAAGCATTTATGCAATAGCTGTATTAAAAATTAAAATTTTATTTATTGTCGTTTGAAACAAGCTTGGACCGTTTGAGGAATCGAAAAATGTTAGAGTTATGCAGTCAGGCAGCTGTGTAGCTGTTTAGGACAATGGTTTTTGCCATTGCTTATGTCATGGCACCCGCTGTGGTTGCACAGCAGCAGGTGCCAAACAATATCCGCCTGCTAAACCGGGTTGCTATGCTAAATATAGCAACCCAAACCGGATATAGCAACTCCACTGGGGTTGCTATACCCCAGAAACCCATACCTGGTTTGCTATAGGAGTGCCAGATGTGGCACTCCTATAGCAACCCAATAGCAACCCATCGGCCAGATATCACACAGCAAAAAAGTGTGATATCTGGCCCCTCCGGTCGGATTTTTCTTTTTTTTTTTTCAAGTCACAGCTTTCTCTCTTCAACTACGATGTCGGAACGCCAAATTGATCCTCAGTTTAGTCAAGAACATAAGTCATTTTTCTTTTATCTTTCTTTTCTTCTTATTATCAAGACACTGATCATTCAAAAAAAAAAAAAAAAAAAAAAAAAAAAAAAAAAAAAAAGGAAACGAAATCAAAATCAATATTGGCGAAGCAAATGAATCACCAAAAAAAAAAAACTACCAGGAACACAAGGATGTTGAATTATGTTGCTCGTGGATTTCAATAACGGAAGACCCGTTGGTTGGAACAAATCAGGACGCCGCAATATTTTGGTCTCGGGTCGCCAAGTCGTATGAAGATGGACTAGGAGGATCCACTCGATCAACGGTTAGCTTGAAGTCGCGATGGTGCGTCTTGCAGCGCCTCATAAAAAAATTCCGAGGCTGCGTTAATATGGTCAATCAACATGCTAAAAGCGGAGCGTCCGCCAAAGACCAGTTAAACCAAGATCTTCACCTATTCACTGAAGACCAGGGGACTCACTTCAAGCACATCCGATGTTACAATCTCCTTATCCACTGTCCAAAATGGAACACCTACGTTGACAACCAGAACAAGAAACCCGATAACATCAACACCAAAAAGCGACCTAGAAGCGCTAGTATTGATTCCCCGCTGCCTAACAATCAGCCGTCCGACTACAAAACCATTGCTACTGATACTTCAACTGCCACTCGACCTATTGGGAGGAAGAAGGCCAAGCTGATTGAGCAGCTTGGGACGACTGGCAACATATGGAGAGAGAAGATGGCATCAAACCATGACAGGGTCGTCTCCGAATCCAAGCGACAAAACAACATCTTCGACATTGATTCAAAATTGCTCAAGTTGATTGCCAAGACGGGGGCCATCAATAGCCAAATTGCAATCATGAATCAAGACCTCTCAGGTCTTGATGAAGATGTGAAGGAATTTTTTTTATTAAAAAAAAGAAATCCTCAACTTGAATAGAGCCAATCATACAAACACCAATTCTTCCTCCACTTGATTGTTTTTTGTGTTCTTTTTTTCACACATTTGTTTATTTATTTTGAATTCTTAAAGAAATAAAAAACAAAACTAACTTTATCTTTTTTAAAAAAAAATTCAACTAAATAAAAAAACAAAACAAATAAAAAAGTATTTCTTTTCTTACCATGATAAATTAATGTATAATTTTTTTTGTTTAAATAAATAAAAATCAAATAAAAAAATGTTTTTATTATTGATTTATTATTCAATTTTTTTAAATTTTTAAAGAAATAAAAAACAAAACATTTTGTTTTAAGAAATAAAAATGAAATAAAAGTTCTTGAAAAATAAAGTTTCATTCCAATGAAATTGATTACCAATGAAATTTCTTTCTGAAAATTTAATCTCATATTATCTGTCTTGCTCTTAGTTGCCACTGATGCTTGATAAGGTCCTGCCGCAATTTATGATGAGCTTGAGAGTCTTTCATGGAGTGATAGTTATCAATGAACTGTGAGAATGATATCCGCCCATGGTGGACAACTTCAACTGGCATGATAACAGCCAATGGGTTTGGATCATAACAGTAATCCAGGTATGAGTCTCTCTCATCCTCCACAATCATGTTGTGGAGTATGATACAGGCCTTCATAATGTTCCTGAGGTTATGGTGTTTCCAGCCTCTGGCTGGGCAAGATACAACAGCAAAACAAGCTTGAAGGACACCAAACGCTCGCTCTACATCCTTCCAACAAGCCTCTTGTAATTTGACAAAATGCTTTTGATCAAGACCTTGAGGCTGAGACAAAGTCTTCACAAATACTGACCAATCTGGGTAGATTCCATCTGCAAGGTAGTATCCATTTTCATAGTGATTCCCATTAATGGTGAAATGGCATTTGGGGCTTACCCCATTCAAGAGATCCTTGAATAAATTAGATCAATCAAGTACATTCAAGTCATTGTGGCTTCCTGGAAGGCCAAAATTTGCATGCCAGATCCATAGATCCTGACTTGCCACTGCTTCAAGAATGACTGTTGAGACCTAGAAGATAAAAACAATGAGAATAAATAAACAATATGAGGAGATAATATAACACACACCTTTTCTTTCCCTTGAAATTGCCCTGCCCAAGCTGAAGGGCAGTTTTTCCATTCCCAATGCATGCAATCTACTGAACCAAGCATGCCAGGGAAACCACGCTTTTCACCAACCTTTAGAAGTCTTCCCTTGTTGGTTGATGGAGATATTCAGACTCAAATAATGCCACAATTGAGTTGCAAAATCTGTCCATGCTTTCAAGTGAGGTTGTTTCAGATATTTGGAGATATTCATCATTACAGTCACCAGCTGCCCCATAAGCAAGCATTTGTAAAGCACCTGTGATTTTCACAAGTGGATGTATACCCATCTTTCCCAAGGCATAAGGCTTTTGGGTGAAATAATTGTCATATTGCTGAACAGCATTGGCAATCTTGAAGAAAACTGGTCTTGAAATTCTGAATCGACACCTAAATAGAACCTCATTGTACAATGGTCTATCTGAAAAGTAATGATGAAGAAGTCTTTGGTAGCTGGCTTCAAAGTCCCAAGGAATATTGGGCTGTTTCCCAGGCCTGGATCCCCATGAGGAACCATCATCTCTTCCACATTTTGGTCTTCATCATATTGTGATAATGCTTCTTCAATTAGGAGCCTATTTCTAGTAGCTGCACTTGCAGCACACTGATGCCTCCTCATTATCATCTTAGCTACAAAGCTAACAGGGATGTTGGTGCTGCTACTTCCATTATGGTTCATTTTTCAATGGATGATAGGTATGGGAGGGTTGGCTGTGTAGAGTAAGAAGATAATTCAGATGAAAAGATCCAGACTAGATGGATAAAATGTTTGGTATTGGATAACAGGTATGGAAGAGGTTGCTGTAGAATAAGCAGATGATTCAGATGCAATATTCCAACCGATATGGATAAAATGTTTGGATTTCTGGAAAGAAAATGTTTGGATTTCTGGAAAGAAAATGTTTGGATTTCTGGAAAGACACAAGCAAGGCAGGAAGGCAGGGTGCTTTATACCCTGCTGGCATGATGGTAGAATCAGAGAGGCCCATTGATACATAACACCAAACAGGGAAATAAACAGTGAGTAGTGGGTGAGGCCCACCAGTACAGACATCCAAACAAAGGTAGTGGATCAGGCCTACCAGTACAGAAATCCAAACAAAAAAAAACTGATCACCAAACAGGGCATAGTTTGTATTTTTTTCCTCTTTTTTTCCTCATTTTGATGAGGCCTACCAGTACAGAGATCCAAACAAAAAAAAAAAAAATCATGAAACAGGGCAATGTTTGCATTTTTTTCCTCTTTTTTTCCTCTTTTTGATGAGGCCTACCAGTACAGAAATCCAAACAAACAAAAAACTGATCATGAAACAGGGCATTGTTTCTATTTTTTTCCTATTTTTTTCTTTTTGATAAGGCTCTTTTCCAAACAAGACAAAAAACTGATAAGGCTACCAGTACTACCAGTACAGTATTTTTTTCCTCTTTTTTTTCTCATTTTTTTATCATTCTTTTATAATTTTTTTTAATTTTTTTTATAATTTTTTTATCATTTTTTTATCATTTGAAATCTGTGAAAATCTCTCCTTTTTTTTAATTTTTCACATAAACCACTGTACAATTTCTTTCACCTCGCTGGTTGTGACCTGCGTCAAGGTGAATGCAGCGTGTCCACCGAGACGTCTCGGTAAAACGGGGGAACGGTTTCAATATCGTACATGCGGTGGGTAGCAATTGCTAAGATTTGCACCCGGATAGCTCCACGCATGGCCTTGGGACAATGGTTTTTTCTTATTTTCTGCACAGCAGCTGCCAAACGATTCCGCCGGCCTCCCCTTCATCAACACATTATTTGGTTTCTGCTCGTTTGACTTTTCATTTGGGTCTCCAACAAGCTTTTTTCCGGCAATCGTTTTTTCCTCTTTCGTTTTCCTCTTTTTGTCAGTTCGAGGAACCCTACAAGAGAAACTTTAGTACAGAGGAATCCAAAGCCCAAACAAAAATCACAGATCATGAATCCACAGGTTTGCATTGTTTCGTATTTTTTTCGCTCTTTTTTTCTCATTTTTTTGATGGAATGCTGACTCTCACGACTACGTTTGAAACATACAACAGACGTAAATTCGAGCATTTTTTAGAATACGACTTGGTAAGTTGTTTCGTCATCTTTTTCTTAAGAACGTTCCTGAAATTGTTCATCAATGTAGCTTCCTTGCATGAATACATACCTGGGACCAAACTTGGTCCTTGTATGCGATAACACCACTTACCATTGAGGCGATTGCGTGGTTGAATTGTGTGAGGCAGCTGGGGTTCAGCTTATCTTCCTTCCACCCTACTGTCCCGAGTTAAATCCGAGCAAGTTGGCGTTTGCGGCAGTTAAACATGAGGTTCAAGCTTCAAGGATCTTGAAGCAAACCAATGACCCTGAATGGGAGATTCGGCGAGTGACTGCAGAGGTAATGACAGCTGAGCTTTGTTACAAACTGTACAAACATTGTGGATATTGTGTCCCACAAATCTCAGCTCTCTGATAATATTTAGTTTATTATCTTCTTCTCATTGATAGTTTCTTTTATTAAATGTTATACTTTTTTTACCAGCCAAGATATCAATACATGTATTTTACCCTTCTTATAGCTTATTCAAGCAATCAAAGTCTGAGTTATTTATAATAAAAAATTTATCTTATAAATATCACATTTTGGTTGAACAGTCCATCAAAGGACTTGAAATGAATTCTTAATTTGAAATGTGTGGCCAGAAAAAAATTAATTCTCAAGTGGTAATCATAAATCTATTCTTGTGATTAAATTACATATTTTGGGTAATACAGCTAATTCAAGTAATTTGATAAGATAATTTAGACTAGATTATTGGGCAGGGTAAGGGTATACAGTATAAATAGTGGTCAGATAAGTAATGGATAATTATGGCTACATGATAAGCTGCAATAAAGAAAAATACTTGAAGAGAATTGAATTTTAAGAGGTCAAAAATTTGTCAAACTTGGACACATTGTCACATAACTGAGCAATGATACCAGCACTTAACCCCAATTTACTCATTTTCTCTGGGGTGATTCTCTTTGATTTGAACATCTTTGGATGTCCTAAATCATTTTCATCAAGGATCTTGATGACATTTTATTTTTTTTCTGGCCTTATTTTTACAAAATCCACGTATTGACATATTAGACTCTGGTTTGGTTCATAAATGGAGGTGCTGTTGGATTCAGTTGAGGGACTGCGGCTACGGCAATATTGAGAATCATTAAGTTTCCGTCTTTTAGCTGAAGAAACCACCTCAAATTTGATGGTGTATGGGGGGGAGTAGAGTGAAACTCCTTCCTTTTGTTTGATCTAAGACATTTACAGTTAGATTAATTAGTATAGCCGCTATCATAAATGGAATTTTTTTTAATTATCTCACAAGTTCATGGGCCCATTTCTGGACCACTGCTCCGGTCAAAAGGATATATCAATTTGGGTTTGTTGGATCAATAAACACTGGCAGTTTATGATCATATTTAACGTTTGGACGGTGAATAGCCAGAATCTTATTCATGATTATTTTGAGTCCATTGAAGACGTTGGAACTCGTATTTTCACTGGGGTGGATGGGGATGGAAGATTGTTGCTTGGACAAATTTGCATCAAATGCCGCCTGCTGAGTCAGAACGTGCATTTTGATCTCAAAAGAGGCTTTAGCCTTTTGAACTAAGATTTCCAGATTTGCCATTGCAACATGCAAGGCAGATACAGTGAAATCCTTTCCAAGGCTGAGTATACAGTATGTCCAATTGGCAAAGCCCTTCTTGTCATTAATGGTTTGATTATTTTTTTTCTGGAATTTGGGGGCAATCCAAACACTTAGACTGACATTCCAGTCAAGTGGTGGAGACCCGGTTGCAATGGCTTTACGGATCAGACCGCCAGCTCCCTCAAAATGCTGGTCGCATGCAAGAGCCACCCGTTCTCGGAACTTTCTAAGCTTGATTGCTCCAGCTTCCAGGACAACCTCAAACGGCTGAGTAGACCTGACAGGCTTCCATGCAGGTTTACTCTGCCGGGCCTTAGGAAAGTAAAGTTTAAATGTTGTATTGCAGCAAATCATCTGTTGCTGCATACAAAAAACAATGATATCAGCATTTGCAAGATAACATGACATCAGCATTTGCAAGATATTTACTCTCAGAAAAGAAAAAAAGACTTACTGGTAATTTGGCTGGCGTTGGGCCTATGCCATGAATCCTCCAGTTTTCACTGGCGGTATGATAGCCCGGTGGCGGGTTGTCCCTTCCAAAGAGATTGTATCCAAATCGCGACATTGGGTCGTTAATTGCAGTCGTTGTGGGTTTTGGTGGGATGAGGCTTGACCCAGTTGGCCGTTCTTCACCCAACCACAATCAGAATTCAGCTGTGAAAATTGATGATGTCCTGTTGTCACCCAAAGTGGTATGTCTTTAATGACTTAGAGACTTGGGCAAAACCCAAAAACCAAAATCGGAAAATCCAGGATTTTCCTGTGAAAATTCTGCAGATCCGTCCAAGGATTATTCAAACGACAATATTTTATTTATTTTGTTGATAGGTTCCCAGAGGGGCAGAGCGGAGAGGGGACCAAAGTCCACGGAGCGGCCGCGGCAGGTAGGAAGAGGTGTTTGCAGAGCGCAGCGAGAGTGGGTGGTAGCCGGGGCAACCGGGACAGGAAACCACCTGACAAGTTTCCCCCGCCACTTACCACCTACCACCAAGGAGCTAAGTCAACTCCACTCCAGCAGACGCCGATCACACCAGAATAGGATATTTTGCGCAAGATAATGAAGAACAGAAGACCCCCAGCCAGCAATGAACTAACAGTAGCAGCTACACTACTTGAACAACAGAGGAGACGAGCAACCGTGGACCGCCATAAGACAAGGGACGGTCAAGCTGGAACAGCAGAGACAGGCCCCACGAGTTTAGGAACCATGCCAGGGGCAAGAACAGCACCAAGGGGAACGACCCCAATACCAACCGCACCAAACACAACGAGGACGGAACCAAACCCCTTAGGGGACATATTGGCGGCTCTAGGAGACACTCAAGGTAAGCAGAAGAACTGGTTCCTGCAACGGTGGGCCGCTACACTACGCTACACTATTTCACCGCTAACTGTTAGCGTAGCGGTTTTTTTTTCCCCAAGAAAATCTGTAGTGTTAGCTGAAATTACACTCTGCTACACTAACAGTTAGCGTAGCGACATATTCCTCAAGCCATATTTTTGTAGTGTTAGCTGGGAAAATTCACCGCTACGCTAACAGGTAGTGTAATTTTTCTTGCGCTAACAGATTTTGAAGTTTCCAGTAGCGTAGCGGCCTCAGATAATTGCTACGCTATGCTAAATGTTAGCTGTTAGCTGAATTTTTTCCCGCTAAATGTTAGCTGTTAGCTGATTTTTTCCCACTAAATGTTAGCTGTTAGCTGAATTTTTTCCTGCTAAATGTTAGCTGTTAGCTTAATTTTTTCCCACTACACTATGCTCAAATAGTGCAAAGTGTTGGCCCACAGCCAGCTGAGTGAACAGTCTGAACATAATTTTTTGGGTGGATTACATCCCTGCTTGTTTCACCAATAGTTGTGGTGATGTGCTTGGGCAAAGAAAATGATGTGGGAACATTGAAAGTTTTTCCCTTGCACAAATTGCCTTGCATTGAGTCTGTGATTATTTTAAATTAATATGTTCATGAATCCTGTTGAAGCATTTCTTTTCCAGATTTACTCGCTTCCTTTGAGTTAAATAAGCATTTCTTCTCATTCTCTGATGGGCATTCTGATTACTGTTCTGGGCAATTTCCATATGAGCAAGATGTGTTATTCAATTGAAATTTGTCCAGGCAGTAACCATATTTCCCAAAGCAATGAAAGAAATGCATATCCAAACATTGGAAAGAGAAAAAATGCAAAAGAAACAAACAGTTTTTTATTTGAAAAAAAAAAAAAAAAAAATAACAATAGAAATTAAAAAAAAAAAAACAAAATAACAATAGAAATTAAAAAAAAAAAAAAAACACAAATAAGCTGTTTTGATTGATGTAGTTGCACAAGTACAGGAGTTAAAACAGCATGTTGATTGGGCGTTGATAAACGCACGCCAACGGCGCACGCCAACGCCAACCCGCACGCCAATTTTTTTTGGCGTGCGGGGCCTACACGCCAAAAAAAAGTGGCGTGTAGGGTCTACCAGCCAATTTCATTTGGCGTGTGAGACCCACATGCCAAAAATGGCGTGTGGGCCCCGCACGCCAATTGTTTGGCGTGCGCTCCCACACGCCAAACAATTGGCGTGTGGGAGCGCACGCCAAACAATTGGCGTGCGGCTCCCACACGCCAATTGTTTGGCGTGTGGGGGGATCCCGCTCACGTAATCGAATGGGAGGTGCCATTCGATTACGTGAGCGGGCCGGCTCACGAGGTTATACAACCTCGTCAGCCGGGAGGACTTCCTCCCGGCACGAGGCTGTATAACCTCGTCGGCCGGGAGGACTTCCTCCCGGCCGACGAGGTTATACAACCTCGTCGGCCAGGAGGAAGTCCTCCTGGCTGACAAGGCTGTATAGCCTCGTCAGCCGGGAGGACTTCCTCCCGGCCGACGAGGTTGTATAACCTCTTCGGCCAGGAGGAAGTCCTCCCGGCCGACGAGGTTATACAGCCTCGTCGGCCAGGAGGACTTCCTCCTGGCTGACGAGGTTGTATAACCTCGTCGGCCGGGAGGAAGTCCTCCCGGCCGACAAGGCTATACAGCCTTGTCAGCCAGGAGGACTTCCTCCTGGCCGACGAGGTTGTATAACCTCGTCGGCCGGGAGGAAGTCCTCCTGGCCGACGAGGTTATACAGCCTCGTGCCGGGAGGAAGTCCTCCCGGCTGACGAGGTTGTATAACCTCGTCAGCCGGCCCGCTCACGTAATCGAATGGGAGGGCCCATTCGATTACGTGAGCAAGGGGGGACCCGCACGCCAAAAAAATTGGCGTGCGGGGCCCACACGCCAAAAAAAATTGGCGTGTGGGACCCACACGCCATTTTTGGCGTGTGGGAACCACACGCCATTTTTGGCGTGTGGGTCTCACACGCCAATTTATTTTGGCGTGTAGACCCTACACGCCAATTTTTTTTGGCGTGTAGGCCCCGCACGCCAAAAAAAAGTGGCGTGCGGGTTGGCGTTGGCGTGCGTTTATCAACGCCCATTTTGATTGATTTACTTGTGAAAGTTGAGTTTTTTGATTGCTTGACTTGCACGAGTACAGGATCTATAATTGGGCAGAGTGGACCAGCTTTGACCTCAGACAGTGGAATTTATCACTCCTGCTATATTATAAGTAACTGCAACATACCTAATCAATGTCACCCTCATTACAAATCCTACTCACCAATGGGGGTGACACTGATTCGCACTGCCAGCATATTTACCTAGGATGAAGTCATCCCAGTTAAACCGGGATGCACTCAACCAATATAAACTTGGTTGATATCAACTGATGAAATATAAACCCAAGGGACCTCCCTTGGTTTTATATTTCATTGGTTGAGGTCAACCTACTTTAAATTGGTTGGTTGCATCCTAGTTTAACTGGGATGAACTCAACCTAGGCAATTATGCTGGCAGTGTCGGCATGTTGCAGTTACTTATAGTATAGCAGGAGTGATAAATTTCACTGTCTGAGGTCAAAGCTGGTCCACTCTGCCCAATTATAGATCCTATACTCGTGCAAGTCAAGCAATCAAAAAACTCAACTTTCACAAGTAAATCAATCAAAATGCTGTTTTAACTCCTGTACTTCTGCAACTACATCAATCAAAACAGCTTATTTGTGTTTTTTTTTTTTTTTTTTTTTAATTTCTATTGTTAATTTTTTTTTTTTTTTTTAATTTCTATCGTTTTTTTTTTTTTTTTTTTTTTTTTTTTCAAATAAAAAACTGTTTGTTTCTTTTGCATTTTTTCTCTTTCCAATGTTTTGATATGCATTTCTTTCATTGCTTTGGGAAATATGGTTACTGCCTGGACAAATTTCAATTGAATAACACATCTTGCTCATATGGAAATTGCCCAGAACAGTAATCAGAATGCCCATCAGAGAATGAGAAGAAATGCTTATTTAACTCAAAGGAAGCGAGTAAAGCTGGAAAAGAAATGCTTTAACAGGATTCATGAAAATATTAATTTGAAAGAATCAATGCCTCAAGAAAAGAAATGATTGCTATACTCCCACAAGTGTAGCACTAAACCAACAGTTACTGCAGCGCTAAACTAACAGTTAGTGCACTGCAAAAGGGAACTACGCTAACAGGCAGTGTAGCTGAAAAGAATTCTATGCAAACAGTTAGTGTAGCTGAAAAGAGCGCTACGCTAACAGTTAGCATAGCTGAAAAGAGCGCTACGCTAACAGTTAGCGTAGCTGAAAAGAGTGCTACGCTAACAGTTAGCATAGCTGAAAAGAGCGCTACACTAACAGTTAGCATAGCTGACAAGAGCGCTACACTAACAGTTAGCGTAGCTGACAAGAGCGCTACACTAACAGTTAGCGTAGCGTTTGTTCCAGCTAAAACCACTACAAATCAGCTAACAGGTAATTCCTGTAGCGTTAACTTTTTTTTTTGGAAGTCGCTAACGCTACGCTACCGCTATTCTTTTTTTTGACAAAACTTTTGTAGCGTTAGCTGAAAAAAAACCCGCGAACAGTAACTTTGTGTTAGCGTAGCAACAAAAGCTAACATTATGCTACGCTACAGCTATTGTTAGCGTAGCGGGCCCACCGTTGGTTCCTGCATCAGTAATCCCAAATGAGGAAGGATGCCTTGCAAAAGAGATGTCCCCAAGGGGAAGAAAAGAGAACTCTGAGAATTGGGTAATCCATAGGAGGAAGATTCCAGGATGCCTCAGACAAGATGCCTCCATGGGAGATGGATAACAGACAAACTGACATAATGCGTTGTAAACGTTGGCAGTCATCCGAACCGAGGAAGCTGGGGAGACCCAAAGGGAGAGATCCCAGCAAACCAAAGAACAGATGGCAAACCGCGAGAAGGATCAATCCTTCCTCCTTTGAGCTGCCCGAATGGCAATGGAAAGAGGCGCCCAAGCAGAAGCAGACACCTTACTCAGGTTGCTAGCAGCCCTATTCCCACCAATGTGGGAAGACACACAACCAGCCAAACAAAATGAAGAAACCAACCCTCAGAAGAACACACCGACGGCAACAGAAATGGGATCCCACAAGACGGTCGGCCCAATCTTAAAAGAGGGAGGAGTCTCATTCATAAGAGGGGAAGTCCCAGACCATGCATACTGCAGACTCCCATCCTTCTACGACAAGAATGTGAAAGCTGTGAAAGGATCAATACCCCTAACAATATTCGACCCAAAATGGCAGCAACAAGCGGCGGCGCACCAAGCTGAGAAGAAGACAATTGACAAAAGTAGTGCGGAGGATAGAAGATACACCGGCCATCCAGCACCGGGGGAATGGACTCAATCATACGCGCAGTGGTTGAAAAACTACCAGAGCTTCATTGGAGTGCTACGGGACGTGTATAGGTTTAAAGTCATCTCAGAATGGTTTAGGATTCATAAGGATAAATGCAACAAGATTATGCGGCGAGAAGGGTTTTGCCCAGGTTTCCGGTACGACCTAGCGGTCAGAGCGAACACTTTCCAATGCAACATGATCAGGGGCGACACGTCAGTCTTCACCAACGTCTCTCAGTACAGGACTGAGATCACATACGAGACTCTAGCGGAAGAACAACCAAACGGGGAGATAGGATACATCGACAATCCTTACTTGGCAGGGGGGAAGAAAGAAAACTTCAACCCATACACAGGGGCGAAGAAGTACCTTAACGTGAACCAGCATGCACGTTTCTACAATGACAGGAAAGGTAAAGTTAACAGACAACTACAGCAACAGAAGCAGGGCCGCCGTTGGGAACCATATAACAGAGACCGAGAATACAAAGGTTTCCAAAGACAAAACGGGGGCGGAGATGGAGCCAGATACCGGGAGAGTCAAGAGGAGGGGGCCCAAGAGCCTTATAGGCTTGATAGTTACAACACGCCGAGGGATGGCAGGTCAAGAGATTGGGTCAAACATTATAAATCCCAACAGTTCAACGCTAAGGACCATGTGAAGCAACGCGGGAAACAAGCATAGGTAGCCTGATTACATAGCCATGCCATGTTGTAGTGTTGTTAACGGTTAGAGATAGTTGAGGTGGTAACAAAGTTCATTGACACATCCCATGGGTTGTTTGTCACAGTCCGTGTAGAGTACCAGTGAGCGACGAGAACATGAGAGAGCCGGAAGATGAGAGATGGCCAACACAGATATCCCATGAGATGAACATGGAGGAATGGGAGAAAGCCCTACAACAAGCAGGTATAAGAGGAAAGTACGACAACATGATTGAAGGATTCAAGAAGGGGTTCCCCCAGGGTATACCAAAGCACTCCATAGACGGCTTGAGGTGGTACACCCCACCAAACCACGCTAGCGTAAACCTCGCAAAAGAAGAGATCAAAGAAAATCTCACAAAAGAATTAACGGCAAAGAGGATGTTCAGACCCTTCACGCACAAAGAAGTAGAGGCTTGGCTAGGATTTTTCCGCTCCAGCCCTTTAGGAGCCGTAATCAACTTGGATGGATCACTCCGGCCAATCAACGACCTATTGTATCCGTACGAGTAGAGAGGGGTGAGGTTGGTGAACTCCTTCGTCAACAAGGAGGAATTCAAGACCACATGGGACGACTTTAAAACAGTAGCAAGATTTTTCAAGGACAACAAAAAGAAATACGAACTAGGATTATTCAATTGGGAAAAGGCGTATCACCAAATCCCAACGAAGATGGACCAGTGGCCCTACCTACTCATACAGGACTTCAAGGGGAACCTCTTGTTAGATACCCGCATCACATTTGGAGGCGTGGCAGGCTGCGGATCCTTTGGAAAACCGGCAGACACATGGAAGGAGGTGATGCAGAAGGAGTTCAACCTAGTACACATTTTCAGGTGGGTAGATGATAACCTGTTCGTAAGGAACCCGGGATCATCCACCACAATGGCCGAGGTGATCAGAAGATCAACCCTGATGGGAGTAAAGACAAACAAGAAGAAATATTCCGAATTTGCTAACCGCCAGAAGTTCATCGGATTCCTCTGGGACGGTAGAGCTCTCACAGGGGAAAAGAGAAGAACGCTTGAAGCAAGTGGAGCAATTCCTGGAATCGGGGGCCCAATTCTCTTATAAAGACACGATGACCATCACGGGACGGCTAAACCATGTAACACATATTCTACCTCAACTCAGGTGCTACCTGAGGAGCACCTACCAATGGCAAAAAGAATGGCATAACCATTCAGCAAGATGCCCTATAACGGACAAAATGAAAATTGACCTGAATTGGTGGAAGAACGCGTTGATGACTTACAAACCAACACGACTGATACCAGATCCCAACCCCACAGACGTTGGTTGGGTGGGGGACGCGTCCACATCTTACGGCATTGGTATTATCATTGGGAAGAAATGGGCACAATTTAAGCTACGGGTAGACCCAAAGGGCCTAGAGACAGGTAACCCAATAGCTTGGCTAGAGACTGTGGCGGTCAGACTAGGCCTCCTGATGCTGATCCAGATAGGGGTGACACCAGGGAAGGCATTCATCGTACAGATGGATAACACGACAACGCAAGGAGCGATAGACAGAAGGAAATCGGGTGATGCGTGGGTAAATAGAGAGTGGAAAGAAATCCAACACATCCTGATGCTCGCCGAGATTGACCTCAGAGCACAAAGAGTGACCTCAGCTCATAACCGGGCAGACGCGCTCTCTAGAGGAGAACAAGGGAAACACCTCCAAAAAGACGCCCTCATAATTCCCATACCTAGAGGGTTACAAGAATTCCTCCTACAAGCCTAGCAAGCTAAGATAGATTACATCTACTTGGGAGGCACAAGCAAAGAGAAACAACCTTAAAAAAAAAAAAAAAAAGGAAAGGAAAGCAGGAGGAGAGAGAAAGAGGACAGGGAGAACTAAATGTAATAGAACATATAGTGCAGAAATGAAGAGGCTAGTAGAGCCTGGTTCCTTTAGAGAGTACTAAACGTAAGATTGAGAAGACAAACCTAAACAATCTGCGAGTTGAGATTATACAGGTAGGGGAGAGTGTCAGAATTCTAGCCTTCTGTCCCGCTCACATTCTCTTCTTCTATCATCAATAAAAACAATCATCTATTACCTTGTCTTATCCATCACAATGTGTGATGTTTTATCATCTTATTATCCATCAACATCCTGTTGATGATCATCCATTACTATTTGTAATGCTTTATTCCATTGTTAAGTAACAATGCCATCCAATTCCATTGTTTCATTGACAATGTTGCTTCCATATGTTACTTGTTATTAGCATATGCTTGTTTATTTCTGCTCAACCACATGTTGAACTCTTTGTAGTAGTCTACTTAAACTGACCAAATGTCAGTGGTAATTCATCATCAAGTCTGAGCCCCTAAAAATCACATCATATTTGAGCTCCTTGTTCCAATCAGTTCCCTCAAGATTGTCCCCTCTTCTCTCGCATAAATTTCTGAAGGTGAAATCTTGACAGAGAGAACCCCGTTAAGGAATCCCCCAAGACGTAGACGGGCCAAAAAAAAAAGAGAGAGGAAGAGGAAGCAGAAACCCAAAGGCCCTCGAGTCAAGTAACACCCAAAACGCACAAGAACGAAAACAAGATGGACCCGGGGAAGATTGAACATTTTCTACAAGACAGATCACACAAGAAGGTAAGAACCAAGGCGGACCTGAGAGTCATCAAAGGCTGGAAGGCCTTGACACTGATCATCTATAACGCAGCAGTAAAGAAATTTAACTGGTTCAAGAAGCTTACAGATCCAACACCATACCGGTTACCAGTCAGACCAATTGACATCTACAATTTCGTGACATGGGCGGGAAGAGGGGAGAAAGACAATGGATCAGATAAGATAACAGCAACATCGCTAGAGAGATACCTGTACGCCATCAAGGCCTGGCACACCTTCCACGACGCAAAATACCCCTACCAAACGGAAGCAAGGTTTAAGCTAATGCTCAAAGCATCCGGTCGCCAAGACGCAATCCTAACACCGCAGAAGAGAGTGAAATCACCCGTCCAGATCGCGGATGTGGCTTGCCTTTTCCAACTGCTCATGGGACAAGGACCCAAAGCAGAGGCCATGCGGGACTTGGCAATTGTGGCGTTTTGGGGGATGGCACGGATCGCTGAGCTAACGTACTCGTCTGCCCACGGGAGTGCAAGATACATGAAAGAACTAACGTCTAGAGAGGTCAAACAATACTAAGGGGTAACCGTAATTGAATTACACAAAGCCAAGACCGCGAAACCCGGGGAAATCCAACTCCTCAA
Source organism: Puccinia hordei (assembly GCA_007896445.1). Taxonomy (NCBI): domain Eukaryota; kingdom Fungi; phylum Basidiomycota; class Pucciniomycetes; order Pucciniales; family Pucciniaceae; genus Puccinia; species Puccinia hordei. Next base: position 263,703 of record RDRW01000658.1, on the reverse strand, counting down.
ACTTCGGGCAATGCCATCCACCCTCTGCCCGGTAGTGGCAATTGAGAGACGGAGGGCGGCAACACAGAATGACACGGACTCCCTTTTTGGATACGAGAAACAACACAGCAGGGTAAACCTCACTAAGAGAAGGACGAATGAGGTGCTGGCCACCACATGGCGACACCTATCAAGGCCCCATCTTACCGGGCACTCCTTCAGAGTCATGCGCTAGGCATCAAGGTGGAGGAAATCCAATCCTTAGGCAGGTGGACCTATAGCTACCTTAGGTACATAAAGAACCTCTCCTACGAAGAGGTGGTACTTGCCATATCGATCCTAGAATTACCAACTCTCTGAAATAAATCAATTCTAACCTTAATTCAAACTACACTCCACGGCAGGGAAGGAGGCACCGAGGCTCAGGCTACCATTGAGTCTGAGTCGTGGGCGGGGCGCCTACCCGTTTTTCCCCCGGGAGCGGGAGCAGACAGAGTGCTCCGGGCCCAAACCCACCCTAGAGAGTGAGGGCTAGGGCCCTTTTCCCGAGATCAACCCGTCGGGCAAGATCTGGGCTGGTCCATAGACAAGGAAGGAGGGGGGCTCAAGGAGACCCCCTTCCATGTCAGAGAGCACCAACGCAAGCAAAGTGGATTGAAGAAATTATGTACATGTACATGTACATATGTCACTAGATCTGTGACAGGTATTCTCCCCTTTTACACTTGTGAAAATAATTAAAAAATTAAATTTTGTTAACCAACCGTTATGAACAATCGACCACTAAGACCAGTTATCGATCTACTAGGATCACCCTCACATCTCATCTTTCAATTGGTCAGATTTACTACTTTACCTTATATGATCTATCAAATCATTAACCAAAAAAATCGAAATCAAAATCAAAATCAGAATCAGAATCAGAACGAACAACAACAACAACAGATATCAACAACAACAACAACAACCGTCAAACTACTCGATCAACTACTTAACTTAGAACATCCTCCTCAACTATCCCATCAGACCGTAGAACAACTCTTCCTCATCTCTCGATCAACCATCCTCAACAGACTTAACCCTAAGGCAAACCTTCACCATCCTACACCCACCTCGATAGCCTGGCAAGCAGAAGCAATGGCTCAGATCGTACAGAACTGGTCTCAACAGAAACATTCACAATCGTTAGAACAACTCAACTCAATCCATAAATCAAACAGGCTCCAATCAAGAACTCAAGCCTTTCTAGCAAACGGACCACCTCGTTGTCACTGCCAACGATCCATATCACCTCTCAGGACGATCAACCTAGGCTTACACCAAGTGGGTAGCCTTCAATCATCATCCACCCTCGGCCTCTTCGCCTCCAAGCTCCACCACTCCCTCTCACCACTCACCATCCTCAGGCTCATCGACCTCTCCCGTCAAGCCCAACGCTGGGATCTTGCCGTCATCTTCCTCGATCGATCCCTCACCGAACCCTCGATCCTCATCGATCCAAGGCTAGCCAACCGTCGATCCGGTCAGGTCACCGCCCTACTCAACTTCTTACGTCACCATGGTCGTCCAGAACCGATCCTCGATCCCCTCAAACTATGGTGTATCCACTTCATCTGTCAAAGTATCGAATCTATCATCAGCTCTCATCATCCTCAACACCAATGGACTCCCATCAATCGACTCACCTTGGACGTCTTGACCCGTTTTGCCTCCATGCCCATCGGCTTCGATCGACGTCTCAACAAGAACCAACACCAACCAAACCATCAACAAGCTTACCCATGTCTCGACATCGATCGACATCGGCTCCTACTCCAAGCTATCACCAGATCTACCAACCAACTCGAATTCGCAGTCCTCACCAGGGAACGCTGTGAACGACTACTCAGCAAACTTACCCGACTCACCATCCAAAACGCCCCCCCTCTCCCACCCGCTCGTCCAAGTCACTCCTGGTCAACACGTAGCGCGATCCAGCTTAGGCTACTCGAATACCTCGCCCGACAGGGCACTCAGGAACAGTTCATGAGTCTCCTACGAACCCACCTCAACCAACATTCATCCTCAGGACCAAAGCTGGCTCGGATCATCCTACTAGGCGCGCGCAGGTTTGACAGTCTGTCAGCTAACCCAGAGTTGATCCGTCACACTCTATCTCAACTGGATCAGCAGGCCGATCAGCGTCCGATCATCGACTTCATCCTTCGCCCCCGTCAGCCACTCGATACCCTCCGCACTAATCTCGAGATCTGTCTCGCCAGTCTACCCCTCGACCGCGAACGTCGGATGGCAGTCTACAGCCACCTCCTCTTTCGTTGCTCCCAACTCGCCTCACCCTCACTCGCTCTCAAACTTTGGGAAACCATCAACCGCGACGAACGTAGACGTAATCTCCTCAGAGTCGGTAGAAGGACCAGAGCTAAACTTAAACATCTGCTTCATAACAACAAAACCGACCCCCTGGCCATCACCACCTCCTCAGATCCCCTCTCCCATCAAACCATCCGCTCGATGATCTACGTCTACAAAAACCTCACCCATTCTCATTCCAAATCTCTCGCGATCGGTAAACATTATCGAACCATGTACCAACGCTTATCGCTCAAAAACTCTCATAGGGCTAGATGGCCTTTATCGCGCACCCAAGCTCGATCTCATCTGATCCTCCATCTGATCAAGACTGAGCTCCACCAAACTCTTCCGGGTAAAAGCAGGGGCGAGTATGGGATCATCCGGGCCTTGGAACAAAGCTTTGTCGGCACCAAGGGTGACCTGAATGGCTTCGAGGCCATCCTCTCCCAGCTTTTACTCTCCAAAAGAAGCCATAAAACCATCGAAAGTATCCTCTTACGCCGACTAGACCATCTTGAAATCCTCTCTTCTTCCTTGACGACAACATCAACTCTCCCTCACTCGGCCCTAAAACTCCATCGAGCTAGTAGGAGAAGGCGGAATAAAACTACCCACGATCATCATAAAAGGCTGATGAGAACGATAGATCAAGTCGAGCTACGTCGTAGATTCTTTCGATTTCTTTTCCAATGGAGGGCAGCTCGAGGTGGCCCTCTTCCGCTCCACCGTCCTTCTTCTTCAACCCATCATCAGTCGTCTCCTATCCTTCCGATCAATCATTCCCAATCGACTGCCCGGTCTGGCAAGCTTAGACCGGCTAAACGACGCTCTTGTAGTCGCTTTTGGGCCGCTATCGTCGCCGTCAATTCTTCTACTCCTTCTCGATCGTCTGTACCTGCATCTTCTCCTTCTGCTCCTTCACCATCACCATCAACATCAACAACATCAACATCAACATCTCATTCTTCTTCTCCTTCCTCTTAATCTCTTTACTTGTTATATTCTTCGTGTTCGTCTTGCCTACCTGTATTCTTTAAATCATACGTTCGTTTTTTGCATATTATTAAATTGTCATTTTTCTTCTTCTTTTTCAGAATAATAATGTATTACTTTTGAGGTAGAGGCACATAGGGGAAGGACCCAATTGAGGCGCCTTCTTAACAGATATATACGCGCATCCCTAAATACAGTCATTTTACAGAAATCTATTGGTCGTCAGTCTTTTGGACATTTCATCATGTCTCTATGGCTGAAATATTCATATAACCCAAGGTTTTTGGGGAAAAAAGTTACCAGTCATAGGGGAAAAGATGATTCGAGACAAGAACTTTGGTAGGTTCTTATGGTGGCCAATAAGTGGACCTAGGTTGTATATTGGCTTGTAGCACAAAAAATTAAATGTAGATACTTACTTACATATTTAAGTAGTGGTCTATGTAAATGTCAAGTTTAAATACTGTGTGTTTTTTTTTACAAATTTTCGGACTGGTTTGCGCCGGGGATGAGGAGAGCATTGCATCTAGTAGATTATCACGAGCCGTACCTGAGCAATTCTCACACCTCAACAGGATGAAGGAGACCTGAACCCACGAAGCATCATCCATCTCCAACGAACCATCCCATCAGCTTCTTCCCATCGGACCAATCATGAGCGATAACGGCCAGTGGTGATAAGGTGGGTTTGCCTCGGTTTCAAGTGATTTCACTCTCAGCTTCCCTGTCATGCTCATTGTTTAAGACAGATTTACAAGGGAGAGATGAACAACAAGCCAAGAACATTTATTGAGTATAACTACCTAGCTTCTGTATGTTAAATTGGTTTAGAACGATGTGACATGTGTTTTTAATGCAATGATGGACTATTTAAGCTGTTTATCATCTTGAGAGAAAACCATCTGGAGAAACTCGCCGCACATATTTATTAGCTTCTTCAGGTGAGTCTTTAGTAACTAATAAGACAGGGGGATGAGAATTCAACAATTCCTGCAAGACTTCAATAATACCTTTAGTCAGAAAGGGAAAAGTCTTTAAACCATAGAAACCCAAAGACGCCCGTTGACATGACTCTTGTTCCGAAAGTTTTCCCCGCGGGATAGTGATAATGTTGGGCAGCGGGAGCGGATGAGCCTTTTTTTGCCCCGGGGTAGTGTTACTTTTGGACGTCCTTTTTCTCCGCGGTCTGTGATCATTCAGACAGAAATAGAGCACAAGATATGGGTTTTGTTTGTCAAGCTTGATTTTTGCGACATCCGGCGTATACGTGTCCTGATGGGTCTTTAACTGGTCGTCTTGGCTTAGATTTTTTACTTGAACACCACAGAATGTGATATTATTCTTTTCTAGAGCTGCCGTCGGAGTGGATTGAAGGTAAATTGTAAAGAGCTGATCAAACCCAGGTTGATTAGGTCTACAATGCACAGCTAAACCTCTATATAATTTGCGTAAGAGATCCGCTGATGTAGGTGTGTGATCGATTGAAACAAAGTGGTTCCAGAAGATCCATCCTTCACTTAAGAGTTTCTCTTTATTCTTTTGGTCGATCGAACCGAGATCCAAGTCATTTTTGTTCCAGCCAGTTAAGGTCTTCAAAAAGTCTACTAATCGGACCGAATGCCCAAACGGCATTGTGAGTGCCTCCGGATCGGCCTCCACGTCTGCAGCTGGTTGCGTCTTCTTCATTGTTACTTGCATGGCCCGCAGTAGAATTATACGGCTGACTAGTTCACCGCAATTGCCTGTACCAATTAAACCTTGCCGGCGGAGCGAGGTAAGGACTTGAATGCATCGAGTTAACCTGGCTTCATCAGATGCCAGGTACTGATTGGCTGCCGAAGAAAGGGTAAATTGGGAGGGGTATCCACTTGTTACTATGGTTTGAGGCTTGTCGATGCGTATGCATTGCGCTCCATGGCTTGCAACGAGCTTGGCATTTAGATTTGAAGCTCCATACAGTCGCGGCTGTATGGTTGCCCCTAGCAATGCAAACGCTTGCGAGTCGGTCAGAGAGGCGGCCGGAATTGAGTTGCCATTGGTGCAGAGAAGTTTTTCGAGAGCATGTTTGGTCAAGCTTTTGACAATGTCATTGTTTGCAAGTCCTTTTTTCTTGGCCTCCTCGGCATACACACCCCACATAGGAGAGCCGTAAGACAAGAGTCGTGATGCGGATTCCAATCGGTGCCAGTTTGCGGGCGGATGCGTAACGTTTACATCAAAGGTGGGAATGGTGTAAATGGGGTCAAAAAGCTGTCTTTGATTTTTCTTGCCGGTCCCGTGATTGGTATCGAGGAGTGACTCAGCGTGGAAGTTCGAAACACGAGAGCTGGTATCTGCAAGGAGTGAAAAAAATCCGCTCGATCGGCCAGGTACCATCTGGAGGGCACCACGGAAAGTACTAAAAAACGTTGAATTCGGGCAGGATCCACTCGCAAGTAATTCACTGGCTTCATCGATTGCCAACAGCAACCTGAGATTGTTTTCCTCAAGGAACTTGGTACTTTCCTTCATCCTGTTTATCGCCTCTCGAAGTTGGGCAGCCTTGTCGGTGACCTTCAGAGGAGCCAATTTGGAGATCCGGTTCATCTGAGTCTGCACGTCGGTCCAAAAGGGTGGGTCGCCAGGTGGAATTGTTCCTGGGAAGCTATGCGCAATCCATTGTTCCAATCTTTCCTTTCTAGTCCCTGGCTGCTGAGCAGAAAAGTAGTCGGCCACAGTATGCAAGATAGCAAGAAGCAGACGCTTGTGTTGAGTTTCGAGAGTTTTACATTTCGGATCAAGAAGAACGCTGGCAGCATATCCAGAGCGTGGGGGGAAACCAGGGGAACCTTTGGGGCGGAGACAGATGTATACAACGCATATGGACCTTGATAATTCCTTCAATAGTTGTGATTTCCCGGTCATTGAGGTTCCAATGAGTGAAGTGTAAGGAGCCAAATATTGGCTGGGTGTCCATTGATAGGCGAAGTCATTGAGGGTCTGGAGGACCGGATCCACGATTTCTCCGGCATTCAAGTATTGATGCTTGAATCCTTCGACGACAATGTTTGCCTGCAGAGGGGAAAGTATAGGTTTGAACAGCGCCTTGGCTTCTTCATTCGAGGGGGCATCAAGCGCAGCGACTCGTTTGTCGTGATTGGCTTTGGAGCTCAGGGAAAGGAGTGGATGCTGCACCAAGAATGCAAGCCGGGAAATTTCTTCTTGAAGGTCGGGGTCTTCAATGGCAAGATGTCTAACAAACATTTGAAATGTGGTCGATTTGTTCAGAAGTTGGGCCCAGTTGTATTTGAAAAGTGAGCCATTGAACCTCTCGTCGATAGACAAATTATTTGTGAGTTTCTCCAGGTCCTCAACATACGTTTCCACGACTTGGGCTGTGGAATGACAATTTGGGAGGAGCCAACGATCAGGAGGATGATTGGAATGAAATCAATAGCACGGAATACATGCGTTCAACACTTTTGAGGAAGGCTTCCGAAGTTTCAACTTCTCTGTGAAGCTCTCGGAACCTTTTCTGGGGATCTTCACCCTGCGTTTGGGTGTCTTCACAGGCAAGGTGTCATGATTAGCTAATAATTGGGAGTAAGGTCGCAATGAAGCAACAAATACGTACGTGCGACCTGTTTCAAGGGGGCGTCAAGCGCAGCGACTCGTCTGTCGTGATTGACTTTGGAGCTCAGGGAAAGGAGTGGATACTGCACCAAGAATGCAAGCCGGGAAATTTCTTCTTGAAGGTCGGGGTCTTCAATGGCAAGAATTGTAACAAAGTCTTGAAATGTGGTCGATTTGTTCAGAAGTTGGGCCCAGTTGTATTTGAAAAGTGGGCCATTGAACCTCTCGTCGATAGACAAAATATTTGTGAGTTTCTCCAGGTCCTCAACATACGTTTCCACGACTTGGGCTGTGGAATGACAATTTGGGAGGAGCCAACGATCAGGAGGATGATTGGAATGAAATCAATAGCACGGAATACATACGTTCAACGCTTTTGAGGAAGGCACTGCCAGCATAATTGCCTAGGTTGAGTTCATCCCAGTTAAACTAGGATGCAAACAACCAATTTAAAGTAGGTTGACCTCAACCAATGAAATATAAAACCAAGGGGGGTCCCTTGGATTTATATTTCATCAGTTGATTTCAACCAAGTTTAAATTGGTTGAGTGCATCCCAGTTTAACTGGGATGACTTCATCCTAGGCAATTATGCTGGCAGTGCAGACATCGGAGTGCACACAGAGCAAGAGCGGGAATTCTGACAAATCTTATCATAATCCACTATTATGCAATTAATAGCACAGCAGATAAAACCTTAAGTGCAGGCAGTGTGGTATGAATTGGTTGAGAAAAGTAATTGTGCATGTAATACCAGTATATTTACAGATAATTTTATCACAAAAAGAGTGATTAATGGACATTGTCCATAGAATATTTTTTAATTCAATGATTTACTAACCAGATATCAACGGATTTGAAGAAGAATTCTGAATCCTGAACAGGTGGAATTTTGGCACTGCCTAGCAGGGACTAGGATGATTTTAGTTTCAAAGTAATACAAAATCTTATGAAAAAGAGCAAAGAGTATAAATAAAAAAGAATAAAGAATGATAATATTCTAAATACAACTAGGTCTTTTGTTTATTGGGAGCTATGGAGTTGTAAATTTGATTTTGAAGACCACCAATAACTTTTGTTGGCTCATATTTCCTGTCAACATAAGCAGTTAAAGAATTTTCCATCCTTTGGTTGATCTGGCAAGAAAATCCAAGTGATCTAGTGTACTTATTAGAAGGGGAAAAGACAGGAAGGGTAAAATTACGGTAATCTTGAGTTCTGAAGAAATAAAGAGTGATACCGTGTTTCCCTCAAGTTCAGACAGACTTGAAAATCACGGAAGGAAAACTGACCAACAATCATATCAAAGTTTTCATCTGCCAAGATTTGAGGATTGTAAGAGTTTTGGGGGTTAAAGATTGGGATACAACCTACCAGGGTCCCATAATTGACATCACTGTTGTGATGGGGAAGATTGTGGAATTCAAACATGGTGAAATTGAGGAAAGAGGCAAAGTCAGAGGATGTGTAAGGTTTTCCGTACTCTGTGTGATTCATTGAGGGATATTGATTGATTGTGAGAAGTTCTTGATAAGAGTTGTGTACAACCACTGCAAAGCCTTTCAAGTGGTCTGAGATCCATTCTTCCAGCTTCAAGGAGCTTGGCCTTCTGATTATTGGGGCCAAAATTGAGGAGCTTAATTTTTTTGCGCAATGATTCTACAGAGCAGAATCTTCCAAAAAAACTCTGTGTTTTTGGAACACTTACACCAACCGTCAGCCCACATTGTGCTGTGTTTCTGGGACTGTTACTGTTGACCGGAGCAACATAGTCAATGAAGCTCAGAAGATGTAAAAAAAAAAATCACCAAGCCGCTAATAGCTGCCCAGAATTTGTGATGGGCTGCAGTTGATCTGTAGATAGCTGATACCACACATGAGCTGTGTTTGATGGGCAGTCATAATAGAGGGGAAGGTCTTTCAAACCAACTGTAAAAGTAGTATTACTTAGTTGGAATATCATATTGTTATTTCCTCCTCACAGAACTGCCATCTGTCCCAAAGGAGTTCTCACACCAGAGGGACTCCCTTTGCTTGAGAAGGTCATACAGCCTCCTTGAACGGAGGGATTTCCTCCGGTTGAAGAGGTCATACAACCTCCTTGAATGGAGGAAATCCCTCTAATCACTCCAGTCAAAGAGGTTTTATGACCTCCTCAATTGGAGGGACTCCCTCTGGTCAAGGAGGCTGTATGACCTCCTCAACCAGAGGGAGTCCCTCCAGTCAAGGAGGTTGTCTACCTCCTCAAACGGGGGGATTCCCCCCAGGCAAGCCTATGTACATAGGTAGGGGTGTGCGTGCCCCTGCCTATATACATAGAAAGGGTGTGTGACTTGCATGCCCTTTCTATGTATATGGGTAGGGGCACCCCCCCCCCTACCTATATAAATAAAATGGGTGTGCAAACAGCATGCCCTTTTTTGAAGTGGGTGTGAGACTGCACGCCCAGGTTTGGGCAGGTGTTGCATGCTTGTAGGGCTTCCCACACCCAAAAAAGGGTGTGCGGGGTGTGGATTTATCAATCCCCCCATGGGACTGATGAATGCTCCTGCTACACACCAAGCTAGACTGGAGGAAGCCTTAGGCCAGCCGGGGGAGCTCAAGCGGACAATGAAAAGATCAAAGAAATCCTTGACTGGCCCACCCCCACTCTTCAAAAGGCGTAAAAACATGTTTGGGGACAGTCCAATGGATGAAGAAGGTTATTTGGGGAATACAAATGTAGGAAATATAACTCCTCTCACAAGTTCCAAATTAGACCCAAAGGATTTCAAATGGGGAGAGGCCAAGGACAAATCTTTTAATAAAATCAAGAAGATTTTGTCAGCTATTTGTATGAAACACTGGCTTGATTTCTACAAAAAAGCCAGGTACTATCACTGTTCTGAAAGGTTATCTGAATAATAAAGTATCTTATTCTCTCTATAGTGTCCAAACTATGAACAGAGGATAACCTAAACTCCTTATAATTGTTAGATTTGATAGACAAACCAGTAAATTGGAGAAGACTAACAGCTAACCATATAGGTTTGGCTATCTTTTGTCTTTTTGGGTAATTTATAGCAATATAAATTTCTATGAAGCAGCTGCAAGAAATTAAGCTGATTGGCTACTGTCAGATGTGGTAGTCTTGCAGCAACTGATCAATAAGGAATAGATCAAGGCCAAGGATGGGGAATTCTAAGGTAACTTGAGACTTATTCCAGAAAATAAAGGTGGGTTGGATAAAGGGAAATAACACTAATCTATAAGTAGGAGGAGAATATTCAGTGTACTTACAAATATGGTACTGGGTGAATATGCTGAGGAACCAATCCTAGTCCAGAAATGGCCTCACTGGGAAATTACCACACACCTGGGTAATTTCTTTCTTATTAGCATAACTTTATATTCTTATATTTATGCAAATAAGTTTTATTGTCTCTCAGTTTTTATGACAATAATTTTAATCCATATTTTTACAGTTATTCCTTCTCCTACTAAGTACCTTCTGAGATATGGTAAAGTACCAGAAGGAGTAGGCATTTGGTGGTGGTTTGAGTGAGGTGCCCCACCTAACTTTGCATGAACAGTTGATTTCTGTAATAATATTCTAGGATATATTGTTATTTTTATAGTATTAGAACAATATTTTGTTGTAATTTACAGTAAAGTCAGTCTTCAGTATACTCTGGAGTATCTCTAGGGCTGACAGCTTTTGAAATCCCTTCCCTGTTTGAAGACCATTTATTACAACTCAATTTACCCCTTATGGCTTTTTACGGATGCAAGTGGCTATGGGCTTGGAGCTGCACTATTTCAGGGGAAGTAATGGAATACTGCCGCACCCACACCATATGAATCTCACCAAATGACCGCGGCAGAGCTGAACTACCCAGACCACAAACAGGAAATATTGGCAGTAGTGCATGCACTCCAGAAGTGGTGGATGCTGTTGCTGGGTATGAAGGTCAATGTCATGACTGATCACCATTCATTGAAATATCTTTTGAAACAGCGCACTCTGAGAAAATGTCAGGCACATTGGTTGGAACTTCTTGCGGATTTTGAATTGTGTTTCAAATATATCTGTGGAGAAGATAAAACAGTTGTGGATTCCCTGTTGCACAAGGAAATTTAGGAAGAAGAACCAGTGGTTGGTGTTGCCAATGTTTCCTGTATAGCAGCACTTACAGAATTCACCTTGACTCTGTTGGAAGCACTGAAATCCAAAATTATAATAGGATATGCGGAAGACCCCTTCTGTTTATCTTTACAGAAGGTAATGCCCTGTTCACAAAAGGGTGTGCAAACTGCACACCCTTTCTATGTATATGGGCATGGGCATGCATGCCCCAACCAATATACATAGAAAGGGTGTGCGGTTTGCACACCCTTTCTATGTATATAGGTGGGAGTATTTATATACAGGTGGGTCAGCACTGAGGCTGAGCCCGCAACTGGGGGGCTTGGCAGCAGGCTGAGGAAGGGAGTAAATACCAAATGTCACCGGAAATTTCCCCAGGAAAAGCACAAGGTGCAGCATGCAATATTCTATAGTTGGCGCAGGCAATTGGTTGGGCGGACAAGGGCTGCTTCAGTATGCGCAAAAAAGGTGGAACCGGGTGAAGCCACAGGGCTTGGGGCACCTGGCCCACAAATGGAGCAGGGCAGACTGTCAGCCTTAGAGTCAGTGCAGCTGACCTAAAGTCTGCCTTTACTACTCATTATCTTAATACTAGTACCAAATGCATTATATCTTTTTACCCTAAGGTGTAAACATTGTTTTGAACTGAAATTCTGTTTCTTCATTAAAATTTGAACATAGTGTTCACTGAACATTTTGTAATTGCTCAACTCCTTCATGGATTAATTAAATACACAATTCTATGCTACAGCTGGCTGGGCAAGTGAAACAAGGCCAGCCAACCACATCTACATGTTAGATTACATAAGCAAACCTTGAAAATTTTCGAAGTTGGTGTATCCCCCGTTGCAGTCAGGATACACAACCTCAAGACACCCAGAACCACCAACTCAGACATCCAAGGATTCAGCAAGTTACAGCTCACCACTCTAACCAACAAAAGGCCTCTTTCACCCAGTACTTCAAGTATTGTCAGTCAGACCCCTTTTTGAACCTTGTTTCTCTGAAAGTAGTCCTTCTCTGTCTTCCCCTTATCCTTCCCCTCTTCCCTTTTCCTTCCTCCTTCAATCAAGAGATCAGATCACTTCTATTGAGTTCTCAGTAGAAGCATACTCATCAACCGGTCATGTAGTGATACACAGAGTTGTAACCTAGATGAAACCTAATTGAATGTAGTTATAAATATTAATCATGTACTGCTTTCTATTTCTCTCTTCTTCATTCAATTACTCATCTGTCTCAACTCTCGTCTCACACATTAGGTGTGCTTGCCCGTTGTCTCAACTAGTTGTCTCGTATTGTGTGCTAACACACTTGCTGGTCTTTATAAAGGTTCATTGTTCATTTCTTTCATTTATATTTTTCTTATTATGATTTCATGAAATTCATTCAATTACTCATCTGTCTCAACTCTCGTCTCACACATTAGGTGTGCTTTCCCGTTGTCTCAACGAGTCATCTCGTATTGTGTGCTAACACACTCGCTGGTCTTTATAAAGGTGTGCTCGCCCGTCGTCTCAACTATTTGTCTTGTATTGTGTGCTAACACACTCGCTGGTCTTTATAAAGACTCTCTGCGCCTACCCATTCTATAACTTCATCAACAGGGTTACCCTTTTAGAACCTTGACTACAAGTCTAAAAATCAGGGCAGATTAGTTTACTAATTCTGTTGTCCCTCCACTGTTTCCTTAGTGTGTGAGGAGGCTGTTGCACTTCTAAAGACTCTGGCACAGATTAGCCAAACTTTCCAGGCTGAGCTCATTGATCTACATAAGAGCACTCTAAACAATTAAACAAACAATAGAAGATCAATCAATTCCCTTTCCCTTTTTCTTTTCCTCTTTTCCTCTAATAGTTGTATCTCTTATCCTTGAAATACAACCAGTAGTTCCCCCCAAACTTTGTGTCCTGTTGTCACTTTAGAGACCCAGGTTCACACAGACACAGGGGTGAATATCAACTGTGGGGGTAAACGGGGTATAGCAGTTGGGGGCATACTGTGGTGCAACATGGAATTAGGACAACAGGCAAGTAGGGTTCCAGGGAAAGTACTGGTGTGAGCCTGTGCCTCTTATGTGACAGCAGGACACAAGAAAAGGGGAACTAAGTGATTAATTACTTAGTAGAAAATAGTAGTCATATAATAAAATAGTAAGAGAAAAATATCTTAAGTGATCTGGACTGAGGGCCAGCCTCTTCTTCCACAACTGAAACTGGGAGAAGGTACCTGGTCAAAGGAAACTGAATCCAGCTAATATTTTTTTTGCTCAAAAGAAACTGACTCAAGGATTCTCCAATGGAAACCTGGTTGATTTTCCCAGGATAAAATCAACAAAACAACAAGGGGATAAGATCAGAGTGATCAAGCAATTTAATGCAACTAAGACTTTGACTAGGCAGGATTAAATACTCTGGGTTTATGCCAATAATGAGGAGCCAGTGATATAGTAGAAAAAGGGACAGGGGGAGGATACTGTACTGTGGAACAGACAGACTAGGGGAAGGAGGATGATAGAAGAAGTTGAAGAGGTAGAAGAAGAAGGGAATCACTAATTGATTAAATGACAGAGGTACTGGGAAATAATGAGAGAAGTGAGGGCCTTACTTAATATTCCAAAGTGTTGATAAGGAAGCTGCTGGAGGTCAACTGGTAATAGTCCTTTTTCCTGAAGTGTGTGGTTGTTGTGTGGTATTCTGGAGTCTGTGTATCTTCTGGGGTGTAGAGGATACTCAGACTCGAAAATTTTCATGGTTTTCTGACATAATCAGTGCTTGCTTGTGGTCAGCTTGCATCTGAAACACTGCTTAGTAGTTTTTAGAATAAATTCACCAATAATTTGTAAAATTCACAACTCTGTCACATCCGTGACACCTCTCATTCCACGTTCTCTTCCGCTCTCAGTCTCTTTTCCTTTCTCCTCCTCTTCCCCGTTCTAATCCTCTATCTCCTCATTCATCAACAAACCTCAACTTCTTCTAACCACTTCCTCAACTTCAACCTCAAAACCATCAACACTCACAATCTCGACTCACTCCTTCACTCTCTTCTTTTTCTATCTCTTTGTCTCATCTCGAACAGTTCCTTCTTCTTGTCTGGTGAGATTTAACCTCAGATTGTTTCTATCCCCAGATCAACTACTCAACTAACCGCTTCTCTCAGCCTCTGCACTCTTGTCCTCACCCCCAGTTCTTCAACTCTCTCTCAGCCATATCTTTTATGTCTCTGCTCCTCAAACTGTTGGTTTCTCTTCTCTCCTCAAATCCTCTTTCAATCTCACTTGTTCCTCAATTTCTAAACTGTTTCTTTCCAGTGTGTCGGTTTCATTTAGGCAATAAATCATAAATCAAAACTCTTTTACGGTTAAAAGCCTACGACCGATCGATTTACGTCAAGTGAAGCCGACGCAGGACAGCAGATACCGTCGATCTCGATAACAGATACGACGAGAATGGCTGGTTCATCGAACAACGATGGATTCCGACAAGCAATGCTAAAGACAGCACTCGAAACCACCCCTCAGCTGTCGGAGGAGAACTACTCCATATGGAAGGACAAGATGTCGGCGTTGCTAGAGCTACGGGGAGTACTAACCACTCTCGATTCTCAAGACCCAGACTCTGCACCTCTAGCCGACGACATCAACGCAGAACTCAAACTCCTATTCATCTCGAAGATGGATAGCGTCACACATAACAATATAGTGACCGCAGACAACAGAGGATCCGCGAAGGAACTCTGGAAGGCGATCAAAGAGCGGTTCGCATCCGATGAGTCTTCAAATCGCGCCCGAGTATTCAACGAATTCTTGTACGTCAAATTCAAAGAAGACGCGCTGGAAGCTTTCGTGACAGACATCAAAGTCTCGATAAAGAAACTCGTCGATGTTGGAATCGATCTCCCGCAGGACATCCTCGCCTATCTCATTCTATTCAAGTTACCTGATAGTCTCCAACTCCTTAAACGACAGATCATGCATTCCGATAAGAACCTCACTGTTCAGTTCGTCTGCAATCACCTAACCCAATTCAACAACGAAAACAAGGCGGAAGTCAAGGATCAGTCATCGTCTACGACTCAAGCTGCCCTAGTGTCAACAAAGTCTCAAAAGCCTAGTCGAAACAACGGACAGAAAGGAGGACAAGATAACAATGAAAAAAAGAGATGTACAGCTGGATATCACAACCCGAAACAAGATGCGAATCACTCAGCGGACTCGTGTTGGCACCTCCATCCCGATAAAGCTCCGGAATGGTGGCAAGAGGCCCAAGCAAAATGGCAAGCCAGCAAGAGTAACATCAATTACTACTTATCTTTGGTTACTCTCTGGACTCAAATAGGCGATCCTAAATTCAAGATAGTCCTTGACAGCGGAGCGTCTGCTCACATCTTCAATGACACCAAGTTCTTCGACAAATTGGAACTCGGAGATAGAGACGTAATCCGAACTGGAAAAGAAGGCGCTACTCTCCCAATTAAGGGGATCGGACGGGTAACCCTACAATGGGGAAATTCGACGATCTCTATTGAAGACTGCCTGTACGTTCCTGAGATAGTAATCAACCTCATCAGTGCCGGTGTCTTGTTGGAAAAAGGTTGTGAAATCACCGCGAAGAAGAACTCCTTCAACGTCACAAAGGATGGACTTAGCCGCTTCAAAGGAAAGATCGACAACAATCTGTTCGTCGTCGACAAACCAGATTCGGTCGGGGGTACCGTCAAATACTCACACCTCACTGAAGTGCGAGCCGATTCCCTCCGAACGATTCACGAGTCGTTTGGCCATGCTTCCATACAACGCCTGGAGAAACTCATTCCTCACTCAATCTCGAAGGCAGAAAAGGACGGATTTGAATGCAAAGCTTGCGCTCTATCCAAGATCACCAAACGACCATTCAAGATGGAATCCGAGCCGGCATCAAAAGTGTTTGAAAGAATCCACTTGGACATCATCGGGCCTATCACTCCAGAATCCAAAATTAAATCGAGGTTCATTCTAACTCTTGTGGACAACTACTCCGGATATTTGGCAGGTTTCCCCCTCGTGAAGAAAGACGACACAACTGAAGTCTTGATTAATCTTCTCGAATCCGAAAACAAACGGAGAGGCTATTTCCCGAACTTGATCTGCTCCGATGGAGGAGGCGAATTCACGGGAAATAGGTTAGTCAACTTCATGGAAAAGAATCATATCCAGAGACTAATCTCCGAACCATACCATCCTGAACACAACGGCAGGGCGGAACGAGCCAATAGAACGATCGTTGAATCAATGAGAGCTACCTTCCGTTCGTCTGGTATATCCAAGAACTTCTGGCACGAGGTCGTCAAATCCTGTTGCCTCATGCTCAATCAAATTCCTCGAAAAGACAATGAAGAATCACCTTGGGAAATCGTCCATGGCAAGAAACTATCGCCAAACTTCCTCAAACCCCTCGGAACTACAACCGTTGTTCTGAACATGAACAGAGTGAAAGGAAGAAAATTCGAAGTCAAAGGTCAAGAAGGCCTGCTAGTAGGTTTCAATGTCCTACTCCAATCATACAGGATCTTATCTCAAAGCGGTGCTATCATTGATTCCAAACACGTCCGCTTCCTGAAGATGCCCCAATCCGACTTCAAGTCGTCAAGTGACGATGATTTCTATCCAGAAAAAGTTGCTGAAACCGTTGATCCGTCCTCAACAGCGCAACAAGCGCAAGAACGTGAAACCCCGGAGAATCCCAAGTCTTCAAGTCACGAAGGGAAGGAATCTAGACAGCACGACAACGAATCTGACTCTTCAGACTCCGATTCAGAATCCTGTAACGATGTCTTGGAACTTTTGAGGCCAAAAGATCTCGACCAAAAACCGGAACCAGTCTCCAAATCATTGAGAGACAGATCTACCATCAAACCTCCAGTACGTTTTGGATTCCACCATTATTATGAACCCAACACTTTCGAATCTGCTATACGATGTGCGGATGACAAATTCTGGAAATCTGCCATCGAGAAGGAAGTCAACTCAATCGAGAATCATGAAGTGTGGGACGACCATTACAAAGAACCTCCAAATCCTCTAGACACAACTTGGGTCTTTAGGATCAAAGACAATTGCCACGGTGACCCAATCAAGCACAAAGCCAGATTATGCGTTCAGGGGTTCAATCAGATAGAAGGCGTCGATCACGGGGAGACTTTTGCTCCAACTGGAAAAGTATCCACTCTCAAGATGATTCTTCTCCACGCCTTACACCAAAACCTCTCCATCACCCAATTCGACGTCCAGGGTGCGTTCCTACACGCTCCTCTATCCGAAGACGTTTACATCAAAACCCCGAAAGGCGTCAACAGAAAAGCTCCGTATCTCAAACTCAAAAAGGCCTTATACGGCCTCAAACAGTCACCAAAGAATTGGTACGAGACTCTGGCTTCCTGGCTAGAATCGGTCGGATTCCACGAGTCAAACTGCGATCCTTGTCTTTACCTATGCGACGATGGGACATCCCGAATTTTCTTTCATGTCGACGATCTCATATTGGTCGGACCTGGGAACAACTTCAAAGACAAGTTCAGCAAGCGATTCTCTAACTCTTCCTGTCATGATCCTAACACAATACTAGGCATGAAGTTCGAGCAAATCGGGAACAAGATCTTGCTGTCCCAACCCAAACACATAGAACACGGCCTAGAAGAACTAGGACTCTTGAACTGCAAACCCTCGACCACTCCTCTCACTCCTAACCTCAAACTTAAGGATGCTAGCGACGAGGACCATGCTCTGTTCAAAAACGAGAATGTCAACTATCGCTCTGCTATAGGTCTCATGAACTACATAGCAGGGTATACTCGACCCGATATCAGTTTCGCTGTATCCAATCTCGCTCGATACTCAATCAAGCCCGGAATGTCTCACTGGCGTGAAGTAAAGAAGGTTTGGCAATATCTTCGTCACACGAAGGACTTGAAACTCACTCTCAAAATCAGAAAACCCGACCAACTTCTGGAAATTTATAGCGACGCAACCTGGGGAGACGACCCTGTATATAGGACTTCTCAGTCTGGTTACCTCTGTTACCTTTTCGGGTCTCTGGTTTCTTGGAACAGTTGCAGACAACACAACGTGACCTATTCCTCAACCGAAGCTGAACTCAACCCGTTGGTAGACTCATTCCATGAGGGTACCTGGTTGAAGGCCCTCCTTTCAGACATTTGGAACATTCAAATAGACGCCGCCACTCACTTCATCGATGACAAAGAGTTGAACGAACGACTCATGATGAACGACGAAGTCTTCAAAGAAAAATTCGCCAACTCTCACTACATCGACAATAAGGGTCTGGACGACAAACTAAAGAAGTTCGGATCGAACCCGAAAACTCGACACATTGATCTCAAGACCAAAGGTATCCGCCAAGAGCTCAAACACAAAAACATCAAGATCATTCTCATCAGGACTTTTGACATGCTCGCTGACGCTCTGACAAAAGCTGCTTCGAAATCCTCCGTGCTCAACCTCACCAAAACTATCGATCCCTCATTTGTGTTCCCTGAGGTAAAATCTCTCCAGTCACGGGGAGTGTAAAATTCACAACTCTGTCACATCCGTGACACCTCTCATTCCACGTTCTCTTCCGCTCTCAGTCTCTTTTCCTTTCTCCTCCTCTTCCCCGTTCTAATCCTCTATCTCCTCATTCATCAACAAACCTCAACTTCTTCTAACCACTTCCTCAACTTCAACCTCAAAACCATCAACACTCACAATCTCGACTCACTCCTTCACTCTCTTCTTTTTCTATCTCTTTGTCTCATCTCGAACAGTTCCTTCTTCTTGTCTGGTGAGATTTAACCTCAGATTGTTTCTATCCCCAGATCAACTACTCAACTAACCGCTTCTCTCAGCCTCTGCACTCTTGTCCTCACCCCCAGTTCTTCAACTCTCTCTCAGCCATATCTTTTATGTCTCTGCTCCTCAAACTGTTGGTTTCTCTTCTCTCCTCAAATCCTCTTTCAATCTCACTTGTTCCTCAATTTCTAAACTGTTTCTTTCCAGTGTGTCGGTTTCATTTAGGCAATAAATCATAAATCAAAACTCTTTTATAATTCACTAACTATATGAAGGAGTAAGATATAGAGAAAATGCTCAGTTGTAACTAGGGCTAAGATATGATGAGGAAACAGAATCTGAAGTCAAAACAAGTGAAATTTGAAAACTGTAAAAGATATGATTATGTTTTGGTCAAAATTTTCTTAAGGAAGACTTGTAGGCTAATTGTATTAGCTCTAAGGCTGACAACCGGGGATTGCAGGACATGACCGGGGGGTGGATTTTGTAAGAGTCTTAGTATTAGAGTTTAGGGGATTTGTCTTATCTTATAATAAGAGTAGATCGCTGTCAAAATCAGCGTACAAGAAATCTATTTTACGTCAACTCTTATTGAATTCAGCGCTTGTGGGCAAGCGGAAAGGGAAGGTAGAAAACAAGGAGAACTGTGAAGGGCATCACCAGGAAGGAAAATGCAAGTGGAAGGGTCCACTTTCTGAGTATAAGGTGTTGCAGGGAATCCAGTTAGTCATCTTGTTAATATTCCAACTTCAGAATTTGATGCTTGAGAGAGGGGGGACAATCTTGAGGGGTCTGATTAGACCAAGGAGCAAAGGAAAAATGATAGAAGGCTCTGAATTTATGGTTAATTACCACTGAAAATTGATCAGTTTAAGGAGACTACTACAGGCAGGTTAACATGTGGTTGAGCAGAAACAACAAAAAAACATATGCTAATAACTAATTAGCATATGGAAAAGACATTATATAAATAAAAATGTAATTTGGAGGGAACTGTAAATTAACCATGGAATGAAAATTACAACTGGTAATGGAAGTACATTAAGATAGTATTTGATGGAAAAGATGATGATAAATTTGTTTATGAATAATTCATGACTATAGTGAGATGGGATTGAAATTTTGAGAAAGAGAATGTGAGCGGAGATATTGACAGGAATTCCGGAAACCTACTAACAGCTGTTCATCCCGCAGAGGAAATCAAAGAACCACCGGAACCAACCAGGAAGAAGGACACTTGGAGTTTCAAGGCAGGAAATACCAATTCTGTCATTTGGTTTGTCCTTATTTCCACAACACCCCCACCTATACATACAGGGTACATATTATGCCCTGCTTGCAGGGGATATTATGTCATCCTTCCGCACCAACCCCCTCCCGCCTCCCCCCCCCTCAAATAATAACCTCCCTGGCCAGAGGGGGTTGGTGTGGCAGGTTGACTTAAGATCTCCTGCTATCAGGGGATAATATGTAACCTGCATGTGTATAGGTGGGGAAGTGCATGCCCCCACCTATATACATAGAAAGGGTGTGCAAACTGCATACCCTTATTTATATGGGTAGGGGAAAACACACCCATGCCCATATACATAGAAAGGGCATGTGGTTTGCATTCCCTTTCTATGTATATGGGTAAGGGCACACACACCCATGCCCATATACATAGAAAGTGTTAGAATTAACAACGCATATTTTAGACATTTAGCAGAAAATGATTGACTTGGGCAGGATTTGAACGGGCGTTGATAAACGCACGCCAACGCCAGGACGTTGATAAACGCACGCCAATGGCGCACGCCAACGCCAACCCGCACACAAATTTTTTTTGGCGTGTAGGGTCTACACGCCAAAATAAATTGGCGTGTGAGACCCACACGCCAATTTTTTTTGGTGTGCGGGTCCCTCGCTCACGTAATTGAATGGGAGGGCCCATTTGATTACGTGAGCGGGCCGGCTGACGAGGTTATACAACCTTGTCAGCCGGGAGGACTTCCTCCCGGCACGAGGCTGTATAACCTCGTCAGCCAGGAGGACTTCCTCCCGGCTGACGAGGTTATACAACCTCGTCAGCCAGGAGGAAGTCCTCCTGGCTGACGAGGTTGTATAACCTCGTCAGCCGGGAGGAAGTCCTCCCGGCCGACGAGGCTATACAACCTCGTCGGCCAGGAGGACTTCCTCCTGGCTGACGAGGTTGTATAACCTCGTCAGCCGGCCCGCTCACGTAATCGAATGGGCCCTCCCATTCGATTACGTGAGCGGGATCCCCCCACACGCCAAACAATTGGCGTGTGGGACCCGCACGCCAATTGCTTGGCGTGCACTCCCACACACCAATTGTTTGGCGTGTGGGAGCACACGCCAAACAATTGGCGTGCGCGGCCCACACACACCAATTTTATTTGGCGCTCAGGGCCCACACGCCAAAAATGGTGTGTGGGTCTCACACGCCAATTTATTTTGGCGTGTAGACCCGGGCGTTGATAAACGCACACCGATGGGCGCACGCCCACGCCCATCGCACACCTTTTTTTTATCGGCGTGCAACACTTCAGGTGTGGGGTCGCACGCCCTGCCCGTTCAGAAAGGGGCGTGCGAACCGCACGCCCTTTCTATGTGTATAGGCAGGGGCGTGCCCCTGCCTATATACATAGAATCGGCGTGCGGGCTTGCACACCGATTCTATGTATATAGGTAGGGGCACGCCCCTGCCTATGTACATGCTGATGTCATGCGTACACCAGAATGTACGCATGACATCAGCTCCGGTCGAAGAATACAGCCTCCTCGACCGGGAGGGATCCCTCCCGGTCGAGGAGGCTGTATACCCTCCTCGACCGGAGGGATTCCCTCCCGGTCAAGGAGGGTATACAGCCTCCTCGACCGGGAGGGATCCCTCCCGGTTGAGGAGGCTGTGTACCCTCCTCGACCGGAGGGAATCCCTCCCGGTCGAGGAGGCTGTATACCCTCCTCGACCGGAGGGATTCCCTCCCGGTCGAGGAGGGTATACAGCCTCCTCGACCGGAGGGATTCCCTCCCGGTCGAGGAGGCGGTATACCCTCCTCGACCGGGAATCCCTCCGGCCGAGGAGGTTGTACAACCTCCTCGACTGGAGGGATCCCTCCGGTCGAGGAGGTTGTACAACCTCCTTGGCCGGAGGGATTCCCTCCCGGTTGAGGAGGTTGTACAACCTCCTCGACCGGAGGGATTCCCTCCCGGTTGAGGAGGGTATACAGCCTCCTCGACCGGAGGGATTCCCTCCCGGTCGAGGAGGCGGTATACCCTCCTCGACCGGGAATCCCTCCGGCCGAGGAGGTTGTACAACCTCCTCGACTGGAGGGATCCCTCCGGTCGAGGAGGTTGTACAACCTCCTTGGCCGGAGGGATTCCCTCCGGTCGAGGAGGGTATACAGCCTCCTCGACCGGGAGGGATTCCCTCTGGTTGAGGAGGGTACACAGCCTCCTCGACCGGGAGGGATTCCCAGTCGAGGAGGGTATACCGCCTCCTCGACCGGGAGGGAATCCCTCCGGTCGAGGAGGCTGTATAGATCCCTCCCGGTCGAGGGGCTTGCAGTCCTCCCCGGCAGGCGTGCGGGCAACACGCCTTTTTTTTTATCGGCGTGCGATGGGCGTGGGCGTGTGCCCATCGGCGTGCATTTATCAATGCCCTGTAGCCCCTACACGCCAATTTTTTTGGCGTCGCACGCCAAAGAAAATTGGTGTGCGGGTTGATGTTGGCGTGCGCGCTTGGCGTGCGTTTATCAACGCCCCCAACGCCAACCCGCACGCCAATTGTTTTTGGTGTGCGGGGCCTGCACACCATTTTTTTTTGGCGTGTAGGGTCTACACGCCAAAAAAAAAGGGCGTGTGAGACCCACACGCCAAAAATGGCGTGCGGGTCTCACACGCCCTTTTTTTTGGCATGTAGGCCCCGCACACCAATTTTTTTTGGCGTGCGGGTCCCACACGCCAATTGTTTGGCGTGTGGGAGCGCACGCCAGGCGTGCGGGTCCCCCCTTGCTCACGTAATCAAATGGGAGGGCCCATTTGATTACGTGAGCGAGGCGGCTGACGAGGTTATACAACCTCGTCAGCCAGGAGGACTTCCTCCCGGCTGACGAGGTTGTATAACCTTGTCAGCCGGCCCGCTCACGTAATTGAATGGGCCCTCCCATTTGATTACGTGAGCGGGATCCCCCCACAGGCCAAACAATTGGTGTGTGGGACCCGCACGCCGATTGTTTGGTGTGCGCTCCCACACGCCAATTTTATTGGGTCCCACACGCCAATTGTTTGGCGTGTGGGAGCGCACGCCAGGCGTGCGGGTCCCCCCTTGCTCACGTAATCAAATGGGAGGGCCCATTCGATTACGTGAGCGAGGCGGCTGACGAGGTTATACAACCTCGTCAGCCAGGAGGACTTCCTCCCGGCTGACGAGGTTGTATAACCTTGTCAGCCGGCCCGCTCACGTAATCAAATGGGCCCTCCCATTTGATTACGTGAGCGGGATCCCCCCACAGGCCAAACAATTGGTGTGTGGGACCCGCACGCCGATTGTTTGGTGTGCGCTCCCACACGCCAATTTCATTTGGCGTGCGGGGCCCACACGCCAAAAAAATTGGCGTGTGGGAACCACACACCATTTTTGGCGTGCGGGTCTCACACGCCAATTTCTTTTGGCGTGTAGACCCTACATGCCAATTTTTTTTGGCGTGTAGGCCCCGCACACCAAAAAACATTGGCGTGCGGGTTGGCGTTGGCGTGCGCGCTTGGCGTGCGTTTATCAACGCCTGATTTGAACCAGCGACCTTATCAGAAGCTAAGACACTATACTAGAAGTGCTCCCTTTACCAACTAGCACCACCCGCAAACAAGTGAGGTTTCCTCCGCAGCTGCACCCTGAGGTTTCCCGCAGAACTTGTGTGGGAGCCAGAAACCTCAGCTGTGGGTCCCATTCACATGCATAACCATCAACAAATTAATACATGCATAACTAAGCAAGTTATCATCTCAAGTCAGCAAACAACTGTTAACTGGTGCATCGAAATGAGTACATGCACAGTTTGATTAGGTCACATGAGCAACCAAAGATTGATTAGGTCACTTGAGTCATCCACCGCTCATAGTTTTTGAGTCAGCATTTGTTGGTCAGAGCTGCTGACAGACATAAAAGAATCATGCATCTGAAGCCAGATAATCACTGACTTCAAAGCCATACTGGAATCTTGTCTGTCTGATCTAGTTTTCCCGCTTCCTTAACCCCATCTCTCACCATGAATGAACAAATGGTTTCTGAACTTCAAGCCAGTCTAGCCCAGCGTGACGAAATAATTAGCAAGCTCATCGAACGACTCAAAGCCATGGAACTAAAGTCTAAGAAATCTAGTAAATGGACCAAAGGCTCTACTTCTAAGGGTTCTGCAGGAAAGAAGAACACTTCAAAGGTTCAAGTAGCTCAGCAGCTCCACAAGTTATTGCCACCCCACCAACTCGAAAGAATCCAATTAGTGCATCTTCCAACAAAAAAACTCTGTGTTAGAGAAACAAAGCATATTTTAGACACTTTTGAGTTGGCCATCGTCGGAGGTCCGTCATATTAGCATATTTCATTGTTTAATTAGTAATAGCATAATATAGTTATAATGATAGTTTGTAGTCCGCAGCACATTTGAAACCTAGTTGATCACATTTAAATAAGTTCTCTCTTCTTGTAATGTTTTTATCATTCAACTCTGTTTCAAACCTCGTTCACTCTGCTCACTCAATTCTTATCACAAACTGTTAGGTTCGTTTACTAGTTTCTCTCTCTGCTCTTTTTCTATCTTTCTCATTATTCATACTTCTGTCTTTTAGGTTTGTTCCATCCAACTCTTGTCGCCGCCGCTGTCTGCTTGCTTGCTCACGAGTATCTCAAACTCTAAAGGTCAGTATAAATAATAATCATCATTCAACTCTGTTTCAAACCTTGTTCACTCTGCTCACTCAATTCTTATCACAAACTGTTAGGTTTGTTCCATCCAACTCTTGTCGCCGCCGCTGTCTGCTTGCTTGCTCACGAGTATCTCAAACTCTAAAGGTTTGTTCCATCCAACTCTTGTCGCCGCCGCTGTCTGCTTGCTTGCTCACGAGTATCTCAAACTCTAAAGACTTTTTCGTCTAATAGGTTATGAGCCCAGGTGCCATCTAAGTGCCGAATTTCAATTAATATCGTCATCTCAAGTATACTCGAATAATCTCTAAGCGATGTCGGATTCCACTTCAGCTCGATTACCAGTTCTTAAAAACGACAACTATAAAAGATGGAAATCACAAATTGAAGCTTACTGTATGGAGATCAACCTTGACGAGTATCTTGAAAAAGATAAAGCAGCGACAGCTACAACTCCAGAAACCATCGAACTTTGGAGAGACAAAAAGAAGAAAACCGCTGGTATACTTTGTCGATATTTAAGTGAAGACATAGAATGCAAATTGGTCACCGAAGAAAACAAAAATCAACCTCACAAACTTTGGAACGATCTTCAAAAACATTTGAATCCAGTTCATCCCAAAACCAAGCGAAAACTTATCAAAAATTCCTAAAGATCAATTTCAAGTCAACTCTTACCGATTTCCTGACTCAAATAGATAACGGAATTGCATCTATGCGAGCCGTTGGAATAAAAATAGCCGTACCAAAGCCGGGTGAACCGGATATCAGCGAAACTCTTCTCTCGGAACAAATTGTCAGTTTACTTCCAGCCAAATTTGACATCACCAAGGATATCCTCTTCGAAAAACGGCCCTTAACTATTCGAACCGTAAAAGATCAACTTGAATCCAAAAGTCATGACAACGACATCGAAGTCAAAACTGAATCGGCTCACAAAGCTAGCACATCTTCCAATAACGCGTACTGTGAAGGCGGCAAGCACAATCCCAATACGAGACACCACAAATCAAAATGTTACCAGCTTCATCCCGATCAAGCACCTGATTCATGGAAAGAAAAGCAACAACGGAAAGCGAAAATTGCCACTACAGATCAAACCGAAGACTCCAAGAGCGTTGACAGCCAGCACGGAGTATACTTAGCCATTGGGAAGGCATTCATATCCTCTCGCGAAAATCGTAGTTACATGCTTCTGGACAGTGGATGCTCCGACCACATGTTCCCCAAACGATCTAATTTCATCAATTACTCACCCATGAAATCTTCGGTACAAATAGCTGATGGTCAAACTGTCCCAATCGTTGGCTCAGGAATGATACAACTCAAAAACAATCAAGGTCAAATTCATACCATCAAAGCTCTTCATGTTCCTAAATTGTCGCATCCATTAGTCAGTTTCGGCCGTCTGTTTGTCAAAAATTGTGATTTTATCCAAAAAGGACCTGAAGGTTTCTCAGTGGTTGATGTATCCAACAACACACACTTATTCGATGGAATAGTTCAAGGAAAACTCTTCTCAATTCAAGCCGAAGTCGTTAAGGAATCGGGTCAGTCTCATCCATTCTCTTGCATGAAGACATCTCAAGTTGACGCTATATCTATTCACAGGCGCGCCGGTCATCCAAGCTCCGAAGCTCTCGTGAAAATGTTCGGCGTTGATTTCCCTACAATCAACTGTGAATCATGCCGTCTTTCCAAATCCCATCGTCTTCCATTCCCCAGTTCTCTACCAAAACCGAAAGGCCTATTAGACTTTGTCTATATGGATCTCAGCGGAAAAATTACGCCTGCATCTAGCGGAGGAGGATTATATTACTTCAAAATAACAGACGCATTCTCATCATACAAGCATGTTTATATTCTCTCAGCTAAATCACAAGCTTTGGAAAAATTTCAAACTTATTGCAATGAAGTCCAAAATTTTCATGGTGTAAAAATTAAAAATGTTGTTACGGATGGGGGGGGAGAATTCTGCTCCAACATATTCGATGAATTCTATAAGTCTACCGGGATAATTCATCATATCACAGCTCCGTATACCCCACAGCAGAATTCCATTGCCGAGAGGGGTAATCGAACAACTAGTGAAAAAGCTCGAGCACTGTTGAAGCAAGCCGCTTTGCCCAGCTACCTATGGGGGGAAGCCGTGACCACTGCAGTCTTGTATGAAAATATCACTCCAATGAAACGTCTCGGTTGGGTTACGCCTCACGAACTGTGGTTCGGTGTTCCGTTCAACAGTTCACGCTTAAGAATTTTTGGATGTCGAGCGTATGTCAATATTCCTAAAGAACGAAGATCAGGGAAGTTCGGTGATACAGCAAAAGTTGGAATTCTAGTTGGCTATCGTCAAGGAATTCATAACTGGAGGATTCTTCTTCCAGGAAATCGCGTGGAATACAGTCACGACGTTGTATTCGACGAGAATATCTTCCCAGGGATCTCCAACATCTCCGATTCGACAGATATTCCTACATCTCCGTTTGAAGAAGATTTGAATACAACCTCTCCTACTGCAACTCACAATAATGAACGTTCAAACTCGTCAAGTGACAATCAGCAAATTCTTGGCGTTCTTCCTCAAGAAGATGATCTCGACGAATCGCAATCTCCTCCAATTGAAATTGCACCAACCAGCGAGACCTCACTAGATTCTCCTGCAGATGCTCTTATCGAAACTGATAATGGCATTGCAATCCCATCTAATTCCCTACCACATCCGCCGAAACCGGGTTTTGATTACGTCCCAATCACTCAACCTCCATCTAAACAGATATCATCTGATATCAATCCGTCAAACATAATTTCAACAAAGCGACGGGCTCATGTGGCCAACTCATTGATCACGGCTCAACCCTTCTACGAGGCAATGTTTGCCATGGCAGCTGCAGTATCCACCTCTCCAGGAGTTCCGACAACATATAAGCGCGCGATGGAATCTTGTGAAGCAGCAAGTTGGACAGCTTCAATTACAGCCGAACTTGAAGCAATGCATCGACTTGGAGTTTGGGAAATCATTCCTCAACCAAAGGGTTCGACCCTACTTGGCACTATATGGGTGTTTCGCAAAAAGCTGGATGCTAGCGGGAATCTTATCAAGTTCAAGGCTCGCCTCTGCGCTCAAGGCAGCGCACAACAAGAGGGTATCGATTTCAATGAAACATACACTCCAACTGGTCGCCCGTCAGCTCTTCGCACAGCTCTTTCCTATGGTGTCAATAACAACATGGAAATCCATCAAATGGATGTTTGTAATGCGTTCCTCAATGGAACGCTTGATGAATTAATTTATCTTCGATGCCCAGCAGGCCTATCAATTCCACCCGGTTACTGTCTGAAGCTAAACAAATCCATTTACGGGTTAAAGCAAGCTCCTAGGGTTTGGTACAAGGCCCTTTCCCAATTTTTTGAATCAATCAACTTTGCTCCGTCTCCGGCGGATGCGTGTCTATTCGTTTCAACAATTCCGGAATGGGTTTGTCTAGTCCACGTATATGTTGATGATATGGCTATCATTAGTCACGATGTCAATCGATTCAAAGCATTAGTAAATGCCCGATTTCTCATGGACGACTTGGGCCCAGCGAGCTCTCTTCTTGGAATGAAAATCACCCGGTACTCCGACCATCTAACTCTCTCTCAAGAGCGCCATGTGGAGGCTCTCTTGCAGGAGCACAACCTCTGCATGGCAAGAACGGTTGGTACTCCGATGATTCCCAACACGAGGCTCACGGCGGCCACTGAAGAAGAACGGGAGGAATTTTTGCGCTTGGGGGTCAGCTATCGTCGGGTAGTTGGTTCTCTCAACTATCTTTCGGTTTCTACTCGCCCCGATATCTCCTTCTCCGTATCTCAACTCTCTCAACATCTCGAAAACCCTGGAATGAATCACTGGAAAGCGGTTAATCATCTTCTTCGTTATCTATGTGGTACAAAAAGTTTTGCAATCAAGATTGGTGGGGGAGACGGCATATTTCGAGTCTTCACTGATGCTGATTGGGCAAACTGCCCAATCAACCAAAGGTCTTACTCCGGCTACCTAGTCACCTGCGGCGATTCAATCATATCATGGAAATCAAAGAAGCAATCTTCAGTGTCTACGTCGACGACTGAGGCTGAATATCGGGCGTTGTACGATGGGGCTCAAGAAGCCATTTGGCTAGAATCACTTATGAATTCAATTCAAGGAACATCCATCTATCCTATTCACATCCAAACCGACAATCAAGCTGCAATGGCTCTCACCAAAAATCCTATTGCCAACTCTCGCCTCAAGCATATTGATGTTAAATATCATTTTACTCGAGATGCTGTTGAAAAAGAATGGATCACCGTCACCTACGTTGTAGGACTCTTGTGGGACACTAAAATATATTTGGTGAAATATCCGCTGAGGGGGAAATAAATTGCAAATAGGTTGAAAGGCTATTACAACTTACGGGTGGTTTGAAAGACCTGCCCCTCTAAATGGTACTATGCAAATAACTAAGAGTCTTGTAATCAATATTTATAAAGATATGGCTGATTCCAAGATAGATCTTACTTTTATATAGTAATCTCTATCAGACCTAGATACCTCAAATCACTATTCACGTAGATCTGTTACAACTTCTAACAATGATGGATAAAGATAATCCAGTGGGATTAATTATGTAAGATATAAATTGTTACTAATAAATGGGTTGTTAATTGAAGGTTGGTAATGATCTCTTCCTTAAGCAATCTCTTGATAAGGCACTTTAATCAATACTAGAGCTTCTGCTACTACTACTACTTGTTACTGTTAATAAAACTATTTGTTACTGTTACTACTACTACCACTACTATCACGACCACTACCACTACCACTACCACTACCACTAACTAAACTACCACTAAATAAATAACCACTCTGACCAAACCTCTGTAGGCTGATGATAAAAAAAGGGAAATGAAAAAGGGGGAAAGAGGCCTCCTTATATATTGAAGAGTGAGGGATTTTAGCTCCAGGGGAGCTCCTTGTGAGTGTGCTATGCTGCAGGATTTCGCCCTGGGAGGGAATTAAGCTGCAGGAAACCACCTAGACACCTTATCTGCCTGCATATGCTGCACCAAATGATATCCTTTGTTGCTAAGGGATATAATCTGTTGCACAGCCCCTGGATATCTGTACTGCACTGCCTGTCAAACAATGAGGGAATAATGCTGCAGGGACATATCTATACACCTTATCTGCCTGCATATATTGCACAGCATGATATCATGTGTTGATATGAGAACCAAACAACATGACACATCATCCACACGCCTGCATGACCAGCTGTTAACTCCTTCCACCCAGGATATTGGGGGTCAAAGCCTCTCCTCCCACATTGCTCCTTCCTCCCTTCTTCCTCCTCACCTAATTAATTCCTCCCTCCAAATCACGAAATACTGATTCCTCCACCCTTATAATGCCATATACCACCCTTATAAAGGTGGTACACCCTTATAACTAACTGTACCAATACATCCTTCCATCCTTCCTTCCATACCTGGTTGAGACATAATCTCCCACTACTTACCACCTTACCTTCTACCTTCCTGGTTGAGACATGTTCTCCCAATCCCTTCCACCTCTTCATTTCCCTTCCTTTATACCCCATTCCATCCTATGTACCCCTTGTCCTCCATTCCATTCCCCATAACGCCGTGCTGTCTGTAATCTTATTGTCCTACGTAGAAGTGTATCTTACATTTATTATACTATTCCTCCTCTTGTAATGAATGTTGCTTGTGTATATGCTATCCCAATGCTTCCACCATGCGCTTTTGGCATTGTCTCGCAAATGGAGCACCACAACGTCAGCACAGCCAACATGCCCGCCGATGGTTTAACCAAATCTTTAGCACGACCGAAGCACTCTGAATTCATTCAACATCTCAAGATGAAAGCAATCACCGCCTGAAGCTAGAAAACGAGGGGGGGTATTAGCATATTTCATTGTTTAATTAGTAATAGCATAATATAGTTATAATGATAGTTTGTAGTCCGCAGCACATTTGAAACCTAGTTGATCACATTTAAATAAGTTCTCTCTTCTTGTAATGTTTTTATCATTCAACTCTGTTTCAAACCTCGTTCACTCTGCTCACTCAATTCTTATCACAAACTGTTAGGTTCGTTTACTAGTTTCTCTCTCTGCTCTTTTTCTATCTTTCTCATTATTCATACTTCTGTCTTTTAGGTTTGTTCCATCCAACTCTTGTCGCCGCCGCTGTCTGCTTGCTTGCTCACGAGTATCTCAAACTCTAAAGGTCAGTATAAATAATAATCATCATTCAACTCTGTTTCAAACCTCGTTCACTCTGCTCACTCAATTCTTATCACAAACTGTTAGGTTTGTTCCATCCAACTCTTGTCGCCGCCGCTGTCTGCTTGCTTGCTCACGAGTATCTCAAACTCTAAAGACTTTTTCGTCTAATACGTCACTGCTTGCTTTCAACATGATTGAAACTCTCAAAAAAGCGCAAGAGAGTCGGTCCAAAGTTGGAAAGCACATGTTAAACATGTCTGAATTCAACATCCGGTATATCCACTCGTCCTTGTCCAGACTTGGACTCGTTGCTTGGATTCCTAATCTTGATGAGCAGGCAGACTCCTTGTACAACGTGGCACATCAAATTGCGGCAATCAAAACGTTCCGCAAATTTGTGTCTGGTGGTGCTTATACATTTATGAATGTTAATGCAACCTATGCCAACGACATTGGCCTCTTGAAGCAAGCTTATGAACATTATGTACACTATATGTGGGTTACAATTTTTAATAAGGAGAAAAAAGAAACTGGAAAGCACATCCGAGATGAAGAACAGAAAGTGCTCCAGACAGCCCGTGAGCAAGTAAGCTATTTTGTGCTTGACAAGTTAAATTTCTGATACTAACAAGGACCTCCAAAATAAATCTCTGAGAAAAGCGCTACAGATTTGCAATCAACAACAAGTTCCCAAAGCAATAGATAGATATAATCACACCAATTCAGGCACACAGCAATGACAAGTACTTCCCTCAAAAAGAAGTTTATGTCATCAAGAAGCTTTGGTTTTGATCCGAGTCAGCCAATGTCTTCTTTTGTCAATTGGACGAAGTCATGATGAAAGCTACTGAGAAGGAAGATGGAAAAAGAGCTCCAACTAGGCGCCGTGTCCAATTCAAGAACCCCCCAGATTCAATCTTTCCAAAAGACCCAACAGGGTTGCCAATTGACTTCGATGATGTTGCTTGGTTCAACAAGAAGCTCCCTGCTCAGCGCCAAGCAATCACCAATATGAATTTGGTTGCCTTTTTCCCGAATCCACTTGACTCACTTCGTTTCAAGGACCCCAGCGAGAACTTCAAGAACAAAAAATTTGCTGAGGCTCACTGGGATCGGGCAGCCAAGAAGTACAATCTGGATTTCGTGGTGCAAACAGAGCCAGATTCGCCATCTGAAGACAAAGACAATAGCGATTACGGTGGCAGCATTGATTTGGAGGACACCAATGGTGAAGAGGAGGAGGAGGAGGAGGAGGAGGAGGAGGAGGAGGAGAGCAAGGATGAAGTGATGCAAGCTGGGGGGAGTGGTACCCAAGAGGTTGATGAAAACTATGACGAGTATGACAATGACAATGAAGAAATGGACATTGAGAATTTTGGAAAGGGCACCTTGACTGGAGGACTTGCTGATAACGAGTGGAATGCCTGGCAGTAGCTAGGGGAGGGGCGTTGATAAACGCACGCCAACGGCGCACGCCAACGCCAACCCGCACGCCAATTTTTTTTGGCGTGCGGGGCCTACACGCCATTTTTTTTTGGCGTGTAGGGTTTACACGCCAAAAAAAAAGGGCGTGTGAGACCCACACGCCAAAAATGGCGTGTGGTTCCCACACACCATTTTTTTTTGGCGTGTGGGCCCCGCACGCCAAATAAAATTGGCGTGTGGGCCCCGCACGCCAATTGTTTGGCGTGCGGGTCCCCCCTCGCTCACATAATCGAGTGGGAGGGGCCACTCGATTACGTGAGCGAGGCCGGCTGACGAGGTTGTGCAACCTCGTCAGCCGGGAGGACTTCCTCCCGGCCGGCGAGGCTATACAACCTCGTCGGCCAGGAGGAAGTCCTCCTGGCTGACAAGGTTGTATAACCTCGTCAGCCGGGAGGACTTCCTCCCGGCTGACGAGGCTATACAACCTCGTCAGCCAGGAGGAAGTCCTCCTGGCCGACGAGGTTGTATAGCCTCGTCGGCCGGGAGGACTTCCTCCCGGCCGGCGAGGCTATACAACCTCGTCGGCCAGGAGGAAGTCCTCCTGGCTGACGAGGTTGTATAACCTCGTCAGCCGGGAGGACTTCCTCCCGGCCGGCGAGGCTATACAACCTCGTCGGCCAGGAGGACTTCCTCCTGGCTGACGAGGTTGTATAACCTCGTCAGCCGGGAGGAAGTCCTCCCGGCTGACGAGGTTATACAACCTCGTCAGCCAGGAGGACTTCCTCCTGGCCGACGAGGTTGTATAGCCTCGCCGGCCGGGAGGAAGTCCTCCCGGCTGACGAGGTTGTACAACCTCGTCAGCCGGCCTCGCTCACGTAATCGAGTGGCCCCTCCCACTCGATTATGTGAGCGAGGGGGGACCCGCACGCCAAACAATTGGCGTGTGGGCCCCGCACGCCAATTGTTTGGCGTGCGCTCCCACACGCCAATTGTTTGGCGTGTGAGAGCGCACGCCAAACAATTGGCGTGCGGGGCCCACACGCCAAAAAAAAATGGCGTGTGGGAACCACACGCCATTTTTGGCGTGTGGGTCTCACACGCCCTTTTTTTTTGGCGTGTAAACCCTACACGCCAAAAAAAAATGGCGTGTAGGCCCCGCACGCCAAAAAAAATTGGCGTGCGGGTTGGCGTTGGCGTGCGCCGTTGGCGTGCGTTTATCAACGCCCCTAGGGGAGGTCTACCTGCTGGCATATATATTTTTAAACAGTATACAAGATGTGATTTCTTTTAGTTGCTTGAAACAGTTGAAATCCTTCTGAGCTCAACTTATTTCTTCTCTTCTATGAACATGTAATCTTGTCCTGGCTTGATCTTTTTTCTTTATTCTTGATTGTGGCCGAACAAGAGGATTTCCATTGAGGGGCAATGGAAATATATATATGTAGTATTGTTGGTTTGAATTTCAGCTAGTATTTGCATGAATCACCTGTGGAGTCCTCAGGCTGCACAAAATTCTACGTCTTACAAGTACTTAAATTATAGTAAAAGAAAAAAGGGGATATAAGGGATCAATTCAGTCATCAAGGTCCATGCTATTGACTCCTGGCCATTGAGCTTCAGAGAGGCCGCCAAGGGGTCGAATGAGGTAACTGGGGTTGATGATGCCAAAGCTCCATGCAGGTAACCTTCGGTAAGTCACTGGCATCAGCACTTGCAAAACATTGATGTAGTCCGCTTGGCGAAGTTGAACTTGCAAAAAATTCATTTTCCAAAAATGATTTGTTAGTTGATCACTCCGGATGACTTCTTGAGCCCAAAGGAGCTTCACTAGAACAGACTTGACCCCTCCCATCAATTCAACACTTTTGCATACTTGGCCGTACATTGTCTGGTTGCCAGAGGTGTATTGAACCATATCGTTTGGTGTGTGCTTCGAGATCCGCTTCCCCCCCTCACACACAACACTGGTGATTTCTTTTGCATAATTCAATAGGATCTTTGCATTCACAGGGTGTGGAACGTCAAAGAATGAGTGGAGCTCCGGTACAGTCTGCCTAAAAAACATGAGAATTTCTCCGTATACTCTCTCATCCATCTCAAATTTTACTCCACGGACAATCTTCTCCTTCCTTTCAAGTGCACAGTCCAGCCCTTGTTGTGCTTTTAGCAGCTGTAGCTGGCAAAACCTATTCATCATTGTCACACCTGTCAGACATTGAGACAATAAGCCCACATTTCTCCAAAATAATACAAGTCACATAACCCAATGGTTAAGGACTTGTATTTACAAAAAAGGGAATAAAATGAACCAAGTAAATTATCATGAATTTATAAGTTCAATTCCCATATGAGTCATAGTTTTATATACTTATTTTTTATCTAAATGTTATCATTTTTATAAACTAACTATTATTAAGAAATTCTAATTTAAGGAGAGATTAATATTCCCCCATGAATTTACCACACATTATTACAATTTAGTTATATCTCCTTCAAGGAGACTATTAACATAAATTACCCCATGTAATACAAATTCCTTTGAGTTATTAGATTGGGGATAACATATTGTGTAATATTTAAAGGGCTGAGATTTCCTTCTAAAGGGAATTTCCCCAGATTATTACCATAAAAACCTGCCAACCTTACTATTGTTTTAGTGAGTGGGGTTTTATATAATCATCTAAACCAACCTTTCTCTTTATCCCTTATCATCTTTCCTAGTCACTAGAATCTTTATTCAAGTGACTAGAAGTCCTCTCCCACTCTCAGGGAGTAGTTGAGGCAATTGCACTGAGCTATTATATAGCCGTGTTCCCTTGTTAACACAAGGGTGCCAGCATCTCCGCTTTCAGCGTAGAGAAGCTTATTTCTACTGGTCTTACAGACTATAGTGTGACCCTAGATACTGGTTGTAATACTAAATACAGTATCATTACACCTATCTGATATTCGACCCCGCGTCACTTAAGAGACGGGGGCTGAAAACACTGGTGTGTTCTATACCAGTACAGTCAGATTACCCTCACAACCAGATTCCATAAATGATTAGCTTACTTGGATTCGAGTTTGTTTTACATTTCTGAAGTACTCCAGTAAGCCTCTCACCAGGGAATTCCAAAACGGTCATGAGAGGGCCCCACCACTTTAGTTGCTGAGGGATGTGTAGAGCGTAGTGGTGATTCGGCAATATCTTTGGGCTGGAGAAGATGTGCTTTGAAGTGGTTGTGTAAAGTTTGTATTCCTTGGCAAAGGTGGTGCAATTGTCATCCGTGATTTTCTTGGAGCTGACAATATTGGTGCATCGGACCAGGGCACAGATGTTGCTGATTGCATCTTGATTTCTAATCAAGCTTTCCTCTATATCTTGCCCAATAAAAATGTTGAGCGCTGCCAAGGGTAAGTGAATTGCAAATAGGGTATGCCATTCACTGGCTTTCAGTTTACCATTCTTTTCTGTACCAAATTGTCTAGGCATCCGCGTCACCCCAGTCAGCGCCACCATGTCCAGAACTGTGTTTATCAGTTTTTTCTTCATTCTATCACTCCAGAAGAAAGCTACTGGTTCCTCGTTTCCCTCCTCGTCATTTTCTGTTGTATAATACTTGGTCTCTTCAAGATCAGTTTTGACATTGCCCGGTGTTCCATTGAAGCCCCAGCGATATCGGAAATGATGCTGCAATACACCCTCAAACCAATTGTGCATTACCCCGAGCACAACATCATTTACAGGTGAGAGAATTTGAACTTCTGAATTTAAGCTCAAGTGAAGGGGGACAATCTTGTTGGAGGGAATGATTGGACCAAGGAGCAGGGAACAGAGTGAAAAATGTGTTTAGGCTCAAACTTGATGCTGTATTTCTTCTGTCACACAAGCCAGATTAAGTATCTAGTACAAGAGTGATCAACAAGTGGTTGAGGGAACAACTGAGTATAGTAATATGCTAATATTTAACATATTGAAATGGAGAAAAAGGAAACATTGTAACTGAACAATGGAAAAAAATAAACATTGTTATTTAACGATGGAATTCAATGAACATTACAACATAGTAATGGAAAGGCATCAACATTTTATTGATGGAATACTAATTATCAGCATCACACTACGTGATGGAAAAACTTAACAGAAAAATGTGAGCAGAGATGAGTCCAGAATTCTGACAACAGGGTCCCAGTAAGGTAGGCAATTAAGTTCAGATGATTGCACCCCGCTTTCTTTAGCTAAAGAGAGAAGTTGTTGTATATTGGTTCAGCTTGATGAAGTCGTTTACCAGTGGTTGTAGCTCATTGTTGATAGTAACCATATCTGGCTGGTTTGGAGCCAGGATAAGGCCGGCTATTTATGTGTATTGTGGTTGGTAGCGCAAATGTGAAGGCATATTTAGACAGGTCAGCACTAGAACTCCAAGGGAGACTTGCTTCCCTGCCATCTTATTTCCAAGTGGGCTGAACCAGTCGACAAATAAGGTAAACACAAGACTTAGTGGTGATTTTACTCTTGTTGAGTGTTGGTCAAAGGAGGCTAGTCTCTTGAAAGCTGCTGACTGGAGGTAATTGGGGGTGACGCTGGACCTAGTATTGGGCTGCTCTGAAAATTGTTCAATCCATGTTTCAACATTGGGGATTGACAAGAACCACTCCAACCAGTTCTCCAAACTCTGGGTAATGAAGATACTTGATGGGTTGGTCAGGTGGTTGCACTTTCTTTTAGTTTTGAATTGATCTTTAAAAGCCCGCGGTATTCTATTGAGAGACAGAAAGCGAGCTCCATCAAAAAGTTCGTTGCCGCATATGGATGAATCTGTCAGCCTCAGTGATGCCAAAGACTGGAATCTTTCTAGCTACACTGGGTGCAAGTAAAAAACAGGTGGTAACACAAGGGTATGTGTCAAGGGGAAATGGGTAATGGTTGATTTAAAAGAAAAGGTTTTAATAAAAACAATAAAGTTTTTATTAAGAGAGGGGCCTGAGTTACAGGGGTGGTTTATTGTGCCCTCCAAGGTTCTGGTCTTTTTGGTAAAAGAGTATGCCCAGACAGTAGTATACTACTGAAGTATATAAGGAAATAACACTCACTAGTTTATTTCCAGGAAAGATAACTTCAGGAAGAGTATGACTGGTATTGAGGCGCTCAAATAACTGGGTAACAGGTTGGTGATGAGTGCTGAGAAAGGTGAAAGGTTGTTGGATGAACTTTGTTGAAATGCTGTAATCCCCAGTGCTCTCTTAGCAACACATTAGGTATGGACTTGGTAGCCTAGTTGGTAAAGGCAGCACTTCTAGTATAGTGTCTTAGCTTCTGCTAAGGTTGCTGGTTCAAATCCTGCCCAAGTCAATCATTTTCTGCTAAATGTCTGAAAAATGCTTTGTTAATTCTAACACAATTAACAGTTGAAATGTGCTATGCGCATACTATGCATTTACATGAGATATGCAATATGCACTTATGCAATATGCAACTTTGGGATATCCCTACTATGGAATATGCAAAATCCACTTATGCAATATGCAGCTTTGGGATATTATCCTACTATTCTATGGAATATGCAAAATGCTATGATGCAATATGCAATATCCACTTAAGCCATATGCATTCTCATTGTACAAGACTAGCTAGGATTGATTGGCTTATGGGTCTCCTATTCTCCCACTGTGGATTAAGGAGGTGTGTTGAAATGCTGTAATCCCCAGTGCTCTCTTAGCGACACATTAGGTATGGACTTGGTAGCCTAGTTGGTAAAGGCAGCACTTCTAGTATAGTGTCTTAGCTTCTGCTAAGGTTGCTGGTTCGAATCCTGCCCAAGTCAATAATTTTCTGCTAAATGTCTGAAAAATGCTTTGTTAATTCTAACAAAATTCAAGTATAAAACAAGCAAAAACTGGACTATATAACAGTCTATAAGACTGGTTGATATGGTTGGTAAAAGCTGGTACATGTAAATGAAGATGGGGATATCATTTTGTGGGAAGGAAGGGCTGCTTATATATCCATTCTGGGCTCTTGGAGGCGAAGCAGAAGCTCAGTTTTGCCTGGTCTAGTCTTCTATTAAGCCCTAGTTACCTGTATAACTGGTTTGGTTACAGTAGGGCTTAGTTACATGTTTCAAAAGGCCCAAAGTGGTTTAATGTTCCCAGTAAGGTGATTAATTTCGTTTCTTCCTTCATTTTGGACCAGTATTCTATTTAAAACCAACCAATTGGTCTATCTTGGCCTTAGTAGGAAAAGTATTGCCGCGGCATTGGTTGTGGCTTCTATTACAGGTGCAAGGTACATGTAACTATGGAAATGATGATTAAAACCTTTTTTATGCATCATACCCGAACTCTATTAAACTTAATTACATAGTCTACTAGCATATATTTAAGGTTATGTAGATCTTCAAGTCATATGAAAACTTGACGGCCTTGTAAAGGGATATGAAGGAGTAATAATTACGGGGTACTTTTGCTGAGCTACCCTAGGTTAATTTACATTGAATATAAAATAATATTCTAAGTTTTCTTTATACTTTAGAAGTTATATCCAGATTCTGTGTTATATGTTTTGTTTTAATAATTTCTTTTGAAACAAAAGACATAAGGTGTGCATTCTTTTGAGACTAAGAATAGAAGTTGTATATTGGTATAATTTGCTATGGTCAGGATGTCTCTGAATTAGTAGCAGGCTGACAGAATCCTTGGTAGCCTTGAAGGAACAATTTGGTGGGGAAGCTTCTGGTTCATACAGAGAGTAACAGCGTTGACAGCAGACATATGAATCAAGAGTTGGGTCAATTTTGAGGCGCTTTGTTATTGTGCGGACATCTTTTGGGAATTTAGTTTCCATTTCAATTTTAGGTGGCAGTTGTCGGCTTTGTTTGATAAGATAAAAGATATATATGACCACTTCACGGCACTTTTCTTAACTGAGTCCACAAAATAGGTAGAGCCAGGCAATAAAGTACATAACATAAACTGTAAAATGAAAAACTTGATCAGCTTTGTAATTGAACATGTGGATGAGGTAAATGAGCACATACAGTAAGTTATGCTGAGTGGCTTGTATTCCTCATTGCTTGAATCAGTCAGGTTGTAAGAGTTGAGCTTGACATCCCGTTTGGTACGTGATTTTGAGGGTTGTTGTTTGACTTTGACAAGGTCCGGGAAATCCTTCAAGGAAAGTTGGGCAAGTGATCTTTCAAAGTTCTTATCTGAATTCTTGCTGGCTTCCAAAAGATGTTTTTGGTGGTTGCATGGATGGAGATATAGTCCTTGGTAGGTGATACCATATTTGACAAAGGCGTTTTGACAACACTTTGGACAAGTGCAGAGAAGTTTTCCATTTGATGTGTCCATGTCTAAAAAAAATTGGCCGGGTTGATAATTACAGTGGCAGATGAGATAGTCTGATGGAAAAGAAGAGAACTCACATGGGATGGGAAAGGGATTGTTGTTGTTGAAGTCAAGTTGGTGGTTTGCCAAACCTGTGAATACATTATCTGAGGTTTCTGGCTCCCGCGCGACACAGGAAAACCTCAGGGCGTGGCTGCGGAGGAAACCTCACTTGTTTGCGGGTGGTTTAGGCTACCAAGTCATTATCCAATGTGCTGATATTTGGAACACTGTGGATCACAATATTCAACAGAAAGGGTGTGCGGTTTGCATGCCCATTTTTTGAACAGGGTGTGTGACTGCACACCCATCTTTGGGTGGGTGTTGCATTCCTATGGATGGGCACACCCATCTACAGGTGTTCTGATGCCCAAGAAAGGGTGTGCAGCCCGCACACCCTTTTTTCAAGGGTGTGTACTTATCAATCCCCCACTTGGGCTATCTGAAAACAATTACTGAACTAAAATGGATTTTTTTTTTTGGCCAAAAATTGCAAGGGACACCACAAAGTTTGTTCAGTGCTGTGAAGTTTGTCAAACGACAAAAGCTCAAACTACAGAGCCACCAGGGAAGATGCTTATGCTGACAATGCCTCAAATTCCACCTCAACATCATGCAGTGGACTTTGTTGGACCATTCAAAGCCTCTTCAAACTACAATATGATCTTGAAATGTACTTTCCCACTCTTGGGTTTTACTCATTTCATACCAGTCCTTCAAAAAGACAACACAGAACAAATGGCTGTGTTTTTACATTTGGTGTGCCGGTTTCAATCATCAGTGACTGCAATAAGACATGGACTTCAAGATTCTGGAAGACACTCATGGATCAACTACATATTCAGTTCCACATGTCAACCGCTTTCCACCCCCAAGAAGATGGCTGCAGCAAAAGGACAAATAAGACTGTTGGGCAGATCCTGCAAACCTTCACTGCCAAGAGACACCACTGCTTGTACGAGTCCCTCCCTGCAATGGAGTTTGCTATCAAATCATAACTGAATGTTGCCACCGGGAACTCTCCCTTCAAGCGTGTTTTTGGATGACAACCGGGAGTGTTTCCTATGAATTTGGGACATTCCAACAACCCGGACCCTGACTGCCTGGCTTAAGCTTTGAGAGGGGGCCTGGCTTGAATCACAACACAATCTGTGGGTTATCCGGTTCAAACAGTCTGTCCAACACAAAAAACAATGTTGAGAAGACCCCCTTATTCAACCCGGCACATGGGTGTTACTTAACTCTGCTGATTGGTGTGGACGTCATCAAGGCGGTGTTGATAAACTGAAAGAACGTTTTGAAGGTCCCTTCTGGGTTAAAAAGGTTTTAAACAATGGCCAGAGTGCGAAACTTGCACTACCCAAAGGCAACAGATGGCACCCAACCTTCCACATCTCAAAACTGAAACAATTATATGAGCCGGTGACAGGACTGTATGTGGGGTATACATGAAAGTAAGTTCCACCCAATAGTGCACCAAGGGTTTTTACTTCACCATTTTAGTTATGACATAACCTTGGCCACTTGGTGAGCATTGTGTGGTATTGTTTTACTCCAATATACAGTGTGATTTCCCCATCAACCTAATATCAATGGGATCCATACTTCAAATTACATGGGTTTTCTCAAAAAATTCCTCAACTTCCCATCATTTCCCTATTTTTTCTCCTTTTTTCATTTCCTTTTTTTTTCTCTTATCTTTTGACACTGCTCTATATATTTCTTGTTTTATAGGGGGGGGGAGACTGTAAACCCCTCATGTGCAGGCTTCACACAACCAATTAAGATTAGATAATCAATCTGTACTCACTATTTATTCTCACTTCTCCCCGCACTCATCCTAGCTCAGTAGAGACCTCTGACTTCTTTTCTTTACTGAGCTAGGTGAGTAACTCATTTCTCTTTTCCTGACTTCTCATTTCCCCTTCATTCCAAATTGTATTACATGTGTGGAGAGAACTCTGACTTCTTTTCTTTACTGAGCTAGCAAATAATAAACCCAGGTTCTAGAAAAATGGTCTCCCAAGACATAAGGTCTTGTTTCCAGATCCCCATTCAGACATTCTGTGGAGAGTCAAAAGCAATGTCTTAAAATTTCCCCCTTTGCTGTACAGCTAGCCACACCCATTATCACTTGTTCACTTTGGTAGTGAAAGCCCCAAGCACATCCCACCTCAGAAACTCTACAGCCTCCCTGTTGTAGTAGCCGTGTTCACTTTCTCCTTTTCTCTTTTTCTGCTTTCATCTTTTTATCTCTCATGTCACACTCTGTGACACTCACATGTATTTCTCTCTTAGTTCATATACTGATCCAGCAAGCGGGAAGGATTCTTTTCTCATCCTTCCCAACTCACTCATCTGCTTGCTGGCTCAGGTTAGTCTTTTCTCTCTTCCTCTCTTTCTTCTCTCCTGATGATCTTTGCAATACAATCTTATCCTTCCCAACTCACTCATCTGCTTGCTGGCTCAGTTCACCTCAACACTCCCAAGCTCCCAACAACTCACACAATTTCAGCATAATCCAACTCAAAGGATTTCATCTACTTCTTCCAATGAATCATTCAATAGTGTGTATTTCAGAACCTTGTAAGGAAACCAGGCACCATTTAACCTTTGTGGGAATCAAAACTCCCCAGTGGCACACTGAACTCCTCAGCATGATTGTCTCAAATTGCAAGCTTATCAACATAGTCAGCCACCCCCAGCCCTCACACCAAGCACCCAGGCCCACAATCCTAAGAAGACACCTTGTAAGTACACCAGCCATAAGTATGTGGAGGAAGATATACACCCCAGTGCGTCACAAACACCTACCACATCAAACCCATCCAATCCAGTGCCTGGGACCCCTACACACAATTGTGTTACAAAATTCTTGGCTGTTCTCAACACCAATGCTGTGCCTTCTGTTTGAGTCCCACCAACCCTAGATTCTATTAAACTTAAGAATTTATTGCTTTTAAAACTAAGATCGGAAACTAGATGACAGTAATGTTAGACAAAAAAAAGAGAGCAGGAAAAAAAAAACATGAGAGAGAAATATTCATACCCAATGAGGTCTTTAGAACTTATGAAAGACAACAATTTAAGAAGATAGGAGAAAGGCCAACACAGGCACAGGACTAAAGAAAACAAGATTGGTAATAGGTAAAATGAGAATAAAAAAATAACAGGATAAGAGGAGTGATTAAAGTTCACTTCTCACCAAGTTGAGAGTAGGACTTGAAATCCACGGTACAAGAGATAAGCCAAGGACTTTCTGTTGATGAGATGTTTGATGATTCTTGCAATGGCTCACAGTTTATGAGAGTGAGATTGATGTTGTTGATTCTTGAGGATGAGTCTTCAGCTTCTTGAGGCTGGATGAACTATGGACCGGTTATATTTGTTATTTTTCACTGAGGGAAGGACAACACAATGGACATCTGGTTTCAACAATGGTTCTCTCTGTGGCTGTGACATCATTTATCCAGCCTACACATCCTATTAATTTTTCCATCCGGTAATTCATCCTCAATGCACATACTACATAAACTAGTTTTATGTACATATAAACACATCTCCTACATCCTAATTCTGAATTCAAAAAAATTATCTAACCTTTGATGTAATTTGGGAATCATCATCATCCCATCCATCCCACTAATAACAAGAACAAGAAGTTTTCTTTTATTACATAGTTCCAAAACTCCTCCCCCCCCCCTTTTTTTTCTTCTTCTTTCCAATTGATTATACATACATATTTACATACATATTATGACCAATCCAACCTAAGCCCCCACCCCGCCCCTAAGATTTGAACATGCAGGTTCTGATAAAAAGAAACACACTTCTTGTTGTGATCAACAAACACAACATGAGTAAAATAAAAGTAAGATATATGGAAGGTTGTGGAACTGTATATATGTGTGTGTGGAGTACACAAAACCTAACTTGTTCAATCAGAAGAGTTCCCACCGACTTCCAACCAATTTCCATATTTGAACTATGAACCACATGAATAATAATTCCGGTGACATGTGATCAATTTTTAGCCTTAATTGGAATACAATACTGAATACAATACTTTAGCTCTAGCACGTGAGTCTTGTGTGTGTTGAATCTTTGACTTA
The DNA here is from genome assembly GCA_007896445.1 of Puccinia hordei. Taxonomy (NCBI): domain Eukaryota; kingdom Fungi; phylum Basidiomycota; class Pucciniomycetes; order Pucciniales; family Pucciniaceae; genus Puccinia; species Puccinia hordei. The sequence goes on along the minus strand of RDRW01000658.1, from coordinate 219,702 downwards.
TTGTTTGAGTCTTGTTACTGAACTTGCTCAATCCCTTTTTGTTGACATCCATCAATAATAACACTACAGTCATCACTCAAGATTTTTTTTTTTCAGACAGTCATGGATTGTTTTATCTTATTTTATTTTTTTTAAACAAGATTGGATACCAATTTTAAGAAGTGTGGCGAAGAACCACCAATCCAGTTTCTGTGCAAGTGTGATTTTATAAATTGAATGAATGTATTTATATGATGTATATGTATAAACCTATGCATAGGGTATAAGATGGACTGGAATAAATTAAACTAGACATGTATTACCGAATTCGCTAAAGAAACCTACAGAATTCATTAAACTAAGGCACTGATGAAGGGGAGGAGAACAAAGAATAGGACGAGTTGTGACTCGATAAGAAGTTTACATGGATGTTTAAAATACGTGTGTTATAGAAGGAATGGTAAGTTTTATACAAGATATATAATACATTGACGATGATCCTTACAATGCGAGCAGACAAACGGAGAGAGAATGAGAATGACTAAAGATTTCAAGTGGTTTGTTGGACTCGGTGATCTTATTCCAAAGATAAAATAAAATAAACTCTGATAATGATACGATAAACGAATGACACGCGAAAGGAGTTGTGTGTAAGTATGAAGGAATAAAGCATATCTATGAGTGAGTGAACGAGTCGAGTTGAATGTGAGGATGATCAGGGAGGATACTGATCATCTAATGGAGCGAGTTGGGGTTGTTGATGATGATGATGGAGGGTGTTGGGAGGGTGTGGAGGAGGAGGGAGGGAGGAGGAGGGAGGGTTGGATGGAGTACTCTGAAGGATCGAGGGAGTTGTGAGGTATGGTATGGAAGATGAAGGGATGGTTTGGCTTGATGGTCTAGTGTTACGAGTAGTAGTAGTAGTAGTAGTAGGAGGATGATGAGGATGAGGATGAGCTGGTAGGGGTGGTGAGGTAGTAAAGGATGAAGTGATGATAGTGGATGCTTTCTTGGCGATTCTTAGGGGTGAGAGGAGTGTGGCGAAGGATGAGGGTGATGAATAGGACCTAGGTTGGTAGGGTGGGGGTGTTGAATGTTGTGATGATTGAGGGGTATGAGTTTGAACTGAGACGGATGGTAGAGATGGTGAGAGGAGTTGATGGGTTGGATTGAGTTTGTTGGTAGTAGTAGTTGTTGAGGTTGGATGTGAATTGATTTTGAGGGATGGTTTGATTGATGGTTGATTGGTTAAGAGTTGGTAGAGATGAAGATGATGATGTTGATGATAGTGTTGAGGCCAGAGTAGATGAAGGTCATTCTGAATTTGATCTAATTGGATCTGATGAGATTGAATCGAGTTTAACTTTCTAGTAAGTTCTCGTTGTCGTATCCTAATCGATCGGTCTGATAGGTTTTGGATGTTTGATGATAGGTTTGATAGAGATTCTCTTGATTGAATAGTTGATTCTAATGCGTTGGTTGATGAATCGATGAGTTGTGAACTGATTGAGATGAGATGGTCGAGTAGATTATCGATTGAAGTTGATGAAGACTGTTTGTTTAATTAGTGTTAAAGTGTTAAAAGTGTTAGTGTTAAGTGTTAAAAGTGTTAGTGTTAAGTGTTATAAGTTTTATAGACTCTTACCATTTTTTTTAATTCTCAAAAAACGAAAATTCGAATTATTGTAAATGGTTGAACACCTAAAGAGTTGTTGGTTGATTTACATATTAAACCGAAAATGGAATGTTGACTGAGGATCCCCCGATTCCCCGGGGGACCCAGTGGAAAACTGACAACCCTTACTCTTTCTAAAATGGCCAACATCAACACCAACACGATAATATGGAACAAGAACTAATCCTAAACGAACATATCGATAGACTCGAACATCAACTACAACTAAGCTTTCGTTCGATTGGAACTATCATTAATTATAATTTAACAATCAGAAAGATTAATATTAATCCATTCCTACAATCATCTAACAACAACCATCTACCACCAAGAGAATTAATCGATCAACTCAAACTTAACCTCAACTCATTCGATGCCATCCTTCAACATATTCAAAGCATCGTCGTAAGTCATTTATCAACAACATAACCAAAAATAACAACTAACTCACTCTCACTCTCTCTCCTAGACTATGTCCATCGCCATCACCAAACGTGACTTAAACGATCAAATTCATATGAAAATCGACCCCCAAAACGATTCTCAAGTTGTTAATCAACACGAGAATGATATCCAACAAGAGAGTCAACACCAACCTACCATCCAACAAGAACCAGAACTCGAAATATTAAACCATCAACCAATCACTACTCATCACCAAACCATCGATCTCACCTCACAATCACCATCACCACAACCGATCCAACCCATCCCAACTCAAAAATCACCTACTCCAATCCAAATCGATTCCCTAAACCAATCCAGTCCAGAAACCCCACTCAATAACATCCCTACCAATCAGAAACCCAGTCCAACCAGCCCTAACCCTAGTACTACTCAACCCCCTGGAACGACCAATCCAGACTTCAAATCAACCTCCGATCTCACCGATGGTGACCTCTTTGGCGACGGTAGTCTCTTTGGTAGTAGCCATCACGGCTCAGTCGTCCCCTCCCCACTCAACCAACACGCCCATGTGATCCCACCAACTACGATCGAAAACGATCATCATCAACCGATTCAAAAACACCAACCTCATGATCAGTCTACTATCATCATCCCCTCTGAATCATCTAATCAAACCCAGGAACACCTCGAGAATCAAGCTACGAGTGATCTCGAAAAGATCGACAAACCATCCGATTCCACCACCATCCCTCAACCACAGCAGCAACTCCCTCAACCACAGCAGCAACACCAACTCTCAACCAGCTCCTCCGATCATCTATCCGTACCAGTACACGACCCAATGTCAAACTCGAGCTCTATCAACAGTACGGGTACACTCACCGAGGCGGTATCGATGGATATCACCTCCCAAGCCGACCTCTCCGCCTTCCTCTCCAGCTTCTCTCAACCCTCCTCGGCCGCTCACTCATCAGGCCCAAGTGGCTCTTCCTCACCCACCAAACAAACTCTCGAACAGAATACCATCCCCGCTCTTATCGGCTTAGGTATCGACCTCTCCTTCCCTACCTCTTCTTCCCTACCCATCACCAACTCTCATCATCTCCCTCTGCTCTCATTTGATCATCACCCCTCCTCTGAGCCTACTACCTCCTTGGCTACCACTGTTGTGCCTTCTTCCGATGTGACTCTTGCCCCGTCCTCTACTGCCCTCAACCTTCCTCCTTCTACACTCTCAACAACTAACTCGAATGGGATCGATTTCTCTTCTATCTTTGCTACCATGGACCCCAAACCTCCTCCTCCTCCTCCTTCCTCTTGATCCTCCCTAATCGTCTTACCTATCCTTATCAATGTTACTTGTTTTTGTTGTGCTTCTAAGTAATCAATTCCTTCCACTCTATTTCAAGGGCCATAGTAAGCAGCCATGGATAATTAACGGGTAGAATGTGAGTTCTTGAGAGACCTACTGTCACAAAAGTGGAACCTATAATAATCAGCTCGAGTCTCTAAAGACCGGGGTCCTAGATAAATTTTCAACCGCCTCTCTCTCTCTGTAACTCCATCGCTCTTCACTTACGTCAAACTATAGTACCCGTCGGTAAGTATTCTATTCCCTCTTGGGGCTCTCTTTGACTTGATTCTCCCTCTCTTCATCGTAGACGTTAGAATCTACACGATGCTTTTTGACTTATATAAAAATGATTTACTTTTGGTCATGGGAAGAAAAAAAAATTGGTTTACTTTTTAAGTTATGAATTAATTGGATAAGGGAAACAAAGAAGAAGAAGAAAAATGTACATACATAAATGAAAAATAATTGGGAGTGTTTTGTTGGAGAATTTAGAGAATTCTCAACTTTATTCCGGATTGTCAGAAATTAAAGAATCTTATATTGGACTTGTCTCTCTCTCACACACCTACAGCAATGGGACTCATTTGACTGGGCTCACCACGACGGAAAAAAAGTTCATGATCTGGGCTCAGAACTCATGAGATTTATGGATGTTAAGCTTAGTATACAAATGTGGTCATACTCTTGAGATCAGTATCATTCATCTTTCTTTATCTCTATAACTTTTATCTCTCTCATCTCGTGCTCATCATCATCTAACTATCCCCGTGTCCACCCAGGTGGGGTCCCCTTTTGTCGTCACTTTAGTCTTCTAAGGACTCGTCGTGTACTCACTCAACTGGGTCTCAAAAAACGAACCATTTGATCCTGGTTCGTCCATCATCTTAATTAAGTTGTGCAAATTTTTTTTATGTCAAATTTTTCTCATCAACATCAGTAAACTCAGTTTGTTTCAAAGTTGATGGTGTGTGTGTGTGCTGTTCTAGTACAAATCAATGAGGTTGTTATAGATGACAAGAGCGGACTTAACATATATTTATCATGCATGCTTCTTTTCTAATGGTGCAGAGTTTAAGATTTCTGGTGAAGATGGATTGAGTTGAGTGGATCCGATTTCGAGTTGGAGTCTTTGACGTTCAAGCTCGGCCTCAAGGTTGAGCAAACGATGAGCAGGATGGGGAGTGGTATTGAAAGGGATCTTCTGGCCAAGGGAGATAGATTCCGAGGCTCGTTGGATGATCCTTATCGCGTTCTCAAGCTGGACCCTTTGTGCATCAGGCAGCTCCAAGTTGGGCTCCAGATGTGAGACGATCTCAACCAATGCTCGGAGCTCTCCAGGCAGCAGGAATTGCAGTTTGTCCCATTCGTCCTGGGTGAGATGGTCCAGGGTGTTTTGGGTGAGCTTGAGTGCGAGATCTTGGTCCTCTAGTCTCGCCAGACAGGCCTCCATCAGTGCCTGGTTGGCTGCCAACTTTTGGAACGGTTTCTCGGCTTCGAGACTAAGATGGATCTTCCAAAGCGTTTGTTGAAGGATATCCACCTTTTGATCAAGATGCATCCTATCTAAAATAGTATAGTCTTGAGCAGCTCCAACTGATTCAGCTTCAAGTTCAATCTTACGCAATAGATCCTTGGATGCAAGACTGTTGGCTGCTTCCAAGTCTAACAGCTCCAAAAGACTCTTCAGCTTATCATCTTTTCTCTTAATCCCTTGGATCTTCAACAGCCCAAATGGAATATTTATCATCGATGATGTCTGTTCGTTTCCCAGTACTTTCTTGGCTTGATCAATCAATTCCCAGTTCTCAGTCTTCCAAAGTTGTGCTTTCATCCAGTCGTACTTTCTTCCTAATCGTTCCACCTCTCCAGCCTCTAGTTCTGTGAGCTGATCTAGGTCCTGATATTCTGATCGGTTCCTAGCTTGACTGTTGTATCTAAGATGTTTCTCTAGTTTTTGTAACAACTTGCTCGGCTTGGATTCTTGTAGTTTGGTATTATAAGGTCCAAGACTCACTCTTAATACCATGTAAGCTTTATGGTTTCTAAGATTTTGGACTATTTTAGCGAGTTTAAATTTTTCCTCTTGATCTGCATGTTTTGGGTTGCTTACAATCTCCAAGATCTCGATTGTCTTCCTATCATCTTTCGTCCAGAATCGTCCCCCTCTCTCCTTGGCACTCAAGCCCTTGAGTGTTTCAATGATATAATCTAGATCTTTATCAGAGCTCCTGATTGATTGGGTTTGAACTGCTTGGATTCTTTGAAACCTTTCAAGAAGTTCTTTGGACTTTTCTTGCCCTTGAACATCAATTATGGGACTAGTCAGCTTCATTCTGAGATGTTCAACTTCCTTCCAAGTAAGTTTGGCACTGGAAATACTTTCCATAATACTGCGCAAGTCTTTCAATCTTCTTTGATGTTCCACTAAGAATTTCCTCTCGTAGCGGGTTGTTTGATCCAAGGGATCATGAATGCAAATCAGATTGAGCTCACTTTGATTCAAATCTGAAAGTTTCTTCCCATAGAAACGTGAATTGATCCTGGAACCCAACTCTTCTTTCTTTTTATGCGCCACAACACCCTTGTAAAGTGTGGGTTTATTTGTAGATACAGGTGGACTCTGGCTTTTGGATGGACGAATAAAATGGGGGGGATGACTTGAGATGACCATGGTAGATGTCATATCGTGTTGGATTTGTTGAGGTCTGAATCTTGATGGTGGAAAGGAAACTGCACGGCTATTCGTAGGCTGTCTGGACTGTCCAGTAAAAATTCCAGGTTCACTGCTTGAAATGAGCTTGGTAAATTTCCGGCCATTGTTCCGTGGAAACGGTTTGGAAACATTTTCAGAAATAATTACAGGCGCTGTTCTTGATCCAATACCCCTCCTAGGAGACCTGGTGGCTTGTAATCGCGCAATGAGACTTGATGGGACCCTGGAGGTTGAGGGGCTGCTGTCCAGTATGGCAGCTTTGAAAATACGTTCTGAACTACCTCTGGGTCCTTCACTTGAACCCACCCTGGTGGATTGCCCAATAGGTTCTGATTGGGTTGGGAGCTTTGGACCTGGTGGCAACGGTACCCTTGAAGTGGATGGGCTATTTTCTGGTTTGAAAGCATGCCTTGCAACATAATTACTTTCACTTGTTCCACCAGATGCTATCGTGACGGGTCGGGGTGTCATTCGAGGTGGTTGCCCACGGTTGAGCGGGGCTACCAGGTGATATGGCGATGGAGAATAAAGGTTTGGAATGTACGAGTAGACATCCTTTCCAAAGGTACGTTGATCAACCAGGTTCCCATGTGAAGATGAGAGGACCTCGATTGCAGTAATCTCTAATACGAGATTAAAAGCCCAAAGAATTAATATTATAATCTTACATCTACCCTTAGCGTTATGTAGCGGTGATTCCATTTTGGAAACTATTGCGAGAATTATTTTATATTGTGGATGCCAAAGTAGCTTGTGAGGACAAATTGCAGTTGAACTCGGAGGGAAGAGTAGGGCCTTTTATGAAGGCACTCATCATAACCCAGTCGAGGAACCAGCACGTGACAAAGTCAGGCCGACGTTGATTGACTTCTATCGTAAATGTGGGGTTTGCTGTAGGGCTTCTGGTCAATAAGATACAGGTGAGCAATCCACGGCCACTTGGAGCTTCGAACCAAAAAAAAAGCAGCCATTACCCAAACGAAGATGACGTTAGTGAAGTTCGACAGTACAGGCAAAGTATGATATACTATAGAATCACCTGGGCTAAACCATGAACTCGAGTTAAAAGTGACCCGTTGGCACGACAGATTTCGTAAATTTTTGTTTCAATTTACATGTTTATTGAACACATTCAGGGTCAGATGATTAATTGTAGGAATGACTACGGTGGATTGAAATTTGAAACACGGAAAGAACAATGTGACCGGTGACCTTGCCGCTCGCTTCGTTTACTCCCATCTCGAACTGGGGGCTGAAGGAAACGTTGCCGCCGACAGTAGGCTTCCCCCCAGCCTTGGTATTCACGTGACAGTACACATACATACAGTCATCGGTTGAGACGCGAGTTACCGGCGGGACTTCTAGGACCTCACATGACTCGGCGTCACGTGGATCAGGTCACATGGTAGACTCGGCTGCGGCTGAGCCAGCCGGAGGAGAGTTCGTCTGTCTCCTCCGGACGACACCTACCGGAATCCATACCGATTACCCCTCTGAGTCACTACAAGCTCCGGTCTCTTGTGTGACTTGGAGTACAGGTAGGTTAAACCTCAACTGTGTAAAAGGGTCGCAGTATAGCCGCTAGGCCACTAGAAATAAGGAACTTCGACACTTGTGAGCGGATGTTGTGCCTGCAGAACTGTAATGCATGGTGCAATATAGAATTCCAGCTTGGTAGTTTGAAATTGGTCCCATTCTGGGGGTTATTTCATCGAGGCCATCTAACATACAAGTAGAAAGGCACTGAGACCCACTCTTACAGCAATATTTTCACTGGCATCCTTGTAACAAGATAGATATTCTTCTGACTGATGCCGGCTACATTGGAACAGCCACCACCACCAAGCCAGCGCAGAAATATACAACTTCTGTAATTGTACTAAGTACCAGAAGCTGGTTTAGGTGGTATCATAAACCAGCCCAAAAAATACCTAGCATTAAGTCATGATCTCAATATCTATCATCCTGATGTGATATGAATAATTTATCCAACCTCACATATAGCTAGCATAGTGAATTTGGTGGTGATGGAATGATAAAGTCTCTTTTTAGAGGAATGTGGTTTTAAATCCACCAGTAATTACATTGCAAGGGTGTGACAAAAACTACAGATGCCTTCTTGTGTGGCTACCATCACATGCTGGGGGCAGGTTTTACCTCATGTATGGGAGATTTACCCCAGATAAATCACCTATAGGCCTGTATTACAATTTGGTTGTTTCATATCTGTTAATGAATAGAGGTACAAGTTCAACCATACAGGCACACATTTATTACTGCTCTGTAAGTGCTCAGGCTTTGAATTGAGCCTCACTGCAATGGGTGCATGTCTTATCAATCACACCTGGAAAAAAATGCTAATCCTTCTACCTAACTTTCTTGGAGGTGATGTGATGTGATAAAGAAGCAGATCCTACTCTAGTTCTTGGCACAAGAGCTGAATTGAATCCACTCCACCCTCCTTCTTCCTCTATAAAGGTAAATGTGCACTCACAGACAGAATGCTACATGTATGAAGCAGAATTCAAGCTTTTACAGGCAGCACTTCAAAACAATCAAGCTTGGCTCAGGGAGGCGTGGCAAGAAGGGTGTATTGGCACTTGCAGCATATCATCCAACACAGTCTGAGGGCTTATCCTTCAGTTGGTCCTCATGGGAAGTTATGCTTGACAGGGGGGGTGAGAGTGTCCTTCAGCATTCCCTGGTGCTCATTGAGCCCTGGTTTATTTGCTTGGGAAAGGATCATATATTGTAAAGGTGCACTTCTTGCACCTCTCAACCCACATCCAACCACCTCATTTCAAAGTGGAGAAGGCTGGCATCCACAAAAGTGGAGTTGATGGCTGCTCCTATTCTCAGCCAAGATGGGCTAACAACCTGTTCCACCAACTGTTAGGGACCTTTGTCACAACTGAGGTTGATTTTCTGGAGAAGGGGATAGATTCTCTGTTTCCAATGGGCATTTGAGGTCTTTTCAGAATGTGCAATTACTTGTGGCTGCCACTGTTAAAAAGTTATTAAAACAAAATGAAAAATCAAGAAACTACTGGCAGTTGACATGCAAATGTACAAAGGCACCTTGGTACTTGTTCATGTCAATTCACAGCAATTTATTAAGGGTTTAACTTTGATGTAGTGTGCCTGTCTAGAAGTGCTACTGAAGGGGGCATGACAAACGCACACCCACACCAGGGGAACACTTTTTTTATGTGGATATATATGGGGATATCCATACATATACACATAAAAAGGGTGTCCAGCATTCACACCCTTTTGTTATATACATAAAATGGGTAATCACATCAACTGATTTGACTTCCAACTCTTTGAATGGTGGTATGGACATTGAGTACCTGTCAAGAATAGGATGTATTTTGTACCTTGCCGCAGGATCCCAACCTGATCTCACTTAATGCACCCACTTTATGTAGGTGTAAAAAGGGTGGGTGGGTTGCACACCCTTTGCATGTGTATAGGTATGGGTATACCTTTTTGTTAAAAAAATGTGTGATGTAACAAAACACAGATCTGTGTTTGCTTACATACCCTGTTCTCCCTTCAACTGGAGAGGTTTCATCTGGTTGAGAGATACATATCTCTCAACTGGAGGATTATCCTCTGGTCAAGAGATACTTATCTCTCAACCAGAGGGGTTTCCTCCATTCAAGAGATTAGACATGTTCAAGGAATCAAGAGTTATTGAAGTAGAGATTTCATGCGCCTCAAGAGTAACAATTGCATTGTCCAAAGATGTTTATGTGGGCAAGTAAACAAGGTGGTCTTGTATGGTTTTCCATGACTTGTTGAGACCACATAGCAGTCAATCACAAATCTGTTTGTCAGCTGGTGTTAAATTCCCACTTGCTAGGTCCAAGGCCACTATACAAACCTAAGCAATCCGCTTTGCACTCATGTGTTGGGTAGGGTCTTGTTGTGCCATCCAGAAATTGTCTTCAATTTGAAGCCGCCTAGCCCAAGTGTTTTTCTTGTACGTGTCACATATTGTTGAGAAAATCTTGTGAGCAGGCTTGAAACCTTAATATAAAATTGAAATTTCTACCAATAGCATTGGTTTAATTTTTGAGATTTCAATATCAGATAGCATGTCCCGTTCAGCGCCATAGTCCTTGGGGTGGTAGCCTTGTTGCTCTGGAGATAAGACAGCAAGCTTACCCTCCTTTGTCGTTAGGATGAGGCAAGGTCTTGTTTATGATATAAAGGACTCCTTGGATCTTTAGAAATTTCTGGATTTGATTTTTCCAAGAGGGAAAAATCACCAATTTGTGATCCAAAGTTGGAATTTTTTGGATCAAGGCCAATGGGTTGTTCATTTGGTGAATTGGAATACTTATTTTTCAAAAAGTTTCTGAGTATATTTGAGCAAGGTGATTGATAGCCAAATTTGGGTTGCAGCTGTAGTGAAAATATTTCTCATAACCTGTTGAGGTGGACCAGGTGAAGGAACTAAAATTCAAAGATGCTTAATGTTGTGACAGTGATTGAACAAGAAAATCAAATCTGTTTTGATTAAATGAGGCAAGGTTGTTGGATTAGAGCTGGCATAGACCACATACAAAAGTATATTTTCTAGAAGCATACTAGCCTATAAGCATCTTAAAAAAATTACCAGCAGAAGTTGGACTGTGGAAGTTTTGGGGGGCCAATAACCAAATGCTGTCAAAAATGAGATAATAACTCCATCTGAATTTGCTGTGTGGCACAGGTTAAATGATTAAGTGAAAGGATTATACTACCCTCAATTCTTGAACAACAGGAAGCAGAATGATCTGCCACATGATGGAAATAGGCAAAAATAATCCCTTTGATGCAGTGGAACAGGAACCTAGGGTCATATATTCTGAGTGTGAGGCTAATGGAAAAGGATAAGTGCCAAGCTGACAGTCAAGGTGCATTTGAGCCAGTCTGGGAAAGGGTTATTGGATAGCTTAAAAGCTGATTCTAATTGTTGGGTATTTTAGTCCATAGTATTGACTGCTGATTTGAGTAATTGCTGAAGATGAGTTTAAAATCTCCACCTTCTTTAGGTTTCACACAAATGGGAATTGAAATTTTCAAAGCTGATGTGCATTTAAAGTTGAATGGATATTGTATTGAATGTTCCGTGGTTTTCTGAGCCCATTAGTTGCAGTGTGAAAGTTGTTGCCAAATATGCACTGACTTTCAGGTTTCATTGGTGTTTCACTGATAATTCAACACTATCCAGTGTGGAACTCCTAAAGGATCAGAAAAGAGCTTGAAGGGGAAATAGACAACAAATCTAGTAAGTAGAATATGTTGAAGTTACAGGTGCTGATGAGGCTTCCCTTCTTGACTAATGCTGAGGGCAAAGAGTTTCAATAAGAAAAAGGAAGAAAAGAGGTGTGGATATATTTCTACTAATACTTAGACTGCTGCGACTAATGTGAACTTAGGTGATTTAATCAATCTGAGGCAGGGAACTTAGGAGGAGTGAGAAAATCACTGAGAAAGAGTATTGGGTATGTGTTGTGATTGGTATTTTGTAAAGGTTGATGCAAAGGTAAATGTAAAATTGTTAAAGGTAAAGTTAAATGTAAAATTTTTGAAGGTAAAGGTAAATTTAAAATGTAATTCATAAGAAGGGGGGGGGGTGCATTCCTGAACATAGAATCAAGGGTAGTTCTACTTATACACCAGGGCACAGGATGGCCAATCCTGGCAGTATAGAGAAAGGGAAAATGTGTTCAGAGGTATACAACCAAGAGAGTGTTGAAAGAGTAAGAAAGATGAGCCAATGTAACTAGTAAATATGTATATAAGGAATTTAATGAAAGAAGATGTAGTTATGTAATCTTAATGACTGTGATGTACAACTTTAAACCAAAGAGGGTATAACCTAATGTAATGTATGTAATATATATATATTTATGTATTTACTATTCATTTATAAATCAATACCTTATATAATATCCTATGCTGCTGTAGTAGTGGTAAACTTATGTGCTTATAGGTGGTAATATTCTAAGAATGTTAATAAATTCTGAACCAGAGGGAAATCAAGGGTACTTTGAGTTCACTGAGTGACTAGGGGCAATGTTATATGTATAATCTGATTTTGTAATAATAATGAGGCATATTAAAAGGAAATGGAGTTGTTGATGATTGTATGTTGTGGTAATCCTGTTCCTTCTCACATCATATCTTCTACATCATATAAACCATCCATATATTCATCATTATTATTTCAGATTCAGATTCTACACCATATTTTACCCCAGAGACTGGGAGCAGAGAAGTTGATGTAATTTCCAGAATGAGACATCTTAAAGGGGAAGTGAATTTAAAAGGTATGTAGATGGGTTTTAAATGAGGGTGCTGAAAGATAAGAAGGGGTACTGATAATTGTTTGTGATTGAAAACCTTTGTAGGGATGAAGAGAGGAGGAAAAGAAGTGAAGAGGAAAGGGAAAAAGGATTTTAAGGAAGAGGGTGAGTGAAGAGAAGAGGTGTAAGAAGTAGTGTGTAGCTAAAGGTAAAGTTGTTACTAGGGCTGAAGATTTCTGAGGGATGGAAAGGCCCTGTTGGGACACCACTTGTGGAACTACTCTAAGGCCAGAATAGAGCTTGGAAGGGATATGTATAACTACACTAGTACTAATGTAAGTTAAGACAAAGGTGCTGATATAAGAGCTGCCTTCCTGACTAATGCTGATGGGGAAGAGTGTAACACTAAGAATAAAATAAAAGGTGTGGCTTTTCTATTTTAATCTTAGACTGACTAGTACTTATAAGCTGACTACTATTACCTCTGAGGTATGGGGAGTTGAGGAGAAGTTGTGAGGGAAAATGGTTGTGTAAAGGGTTTAAATGGCAAGGATATCTAAAATGTCTAGGTAAGAAATGTCTTTGATGAAATTGAATCTAATATTTGGGGTAAAAGGTCATACAGGTTGTATGGGGTAGAAATTGCATGGTGGTAATACTACAACAGAGTGGAGTATATATGTGTAAAGGGCCCTTCAAGAGGGGAACAAATGATGAGCACAGTATTACAAGATATGATGATGAGCAATGTCCATAATGGTAATAGTGATGAGCAAAAAGACTACAAGTGTAATAGTGAAGTGAATGTATGTAGTAATGATGAACAATGATTGTAGATTATGTAAGATGTTGTATTTTACTGAATATTGATGACTTGGATGATGTAAGCCAAAAAGGGAAAAGAAAAGAAAAGAATGTACCTATGAAAACTATGAATGTTAATAACTTCTGATCCAAAAGGAAATCAAGGGTGCTTTGAGTGAGTGACTAACCCAGCTCCTATTCAACCTACCAACCCTGTCAACTCCCTTCCTCAAGGCATGGCTCCTGCTTCTGGTCACAACCCTGGTCCCTACAGAAACAATCCCCAACCATCAGAAGATTCAGAAGACTTAGGCATCCCACTTCAGTCCCCCAGAACCCAGATACCCATGAGAAACCTACACAGGCCACCACCCCAGGATTCAGCAAGATTCAACTCACATTTCTTTGAAAGGGAAGCTTCCATGCCAGTGTACCAGGACCCAACCTCCAGGGGAATCAAGATCAAACCAATGGACAAAGAGCTCTTCTTTGATGGTGGTAATATGCCAGTGGAAAAGTTCATCAGGAGATTTGAGGCTGCAGGAAGGCATGATGGTGCTAACTCAAAAGAACTGGCTGATCAAATTACTTCATTTATTAAGGGTATGGATCTAAAGATGAAGTAGAGGAGATGTCAGGACATGAAGAACTGGATTGGGAAAAGTTAAAGAAACAGTTGCTTAACAGGTTTGGATCCTCTCAGCCTTTGGTCAGATACACCAGACAGGACCTAAGGAATCTAGTCAGCACCACTGCCCATGATGGAGGAATCAACACCCTGGAGGACTTCAAGACATTCAGAACCAAATTTGAAACCATTTCCCACTATCTAGTAAGGATGAATTACAGTACTGACCTGGAAGAATTCAGAGATTTGTTGCTAGAAGCCCTCAGCCAGGAACTGGAACTTGCTGTAACAGATGAACTTCTCAGGGACAACCAGATGCTTTCAACCAAGGATGGAGGTGATATTTTACCAAACACTGAAATTCTTCTCACCTACATACACAAGAAGGTCAAATCAGCAGCTGTCATCAACAGGAGGAGACTTTACAGGACAGAAACCCCAAATACAAAGGACTCACCTGTTATCCCCACCAAACCTTTTATCCCTACCAGACCTTTCAAACCTGCAGGATCAGCTCCCTTGGAACAGACTATGGATAATCTTACCAAACAACTTGCAGCATTCACAACTGGCAAATCCCTTCCTCCCCACATGGACAACACCACCCTAGCATACAGGCCCCTCAAATGTTTCTACTGCTTCCAGGATACCCATGGGACCAACAGATGTATCAGATTATCCCAGGACATCAGCTCAGGACAGGTAATCAAGGATGGAAAGGACTACAAACTTCCAAATCAAACCTTAATTCCATGGGACACCAGGAGGCCAATCTTAAGTGTGGTGGAGCAATTTGCCAAGGAATCAGTCAAACTTTCAACTTCTTTTGGACAACTGGAGGAATATGACAACCCTCAACTTACTGTGTATGATTCAGACATGGGAAAAAGGACCAGATCTTCAGAGGAACCAGCTATGCCAGAGAAGAGGACCAGGAAGGAAAAGACCACTCTCATGGATATGGACTCCCAGGATTTGCTCAACATGGCCAGGACTCCCTTTTCTCCAACATCCCCTGCCCCTGCTTCAAAAGTCAGATTTCAACAGCCTTCAGCACAACCATCCTCCAGCAACCCTTCCAAGGAAAAACCAGCTAGAAAGACTTACCTGGAGAAGGCTTTGGCCAAAGACTACCCTGGAATAGATGATGAAGTTGCCAATAGGATCCTAGGCCAACAAGTCATCCAGCTCACCATTGGAGAAACTCTTGCTCTTTCCCCATCATTATCAGAGGCAGTAAAGAGAAAAATCACTAACAGAAGAGTCCCAGTGGAAGAAACTAAATCAGCAAACTTTGGAGACTTGGACCAGGAAAAAGAAGAACCCCAGGAACCTGCCACTCACTATTCTTGCCCCCTTGGATATATAAGCCTCAGCATCAATGGACAACAGCATCAAGCCCTTCTGGATACTGGATCAATGATCAACATTATACCTGAATCCCTGGCCCACAAACTTGGACTTCAGATCACAGCCAAACCAATGAAACTCAAGGGAATTGGAGGCCACCTTACAGAAATGCCTGGAATTGCTGAAGATGTTACAGTCACCATTGGGAAAGTATCCAGGACTGTCCATTTCTGGGTAGCTAGAGGATCTGTTCAGCTCATCATTGGAAAACCCTTCTTGATGGATGTGTCAGCAACCATCAACTACCATGGAGACAGAGGGGAATCACTGGAAATCAAAAACACTTCTGGACAAACTTACCTGGTTCCAATCATCCTTCCCAGCCACCAGAAATGGGAAACTTCTCTCCCAGCAAACTCAGCAACTTTTGGATTTCTTTAGTCCAAGGCCAGGTTTCCAACTACACTCCTTTACAGATGGAATCCTGGAAAATAACCCAAAAGAACCAACCTTAAGTCATTCATTCAGCAAAAATATAAATCCAGAATAAATAAATAAATAAAAAAAAAAAAAAAAAAAAACTTACAAATAAAAATAAATAAATAAAAATAAAAATAAAATATAGAAAAAAAAATAAAAAAAAAAAAAACTCACTAAAATAAAACATTCATATTTTTTTTTTATATATAAGCAATAGCTTTTTTTTCTCATTTTTCTTGGCTCATCAGTTTTGTACAGCTTTGTTTCGGCAAACGGCTTTGTTTCGGCGAACGGCTTGTTCAGACGCGGCGAGGCGACTACAGTATCAAGAGGGCCCAGCTGCGCGTTCGCGTTACGGAAAACGGCCTGTTTGAATCAATAAGAAAACGTTTAGGCTCATACTCGGGTTTGTGTACGGAAATGAAGGGACGATACCTTTGAACAAATCGGTGTAGACGGTATCGGCTGGAATAATCAAAGGGCTGGACGCGGCCAGTACAACAGCGAGTAGGGGACGACATGGTAAAGGGATCTAAAGTAAAACTACAAAGCTTTTCGATTAAAACAACTATTGGTCCAGTATTATTGGAAGAAGGGCGAGTGGGGAACAACAACGATATCGTCGAAGCCCTTTATAAAAAAAAAACATCTACGTCTTTCGACGCCGGTGAACGACCCGGGAATACGTTCTTTTTTTTTTCCCTTTCTTTTCTCTTTCAGTTTTCTTTTTCTTCTTTTCTTCCTTTCTTTTTTTTATTATTAGTTTCTCTTCCATTCCGTTCTTCTCTCCAGCAAAGAAGAACGGTTCGCTTCCTTTTCGAGGTCGTTCCTCGACCCGGAGGAGCGTGCCTGTCTTTGGAGACGCCGGCGACTCCGCGGACTGTGTAATACCCCGGACTCCGCGTTCACTCTCCGCGCGGATTCACCAGCTTCTCTCCGGTTGCACCCCTCACTCCGCTGGAAAATGAAGACCATGGATTATTTTTTTTCATTATAAAAAAAAAAAAAAAAAAAAAAAAAAAAAAGAGGATAATGAAGAAAGATAATAATAATTTTCCCATTATAAAAAAAAAAAAAAAAAAAAAAAAAAAAAAAAAAAAAAAAACATCATCCACCAAATAAAAAAAAAGGGGAATTCCAAAAATTAATCATCAAGCAGGATAAAACTAAAAAAAAAAAAAAAAAAGATTCCTTTCATCCATTTTGGGGAGTTTTTTTTTGATTTTTCTGGGATATTAATTTAATTTTACTTCTTCATCATTCATCAATCCATCCACCTTTCTCCAAAATATATTCCAGATATCAATTTAATTTTTCCTTTGATCCATCTTTCAGGATCCTGATTTTTTTCCATATATCAATTTAATTTCACTCCTTCATCAATCAGGCATCCACTCTTTTCTTCCTCTATACATCATATAAATTTAATTTCCCCTTCATCCATCTTTGAGTATCCTGATTTTTTTTTTCCATCATCCATCTCATTATCCTCATTTCCTCACCAATCTTTCCTGTATACTAGATATTCTTTCATCATCATCCATCATCCATATTTAATCCATATACTAGATATTCCTTCATCATCATCTTCATCCACCTTTCATCCATATACTAGAAATTCCTTCATCACCATCCTTCCATCACCATTCATCCTCATTCATCATCATCCATCCATCTGGACCAAGGGGTCCATCACCAATAATCCATCACTTTCATTTGTTTGTTTCCCCTGAAATTTCTCCATTCATCATGTCTCTATTTTTCATCCACCCATCACCATCTTTCCATCACCATCCATCATCATTCTTCCATCCTCATCCATCCATCACCACCCATCCATCATCCTCATGTCTCATTCATCTTTCCTCCTTACTAGAAACTTCTCATTATCCTCATTCATCCTCAACAGCTCATCCATCTTTTCTTCATAAATAGTAAATTCATCATCATCATCACCCATCCTCAGCATCCATTCATCATTCATCATCAACCACCATTCTTCCACTTTCTTTGGTTTTTCCCTTCCAACATCACCATCAACCACCTTCCCCCATCTATTTTCTTTCAAATCCCAATCTTATCAACTCATTACTTCCACACCACTCTTCCAAAATTCATGGGTTCTTCTCCATTGTCTGGGGACAGACAATAAGTTGGGGGAGGAACACCTCATCTGTCATACCCAGGAATTTTTAAATTTTTTTTCTTCTCCTTTTCCCATTCTTTTCTTCATCCTTCTTCATCTATCCACCTCTCCACAACTTGGTATTTCACCCTTAAAGCATACAATTATTTTCCTCTGGACCAGTACCCCTCACCTTTCTCTGGATCAGTCATTCTTCACCCTTTAAATCCATCAATTTCTCCTTTGGTTCAAATTCATTCTTCTTTGGATAAATTCACTTCTTCTTTGGATCAATTCATTCTTCTTTGGATCAATTCATTCTACATTGGACCAGTTCATTCTTCTTTGGATCAATTCATTCTTCTTTGGATCAGCCACTCTTCCTTGGATCAATTCTTTCTTCATTGGATCAATTCATTTCTTCTTTGGATCAATTCATTCTTCTTTGGATCAGTCACTCTTCTTTTGGATAAATTCAACTAGTAGTTTCTTTTAATCCTTCCAAAACCAAGCTTTCTTTTCCCTGGACCTGGAGCCATCTTTCTTCCATGAATCAGTCATCAACAATTCTTTCATTACCCAAACCAACTGTTCCCTTGTTTCTGGAATTCCCCATCCATCTTCCATAAAACCTGTTCATCTTCATCCAACCATTCTTTCCCTGAACCTGGATCAGTCAATCTTCTTTGGATCAGTCACCAATTTCCTTCAAATTAAATCACATGGCCATACTGGATTCCTGGACTTCTGGACAGCACTTGGATATTTTCTTCCTCTTATCTTATGATTTAAAACCATTTCATACATCCTGGACCATCATCAAATTCCACTGGCATTCTTAGAGATATCTTCACTTCCTTCTAGCTTAAAACTGAACCCACCATCCCATCTTCCTAGTAGAGTTGTTGCATACTCTCTAGACTTCTAGTTCAACTACTCTTTCATAGTAGTCTTCTGTTCAATTCACCTGTCATATGTCTATACTATCTTGGGTATAGCAAAGGTCTTCTCATTTAACCTCCATCATTTGCAGTAACCTGTTGTGTTACTGGTGATATGTTATACAAATCCATCAGTTTTAATTATTAGAAATAGTCAAATATCAATAAAAATAATAGTAGTCTTTCTAGATATTTCATAGTGTTAAAATCTTTTAAAATCATAAATATTAGTTAGAATTCATCAACTTTCTGGACTTAGGCCTTGGACCTCCCTTCTGGACATTGGATTTCTTCTGGACTTGGATTTCTTTCTGTACCTTGGATTTCTTTCTGGATTCTGGACCTTGGACTCATTTGGATCTGGATTTCCCCTTCTGGACTTGGACTTTTTGGACTTGGATTCTCCAGGACTTGGATTCTTTTGGCTTTGGACTTCTTCCTTCTTTCTTTCTTTCCCTGATGTCTGGGGACAGACATTTACTTGGGGGAGGATGTGGTAATCCTGTTCCTTCTCACATCATATCTTCTACATCATATAAACCATCCAGATATTCATCATTATTATTTCAGATTCAGATTCTACACCATATTTTACCCCTAGTCACTCACTCAAAGCACCCTTGATTTCCTTTTGGATCAGAAGTTATTAACATTCATAGTTTTCATAGGTACATTCTTTTCTTTTCTTTTCCCTTTTTGGCTTACATCATCCAAGTCATCAATATTCAGTAAAATACAACATCTTACATAATCTACAATCATTGTTCATCATTACTACATACATTCACTTCACTATTACACTTGTAGTCTTTTTGCTCATCACTATTACCATTATGGACATTGCTCATCATCATATCTTGTAATACTGTGCTCATCATTTGTTCCCCTCTTGAAGGGCCCTTTACACATATATACTCCACTCTGTTGTAGTATTACCACCATGCAATTTCTACCCCATACAACCTGTATGACCTTTTACCCCAAATATTAGATTCAATTTCATCAAAGACATTTCTTACCTAGACATTTTAGATATCCTTGCCATTTAAACCCTTTTACACAACCATTTTCCCTCACAACTTCTCCTCAACTCCCCATACCTCAGAGGTAATAGTAGTCAGCTTATAAGTACTAGTCAGTCTAAGATTAAAATAGAAAAGCCACACCTTTTATTTTATTCTTAGTGTTACACTCTTCCCCATCAGCATTAGTCAGGAAGGCAGCTCTTATATCAGCACCTTTGTCTTAACTTACATTAGTACTAGTGTAGTTATACATATCCCTTCCAAGCTCTATTCTGGCCTTAGAGTAGTTCCACAATGTGGAAAGGTATGAATTACCACACCAGTTGTCCCTCAAAGTAATGAAAATCCTGCAAATTTCACCAAGAATGAAATAAACAAATTCAAGTTGCAGAAATTTATGCTCCTTCTGATATGTTTGAAGGTGTTGAGCTTATTGAATTCTGACAAATTAATTCATTTTATTTCAATCATCACAACTCATCAATACACAAAACACATAAGTGCTTCAATCAAAACTTGATTCCCTCAAGCTGCCTTCCGGTTTTCTTTTATTTAGTCAATCAATAATATCAAATACTAAAGAAAGGAAAACCGGTAATTCATCTCAAAACCCCTAACATTCACCAAGTAGAGGGAGGCTTATATTATATTATATTTATTTTCTCTATTTCTCTTTTCATTCCATCATTAAAGTTCAACTATTCTTGACTCAAACTTGTTGTTTTTCCGTTTATCACATCACTCCAACCATTACTGAATCTAATCAGATTCTTTTATTCTAAACATCTTCATCATTGTCAGGCATCTTTAACACCCGTACCATATTATATTCTTCAGGTTAGAATTCTTTTGTTCTAAACATCTTCAACATTGTTGGGCATCTTTAACCCTGTACCATATTATATTCTTCAGATGATTGTCAAGATCCCCCTCCCAAAATTATAGAGCTGCATCTTCCAGGCAGGTGGCAAGAGCAGATGGAACTGGCAAACTCCGGGAGACTTTGTCATTGGGTTTGTTGGTGAGAGCTCAATTGGCATTGTTGTTTGCCTTTCTTTGCGCTGATTTCAAGGGCTCCTTGCTGAGTGAGTGTGTTTGGAATATGATTCAGGCCATAATAACATCTATGATAATTTTGAAAAATTTGTGAAGAACATCAACTGAGTGCATGTGTTGGGTTGGCAGAACCAAAGTTTTTCCCTGTCTGCAGGCAGATCAAAGGTGGATTAAAAATGTTTTAAAATGTAGAGGTGAAAAGTGCTTGAACACCTCTAGTGAGGGGTTGAAGATTTTATTGGCCATCAATTCCAATGATGGGGAAAAAATCATGACCCAGTCAGTGGTAAAATATTGAGGAGGGTGATGCAAGCAGTACAAGACAGGGATGAGGATGGACTCATTATTTTTAGTCCTTCTTTTAGTAGGTGGGAGGGTGTTATCCTTAAGTGTGTCAGTAGTGGGAAGTAAAGTAAATCTGATGTGCATTTATCAATGCCCATAATATGTGCTCAGTCAATTTTTGTAACACTACAGCCCAAGGTCCAATGACTTCAAGGTATGGGTTATCAGTAATAATATTTCTTCTAATGGTTCTTGAGATAGAATCCAGGCAGAAAGAAAATATTATGTTTCACAGTGATTTGATGAAGTAATGGAGAATGTTTCCAAAGTCATTTGGGGAAGGTATCTTGGAAAGCTTGTGCAGATATTTCCTTAAAATTCTTTTTTGAAAGATCTCTGCATAGGATAAGACTTGAAAACTCATTGGGAGATGATTTTTTTTTAAAAAAAAATGGGAAGAGCATTGAATCATAGATTTCATATAGAGCTCAATAATTACTGTAATTGTAAGCATTTTGGGGATGAAAAATTGTTTGTGGTATAAAACTATGAATATTCACTATGAATAAAAATGGAGAAATTGTAGAAATTTGAAATGCAGCATACTAAATTTAATCCACCATTTAACCAAGCCTGATATGAAAAAAATCCCAGAATGTTACACCCCAAAACCCTTGCAAATTGCACAATTTTTATCCAGTGCAAATTTTGCAAGACTGAGTCTGAGGTATGCAAAACCTAGTCCAAGCTCAAGAATTAATTGAAACTGCTGAAGAAAATTCTCAGCTGGGGATACTCCTTCAATTTATTCACCCAAAGTAATTTCACAATTACCACTTTGATTTACCCCTTTCATTTGTACATAAATTTTCATGATTTATACACACCTCTTTCATGGTTAAATACCCCTTTTCTGTTTCCTTTCAAGTGTAAATATCCATTCCATCATATGTACATACCCCTTCCATGTGTACCTACCCCTTTCATGTATACATACCCCCTCCATGTGTACCTACCCCTTTCATGTGTACATACCCCTTCCATGATGTGTACATGCACCTTTCATGTGTGTGTACCCCTTTCATGATTATTTGTTGTTTTCATGTGTGGATTCTAATTTAATCATGTGGGGTACCCTTCTTTCATGTGTACATACCCCTTTCATGTGCACATATCCCTTTTATGCACACATATCCTTTTCACCATGTGTATATAAACCTTATATGTGTGCATATCCCTTTAAGGTGTGCATTTCTCTTTGATGTGTAAATACTACCCCTGTCATGAGAAAAAACACCACAGATTCAGTCTTCCACCAATTTCTGGTGAGTTTAGAGATTCCCTTGTTGAGATTTATTGCTCAGGGCACCTTGAACAATTGGAGACTCGTCTCCCAGCTTATTATCTCCATAGGTACTGCCCTAAAAGCTGAATAATGAGCTAAATTGTGCTGTTTTGGCTTAGCACCATTACAAAATAAGATGGAATGAGCCTGGATAAACCCAGATAAAGTTCAAATTATGGACCTCAATAAGTCAAAGGATGAACCTGGATCTTGCATTTCAACTGGAAGCAGTTTATTGGGGTTGTTTTTTTTCATAGTGAGTGCTCATCAAGATCTTGGATGAACAGGAAAAGATACCAGACTAGGATAATTTAGAAACTTAGATGCAGCTTTTCAAATATGATAAAAACACAAGAAGAAGAAGAAATTAAATTCTTTGTGAGCTCAAAATTTAGCAAGCAGGGTTTTTTTATCCCAATTATGATCATACAGCTAACTTTGGTGCTAGAACTCTTTATATAGTTTCAGAAAACCAGAAACAGTGAGAAACTCAAAATTTCATGATCACTTATTTCCATTTGAAGATCAATATAACTTCTTGCAATCAAGAATATAATCAATTAACAGGAATACTAGATTTTTTCAAGTACCTTTGGATGAATTCTTCTTTTGGAAATTCTTTTCATTATCATATCATATAGATTTTGAATTCTTGAAGCGTTTTTTTCCAATCTCTCCAGATTTAAAATTTCTCTTTGGTATTCAATCATCATGAAGTTACCTGGGTTTTCCAGAGTTTTTTCTTTCTCTTTCAGTTTGATCCGGTTAGAAGCTTTCTGAATCAAAACCATGATTTGGCAAAACTTGTCATTACTCAAAAAATGTTGATACTCATCTTCAATTGGAGAGTTGGAATTTTTATGGTTGAGAGATTTAATCCGGCTTTTCTGGGACCCCTTTTGAAAATCTCCATCTTTATCCTGCACAGTGAGGGCCCTTAGTTTTGAAATTTCTTCTGGTAAAAGATAGAAAATTGTTTTCCATTCTTCTTGATCCAATTCACTCAAGTCAACATTCTGTGATAACTTAATTGCTAAGATTTGATCTTCTATAGTGGCTTTACAGTATTTTATCAAAAGTTGTTCCAATGCCAAATTCTTAATTTTATTTTTAATTTTTTGATAAAAAAGTTTTCCAAACAGATTTTTTTTCAAACTAGTCAAAATTTCCAGCTCTTCATCATTAAGTTTTCTCAGATTATCAGAATGTATGAGTTTTAGTCTATTTAGAGCTAAGTCTTCCAAAGTGATTGCTGGTGCCTCTTCTTTATACATCTTTTGTCTAGAAATTTTGGAATATATTAACACCTTGCATCTTTCAGAAAAATTTAAAATATGTGATCCTACAATATGCAGCATGCTGTGCAGCTCTGGATAATTGATTTCAGTCTTGTATTTCTGATTTCCCCAAATCCAAAACTCGGATAATGGAGTTGAATAAACTACCTCATCAAAGAGACTAATCATTTGTTTTTCAGTGTAAAATTTAAAGAATTCAATATCATGTGAAGACTGAAGTGCTTCCTTCAGTCTTTGCATCTTTTCTGGACCACTTAGATATATTTTATCTTTTTTTACTTCCTTTTCAGTTGTTAACAAGAATGATTCAAGTTGTATTTTTTGAATGCCTCTTTGTAACTTTTTCAAGAGAGTTTCTTGACTGGAATCTAGCTCTTCTAATGATTCCAAAAAAATTAATGATGATTTTTCCCAGGATGTTACCTCATTTTTCATGGCTTCAATCACATTCTTTACTGGATCATAGTTCCTATTTTCCCAAAGCTTGTTTTTCATCCAGTAGTACTGATTTGATAATTTTTCAACATGGTATTTTTCTCCTTCTTTGAGATTTTCAATTGTTCTCCCTGTATGTGGCTTTTGATACTCTTGTTTAATTTTCCACAATTTTTTCCCAAGCTGAATCTCATCTTGAGTTCTTGGGAATTTGCCTTCCAATACAATGTAAGCTTTCTGGTTTCTAAGCTTTGTCAAAAGTTCTTCAAGTCTCACTGTTATTACACCTGCTTTTAAATCCTTCAGATCATCCATCAATCCCACATCATCTCTTGTCCAAAATTGGCCATTCTTTTCCCTGTAATATAATTCCTTAAGTGCCTTGCTAATAAATTCCAAATCTTTAGGTTTAATTTTACTGGATTTACCTCCCGTGTGGAGTCTTTTCAGTTCGAACAACATTTTTTTTATATCATCCTGCCGTCTAACTGAAATCGTGGAAGAATCAATTCTTCTCAATAGATCCTCCTCCGCACCCGAAAGATGTACCTCACTCTCAGGATTGATTATAGCATACGATCCCATAGAAATCTTTCCCGCTAAATCAATTTCCTCCTGGGTGATCGCAAAGCCGGCTTGCTCAGCTCTCCCCAAATCTAAGAGAATCCGTTCTTGTTTGGTTGCTAACCTGTGCTGAAGACAGCCCCTTATCACTCGCAATTTGAGTCCTAGAGAACTTATCCCTGATGAGATTTCTGGTTTTTCTGTTTTTACGAGGCTGTCCTGGGAGCCCGGATGATTGACGTCAGCAAAGTATCTGTTTTCCGCTTTTGATGTGACTAAGAGGCTGTTCTGGGTGCCCGGATGGTTGACGTCAGCATGATATTTGTATACATTGATCTGGCTCCATTTATGATCCCCAAGGTCAGTGGTGGTGTCTTTTTTGTCGGAAATATTTGATAAAATGCCTCTTATAACTTCTGATAGGTATTCAGTTTTGGCCATCTTCTCGTCAAATTTTGTTTTACTGCCGTATGATTTAGAATAAAGGGTCTGCCGGGCAATTTTTGCATTACTTATGCAGTCGATTATAGCTTTCAATTTCTTGACTTTTGCTACATGATCTTGCCCGTATTCACCGTGGAAGTAAACCTTCCTGAGCTGTTCTTCTTTCAAATCCGAAAACTTGATGTTATGGGGATGTGCCACGATTTTGATATTAGAGACCTCATCTTCTCCCATATTGTGTTCAGAGATGGCCTGATATATGCTCTTACTGGCCGCGTCTTCAGCTTTATGACTCATGACCTCTTGGCTGAGCTCATGAGTCTCCTTTAGTGCATTGGTTTGCTGATCTGGAGATTTGATTAAAAGGCCGGGCCTCAAGTCTGAGAGATCCACCCCGAGAATTGGCAGTGCCAGATTCACAGTACAAATTACTAGGAAAATCGCATTCCTCAGGAATGTAGTACGGCAAAGACGAGATGGAAGTAGTAACAACTTCATCTTTGGATGTTGCAGAAAGGTTTGTGTGCAAGAAATTAGTCAATGGAATATTTCTCAGCGAATGTCACACCCTTTTTATAACTTAATCTGGGGGCCAAAGCACAACTCCCGATGGCTCAGAGATGGAGTGAGGAGACCCTCGGCCAGAGTATACGTTACTGGTCCTCCACCGAAACGGACGAATACCTGCCGTCGGGCACGCGAACTGTAAATATGCAAAAGCCAATACCTTGCTCACGGCTGAGTTAAGTTTTCCTTGTGCCGAGAAGTACAAGGCACAAGCATCAACGACGTTCATCATTCTCCAGCGGGAATGTTTTCTTACGGCCATAAAACAAACACTCAAACACCAAAAGCTTTAGATAGATCACGTGTACACACGAATAGATGGAACATGGTTTCAAGTGCTCTGATTCTCTATAACCAGCTAGCTTACTGGATCTATGTAGTGTATCAGTAACAAGACCGTTCGCCTGCGGTACACAAATACAACGGCCAACAGACATCAGCTGAAAGTCCAGACTCTCCACTAAGATTCGAGGAGCCCCCTAGCCTTGGCACCTTCGGTCACAGAAGATGTTATGCTGGTACATAAGCTTAGGTAGTGACACTGGATCCAAAGTTTGATACATGGAGAGAAACCTGTGATTGCTCCCACTGGAGGATCAGATGATGGCTGTCATTTGTAAAAAACTATTTCTTACATATTTATTTATTTATCAATACATCATTTGTACCCATTTAGCCATGCCCCCGTTGTTTGGAGCTGCGGTTATGCCCACTGCTTGCCCGTTCAACAGAACCACGATCAACCGTTTCGATGAGCTTTCAGATATGAGCCAGTGAGTACTAGGGAAAGAAAGCTGCACGTACTAGTAATACTTTTTTTGAACAAAATCTAATTTGTTCAAGGTTATTGTCAAGAGAGAGTAACTTGTTGTATAGGCAGCCCAAACATCGAGTGTTGTTTTAGGCATCCCAATCATCAAGAACTCTGAAGTCTGTAGAATGTAAATGAGAAGTTTGTTGCTTTTTCTTTGAGAAATGATTGAATCTGATGCAAGTACATATGTACATGACATGACAAAAGAGTACAACCAATCTTGCGGGGTACTAAAACCGGTGGAATGGGCCAAGTGTCAAGGGTTGGGATTATCTGTCACTCGAGCTGTTCGATTAAACAGTTTCACAGCAAAACACCTAACACAATCTTCACCCGCTCTCCAGTTCCGATCAACTTAGAAGACTCCTCTTGACCACCACCACCACCACCACCACCACCACCACTTCCTCAATCTCTCAACACTTCCCAAACAGTCATCTCGATCAACTCATCATGGGTCAAAGTGGATCTCAGCTTCTTCAGGAGATCGAAAAGTCTTCAAACTGTTAGTATCTTCTACCTACATTTCAAAAAATAAATAAAATCTAAGCAGATACTGAGATAGATTCCTCACTCCAATCTAATTGCACGGATATAATTCATTTTTTTTTTCTGTTTGGAATGCTACCGATACAAGTTACGGGTGATGAGATCCAGAGGTTAAAGAAACGGTTCATGAAGCTCGATCGGGATCAATCGGGCTCGATAGATAAGGATGAATTCTTACAGGTGAAGTCGACTGCCTCTCTCGGAATCGATGTGCACCCTTCCATCCATCCAAATCAAGAGCCCCCAGCTAGCACGCTGGTCTTCTATCAAGGAGAGTGGGTAGTATAACTTTGAGGAGAGCTTAATTGCTTTTGATCACTTAGCTTTGGGGGCAATCGGACTTTATTCGAACAGGCTCTCCAGATCATCTTAGGTTTCTAAATAACCAAGCATCGATCTTTCTTAGCTGAAGTCATCCCCATCCTCATTCGCTTCCCTCAGATCCCGGCCATTGCGAATAACCCATTAGCGTCAAGGATGATTGCGATCTTTGACGAAGAGTTAGTTGTCTCATCATATCAAATCCACCCTTTCCCTTTCTTCCGGTGACCACGTTTGAGAAGAAGGAAGAACACAACAACTGATCGTCATCTTTTATTTATTTATTTTTACTTTACAGCGGTGGTGGAACGGTAGACTTTCAAGAATTTGTTGATGGCTTATCAGCTTTCAGTAGCAGAGGAGATCGAGAACAGAAGCTGAAGTGTGAATATACATTTTGAACTAGTTCTGTTGCCCTCTGTCCTGGGCCAGAACAGTTATCATCTCAAACGGAGAAGAGGCAACCTGGAAGGACTTGAGCTAATCCATTACTTTTTTTTGTTTCTCTCCTTCTCCTTTCTTGTTTGTCAGTCGCGTTCAAAGTGTACGATATGGATCGAGATGGATTTATTTCGAATGGAGAATTGTTCCTGGTTCTGAAGATGATGGTGGGGAATAACTTGAAAGTTAGTTTCTTTTGTCTTTAAGGAAAAAAAAAAACAAAGGTAGAGGAAGAAGAGATGGGGGGACTACACTGATTTGAACTTATTTCGGTATTCAAAATTTTTCAATCGATCATCCTTAGGATCAACAACTCCAACAGATTGTTGACAAGACAATCATGGAAGCTGACACAGATTGGTAGGTGATTGAGCCTTGGATTGATTGTCCTACAATTATAAATTTCTCTGGATACTGATGATGTGGTTTTGTTTTTAGTGATGGCAAGCTATCGTTTGAAGAATTTAAACAGGTTGTAGCCAATACAGATATTGCAAAACAAATGACACTCGAGGCCCTATTTTAAAGCTTTGGTGTTTTTTTTTTAGGTTTTTTTTTTGTTTATCTTCTCTCTCATCCCTTCTTTCTCTGTTGTCTTGTGTTGTTTCTTCTGTTTATTTTTATTTTTTGAAAACTGGCCAAAATTGGATGTGTCTACCTTGTAGAACCCGATCAGAGAGAACAAAGGAAAGTGTTGTACATAGCCCATGATGATGAGTGTTTGTGTTGTGCTGTGTGGATGTTAAATTATGTTGTCGGGGTTAAAGTTTTCCATTTATTCAAGGTTACCATAGCAAAAGGATGACTTTTTTTTTTTACCTGAGTCGATCGTGTTGACCACCAAACTTTAATTTAACTTGGATAAATACATATTTACAACTGTAAATAAATAAATAATATGTTAATAATATTTCCACATTTATTTATTTATTTATTTACAATTTCCAACTCAACCTTCCTTTCACTTCCCACTACTTTACCATCCACAACCACAACATCAACCACAACATCAATATCAACATCAACATCAACATCATCAACAACCCTCCAAATAAACCAACAGACCTACTATCATGACCCAACACCTCATCCATCAGCCTGGTCCATCCTCACCCACTATCAACCGTCAAGAACCTCTACCTCGTCGCTATCCTTCCTCACCCTCCTCAACAGCCTCATCAGAATCAGACGAAGATACACCTGGTCCTGACCCTCCCAGAAGGGGAGACGATCGAAACCTCAGAATCAACTCTCATCTCCTACACCATCCAACCGCACCTGCACTTGCCACACCCTCCTCCAAGATCGGCTCCCATCCATGGCCATTCAACAGTCTCAGTCCAAGGCTCAACAATACTGTCTCAATCGACCAAAACCAATCACAACCAGAACAATCCCAACAACAGCTCACAGCACCAGCTCAATCCCCTCAGTCAACAAAACTTAGTACCACCACCCCCAGCATCACCACCACCACCACCAACACCAACACCACCACCACCACCACCACTGCCACTGCCACCATCACCCCTAATCATCCCAAACCTACCACAAACGGAATTTGGAAATCTAACCCCTCTCGACCCGTATCACTCTCCAGCTCATTACCTCATGAAATCCTGATTCAAATCTTACGCTCCGTATCATCCACCAGTGACCTCAGTCAGTATATCTCCTCTCCCTACCCACCCAAGACCATTTAATAACCTTTGCTTTTCTCTTCCCCCTCCACCGTTCTTATTCTAGGACGGGCCCTATTGGTTTGTAAGGCTTGGTGTCAATGCGGGATCGAACTTCTATGGCACAAGCCCACCTTCCCATCCACATCATGTTTAATCAAGATGCTCGTCTCACTAGCCTCCAAAAATCAGACATTCCCCTATATCTCATTCATCCGAAGGCTCAACTTCTCGGGTATTGCCGACCACATGACTGATCATATCTTACTCAGGCTCGTTAACTGTACCCGACTCGAACGTCTGACTCTCTCTGGTTGTAATTCGATCACCGATGATTCAATCATCAAGATTCTCAAAAACTCACAGGATCTGGTTGCTCTCGACCTCTCCGACTGTAAACTAATCACCGACGAATGCATCCATTCCGTCGGTCGATACTCGAAATTCTTGCAAGGTCTCAATCTATCTGGCTGTAAAGCTATGACCGACGCCGGTCTTCAATCGCTCAGGCACTGTAAAGCTCTCAGAAGGGTTAGTTATTTCCTTCCCAAACTTCAAAAAGACAAATATTTGACCCCATCCTATCAATAATACTATAGAGAACAAAAAAACTGAACTATTCACTTTTTTTTTTTTTAGCTCAAGTTAAAGTACTGCGAAAAAATTACGGATTCAGCCCTCAAAGCCGTCGCCGTTGCTTGTCCGCTCTTGTTAGAAGTCGATCTAGTAGGCTGTAAGCTGGTGACGAACGCCAGTCTATGGATGCTATGGAAGCATTCCTCACATCTTCGTGAACTTAGTCTCTCGGGCTGCACCGAGATATCCGATGGTGGCTTTCCCAACGCATCGAACTGTAACATCGGTGCCGATGGTATCAGCCATCCAATCCTAGAGGAATTTGCAGAAGACTCGGGCAACAAACCAGATCCGGGCACAGTGAATGGTAGCAACGATTACCATGCTTACCCCTACAACGGATCCAATGAGATCGTTCCCCATCAGTTCGACAGCTCGGCTTATGATTTCATCTTCTCGCTTACCAACCAGCGTCGTCTGGAGGAATCTGTGATGCATTTTGACCATATCCGATTCTTAGACCTTACCTCACTGGCCAAGCTAACCGATGCTAGCCTCGACGGGATTATTAAACACATGCCTCGGATCCGGAACCTCGTCCTGGCAAAATGCGGCGGACTGACTGATGAAGCCTTAAACTCAATCTGCGGATTGGGAAAATACCTCCACTATCTTCATCTTGGGCATGTCGTTAGGTTAGTACTCGCTCCTTTTTTCTGTTTACACCCACTATGTGTGAGCTCGCCTTGGAATGAATCAGCTCAAGTCCATCTTCTAGTTTGACAGACCGTGCAGTGATCCGAGTTGCCCGAAGTTGCACTCGATTGCGTTACATCGATCTTGCATGTGAAGCCCCGTCTCGCTACCTCGATTATGATATTTTACTGATTCTTATCATTGGACTATGTCTGTATAGGCTGTAACAATCTGACAGATATGAGCGTCTTTGAGTTAGCCCAATGTCTCCCCAGGTTGAAGCGAATTGGCCTGGTTCGGGTAGGTGGACCAGCGACTATCGTATGTAGAGATTTATCAACGCACTCAAATTGATTCATGCCTTTCTTGTTGGTAAACCAAATCAGGTCACCAATATCACCGATCAATCAGTATACACACTGGTCGAGAGAACATCTCTAGAACGAATTCATCTATCCTATTGTGATAACATTACTGTCGGCGCTATTCATTGGCTCCTACAAAGACTACAACGATTGACTCACCTCAGTTTAACCGGCGTCCCGGCGTTTAGGAGAACTGATTTGCAAGCTTGGTGTCGCGCTCCGCCCAAGGTATTTCTCCCATTGATAACAAACAAAAAATCAATCGGTTCACTGATAAATGGACTTCTTACTAGGACTTCAATGCTCATCAACGACAGGCATTCTGCGTCTATTCCGGAAAGGGTGTCAGCGAACTAAGATACTATCTCGCTGCTCTGTACGTTTCAATCACCAGTACAAACAATCGTAGCCGAGTAGGCCAGGCTTCATCAAACCACAGCTCAATTGATGAAGAAACTCCGAACAATATGACCCTGTCGGCTGCTCCGATCGGCCCCAATCTATCAGTCTTCAACAGTATGCCAGACCCGAGAACGATGGCAGCAGCCATGGCCGCTGCCCGACAGCAAACCAACCCACAACTTTATGGCCTGGGGAATCGTCGAAGGGAGCTGCGGCTACCTGAACGAGGCGGAAGAGTGGCGTTGTCTGACTTTTTGCATCAAGGGCCTAGCACGAGCGTTAATTCGGCGGTCATCAGTGGGAACGGCCAGTTATTATCGCTCCCGGATCTACCCCGACATCCCGCTTCAAGGATGTTTTTCCAGATCAACAACGATAACATTGGTGTTAATTCAGTCTCAGCTGTCAACGACCGATCCATGGAAGAAGCGTCGACGACGATGCAGGTCGACGAGCCTGAATCTGACAACCAGTCGCTGGCTGGCTCGAGTTCGGCGCCACATGGGCGGTACAGTCAGCCGCATGGGCCTGAGCAGTTTGACCTGGACGTTGGTAACGAATCAGATATATTGCGGTCGCCGATCCCCTTGTACGGTGTCCCGAACGCCCGACGGCCACCCTTTGGGCTACGCGAACGTTCACTAGAAGAGCACAACCAGCTAAATGGTGCGAGTGGCTCCACGACTTCGAGCCGTGTCTCTCGGGTGGCGAATGCAGGCTCGGAGAGGGCCGGTGCTCTAGCCACGCCGGACGGGGGTCTACAGTACGGACAAAACCGAGGAGCGGGACACGACAGTCTCAGGATTCCTACCCACTCGATCACCCGTCGCAGGAGCGATGTAGACATGGCTAGCGGTGCCGGCTCCGCCTCTGCTAGACGTCTCCTCGGTCACCACGACTCTTCTCCCCCCGGATCCGCTGTCGACCCCGACGACTTCTCCGCCTCCGCCAACCCAAACCGGGTTGCCATCGGCTTGGGTCCCCGAACTAGGAGCAATGGAATCAATCTCAACGTGCCCGATCGTACTGACTCAGTCAGTCCAATAGAAATCTCTGACGACGAGCGTCCTCCTCCTTGAGGTTCTTGCATTCTCACTTTTCCCTCACCGCCTTCCTAACAAAAATGTTATCAACCAGAAAGTCATTGAATTGGTCTCTTCCTACGTCCCCTGTTACTATTATAATTTCTTCTTTGATACATTTACACATGCATATATGATACATGAATATACAGTACATTATCGTCATCAGTCATCAGTACATAAACTCATAAAACACACATTATATATATATATATATATACGAGGGCATAGCCCCCAATTTTGGGGATTGGGGAGGGAGGTTTAGAAAAAGGGGCTTGATGAGAAAGGTGCACAATATTTTATTTGTGGAAATATAAGAACAAAGATAACATTTCATGTTGAAATCAAAAAGAAATGAAATTATGAAGCAAAAAAAACAAAAAGGATGAGAAACTAAAAATATTAATATAACTATTGCCTCTGTACATTTGAAAGAACCTCATTGTAAACAATATTTGATGTTTCATATGAAGGAAGGCCAAATTCAGGTTGAGGGACTACTACCTTTGTAGTACGGCTGGACTTACTTTGTGACAATGCAACATAGAGTTGTCCATGACTAAATACAGGATCATGAAGTACAATACCTACATTTCCAATTTTCTGGCCTTAAGATTTGTTTATAGTTATTGAGAAAGCCAGATTTACGGGGAATTGTTTCCGTAGATTTGCGGGGAATTGTTTCCGTATGAGCTTGAAAGGCGATACAGACTCATCAGGGTCTGATATGAAGGGAATGTGTGGTATAGCCACCAAGTTATTGACTCTATTTCCTGAAATTACCTTTGCTGAATAACATTTGGGCCCAGGTTTTCCACAATCAATGTAGTCCCATTGTTCTATCAAGGTTCCTCAGCATTATTATTGGGAAGCCCCTTTTCAATTTCAAAATGTGAGGTGAAAAGCCTGAAATTGTTAGACTATTTATTTATTCCTGTAAGTGTAGGCTTTGGGGGTCATCTTCCACTGAATCATAGATTTTATAATTCCTGTCTTCTGATGGAATATCTTGCAAGATCCTAGCATTTATATGGTTGACTGAAACATTCTTGCAGCAAAGAATAGCCCAGTCCAAAAAGTAATCATGTTGGGAGAAAGACCTGGAAATATGTGGGAATAGTTGTGTGATGAGATGATCCAAATTTTCCTTGTAGGATCCACCATGAATTACCATTGAAGCAGGCAGCTGTATCTTGTTTGAAAAATCAGTGATACCTTCTACATTCCCAACAGATAGAAAATTGCTGAAAGTGAGGATCCCCAGCTGCACACATGTTGATGGATTGCGGAAGGCCATCTGTAAGAATAATATTTCAAGGCAGTTGAAAGTGGCATTTCCTGCTTGAGTTCAGGACTCTGACCAAGATCTCCATTTGGATGTAAGAGCACATAATGGAGAGGGTCATATTTGCTGTCTAATTCAGATACTCTTGCAAGGGATTGACCACAATACTTGATGATAACATCCCTTGTGGCTGTTTTCAAAGGGACATTGCCTTCACGGTAAGAAATTTCAGAGCATGACAACTTAGTGAAAGTGAAAAAGAAAGAAATACCTTCTACCCAGATGGCTGCAATTTGGTCCCCTATTGGGAGGTGATAAACTCTTTGGTCCACATTTGTTGCCGTTTCTGTAAGCCTTAGCGGTTTGGAGTGATTTCAGATGCTAAATGCTCAAACTGGCGTATGAGAGGATTGCACCAGTGAAGTATTTATTGAATCCTTGTCATAAGCTCTGGGAGGAAATGTTGACCATGAATATGAAGATTTTCAAACTCATGTCCATTATTGTATATGTAGAGCTGCAAGAATTTTGGGACTTCCTGAGACATTGGCATGAAGCTTCCAATATTGTGGTGAATTTTCTCCTTCACCTTGAAAGTATATATACCTTGTCCTTGGTTGTTCAAAGCAGATCTTGTAGCACAATTTATACCAAGTGAAGTAAATGCATAGCTGCTATTCGTAAAATGTATGGAACTTATCAGTTGATTTCCTTGAGGCAAGTGGTCTTGAGTTGCATCTTTGAAAAGCTGGAGTAAATCTGTAGGAGGGAGTGGTTGATTTATGTTGATCCTCCCAGAGAAACGGCAGAGGGCATTTGTCTTGCCTTGAAATAGTATGGCCTGGCATAATGGACATTGCCTCTCTCTTCTCAGTGTGTGTGGTCTGAAACTTGGAACCCAACCCTGCAAAAATCTATCTGGGGAATGTTTTTGGCTACATAGTTTTCATTTTCATTCATTAAAGGATGGTCATCCAAAACAGAACCTGCAGGATTTTCAAATCCAATCTGGGAAAAATGATGATCAACCTGATTTAGAAGCTGTTCCCAATTGGTTTCTGGAATATCATCCTCCAAGTGTGATGTTTGCTCTACAGAAGGAAGGTTTGAGGAGTTATCATAGTTGGCATTGATATTAATCTGATTTTTGGGAGAAAGATTTTGGGAATGGACCAAGTTAGAAATGGAAACCCTGGAGGGAGATTTAGGAGTTTTATTAATTCTATTGGTCTAATTGGTAATTCCACGGGTGTGGTTATGAGACATCAGTTGAGTGATTTGAGACAATGGATGCCTTTGTGATGGGACATGATTTTGATTCAACTGGATTGGGGAGTGAGTTGAATGGTAGTTTTGATGGGGAGTAAGTGAATGGATATGATGAGATCTCTGATGAGAAACTGAGGCTGGTAGTTGATAAGATATTTGCTGGGACATTGGGGATGGAACTTGCTGAGAGATTGGACGGGACCTTGAGGATTGGAGTTGGTGAGAGATTTGATGAGAATGTTGAGAGAATTGATGGGAATGTGGATGGTGTGTTTGAGGGTCATTGTGTAGATGCTGAATATGGGAAGGGTGGTGATTAATGATTAAACTACATTGGAAGTGCTGATGACTTGGAGAATTGTGAGAGTTGAAAAAATAATAATTAGTTACAGGAGATGATGGATGGTGGAAATGATTGGGGTTAGGGGTGGTGGGCAGATTGAGTAGAGAATTCAAGTCCCTTTGACAAAACCTAGCATTTCTTTCCCTGTTGTATGCTCTTCTCAATT
Organism: Puccinia hordei; assembly: GCA_007896445.1. NCBI lineage: Eukaryota > Fungi > Basidiomycota > Pucciniomycetes > Pucciniales > Pucciniaceae > Puccinia > Puccinia hordei. Next base: position 183,936 of record RDRW01000658.1, on the reverse strand, counting down.
CATCAATATTCCAGTTCATTGTAGATTAATGGGAGCAGAAAAGTAAAATGCAATAAGAGTATGTGTCAGATGCAATAAGAGTATGTGGTGGATTATTATTTTGAAGAATGATGGTAGTAACAGTGGGATATAATTGGGGAGCGGAAGATGTCAGGTGAAGAAGAGCTCTATTTGTGGCTGGAGAAAGCGTAGCAGCAGTTTGATTAATTAGTTGTTGGTAGCTGTTGGTAGCAACATTAATTAAATAATGTGACTTGGTTGCCAGCAACAGTCTACAATATATGTACTTTGGTTGGTAGCAACATGATTGGTTGTTATAATGTGTTATTGGTTGTTGGCAACAGTATTGGTTGCTTTAGTGAAGAAGTGTGCACATTGTCAAAAAAAAATGACCAAATAAGTATGTAAAACAAACAGAAAAAGACAGAGCAAAACAAAAAGAGGGACAAAAGAAAAAGAATACAGCTCATGCAAAAAAAAAGCAAGAGAATTAAAAACAGAGCAAAAAAAAAAAAAAAAAAAAAGAGCAAAGAAAAAAGAAAAAAGAAAAAGGAAAAAAGAAAAAAGAAAAAAGAAAAAAGAAAAAAGAAAAAAGAAAAAAGAAAAAAGAAAAAAGAGGGAAAAAAATTGCAAAAACAGAAGGCAAAAAACAAAGCAAAAAACAAAGCAAAAACAAAAACAAAAAAGGCAAAACAAAAAGCAAAACAAAAAAAAAGCAAAACAAACAAAACAAAACAAAACAAAACAAAACAAAACAAAACAAAACAAAACAAAACAAAACAAAACAAAACAAAACAAAACAAAACAAAACAAAACAAAACAAAACAAAACAAAACAACAAAAGCAAAAAAAAAGCAAAACAAAAAAGTAAAAACAGAAAACAAAAAAATAGTGAACAAAAAAAAGCCAAAAAAAAAGCCAAAAAAAAAAGCCAAAAAAAAAAGCAAAAGCAGAAAACAAAAAAAAAAAGCAAAAAAGAGCCAAAAAAAAACAGCCAAAAAAAAGAGCCAAAAAAGGAGCAACAAAAAAGTGCAAAAAAAAGTGCAAAAAAAAGTGCAAAAAAAAGTGCAAAAAAAAGTGCAAAAAAAAGTGCAAAAAAAAAGTGACAAAAGTGAAAAAAAGTGAAAAACAGTGAAAAAAGTGAAAAAAAAAGTGAAAAAAAACTGACAAAAGTGAAAAAAAGCGAAAAAAAAAAGCGAAAAAAAAGCGAAAAAAAAAGCGGAAAAAAAACGCGAAAAAAAAAGCAAAAAAAAGCGAAAAAAAATTCAATTAAGTTTCTTTAATGTCGCCCTCGGCGTTAGAAACTGAACAGGTCATGTCGCCCTTGGCGTTAGAAACTGTACAACCTTGTCAGGGTTTGTTTGGCTCACAAAGGCCATTTGCTTAGTTATATGTAGATATAGACATACATCAATATATATATATATGTGTATATATAACCAACCTGTTGTTCTTCTGCTTCTCTTTTTTCCCACAACTTCATTTTTTTACAGATAAAATCTAATTTCTTTGCTTTGTCATACCAGATGAGTAGGAAAGCGAGAGGGCGGGAGGGAGGAGCTAAGTTGTATGGATGGATGAAGGCGTGGGGGTTAGGTGGACTGGTGTTGTTGTGTTGGACTCTGAAAAGGGGGGAGAGTGGATGTAATATAAGTTCATTGCAAGTAATGTTGCAACGTGTATGTAGTGTGTATGTGTATGTATGGTTGTGGGTTTCTGTGTTTCATAATTTCATAGATAGGGTTCTTAGAAGTTAAGACAATCAGAATCATAACCAGATAGAAACACACCCTCTGACCTCCTGAACCACACATACTTTCCCAAGGGTATGACCTCCTGAACCACATTGATTTGGGTCCACCATAGTTGATGGGGCCAAATTTGCAAATGTTTGGGGATTCCTGCATAACAAAATACCATATTATAACTTCTTTGGGAAATTATTAAAAAAAATATCTTTCTAAATTCTTGGGCATTGATATTTGCACGCCCATCGGCGCACGCCCATGCCGAACGCACGCCGATAAAAAGAAAGGCGTGTTCCCCGCACGCCTTTTTTTTATCGGCGTGCGGGCTGCACGCCCATCCTTGGGCGTGGGCACGCCTGTAGATGGGCGTGCGTGCTGCACGCCCATCTACAGGCGTGCGACACTGCAGGCGTGCAGTCGCACGCCCTCTTCAGAAACAGGCGTGCGGCTCGCCCGCCCCTTCAGAAAAGGGCGTGTGGGTCGCACGCCCTTTTTATGTGTATAGGCAAGGGCGTGCCCCCTGCCTATACACATAAAAAGGGCGTGCGACCCACACGCCCTTTCTATGTATATAGGCAGGGGGCACGCCCCTGCCTATACACATAGATCGGCGGACCGCCGACCTATGTATATAGGAAGGGCGTGCCCCTTCCTATATACATAGAATCGGCGTGCAGTCGGCACGCCGATTCTATGTATATAGGAAGGGGCACGCCCTTCCTATATACATGCTGATGTCATGCGTACACCAGAATGTACGCATGACATCAGCATGCCCCCACCCGCCCCCTCCCCCCCTCCCCCCACCCCCCCTCCCCCTCCGCGGATTTCAACCGCAACCACCACCTCACTCGATCACTTCCCCCCCACCTCACAGCACCTCCTCCACATCAACCCAGCCGACCCGAGCCGACCCACCCGGCCCAAGCCGACCCACCCGACCCGATCCGACCCACCCGACCCGATCCAAGCGAGCCAAGCCACCCGACCCACCCAAATGTGGGTGTTCTTTTTTATCCTGCCTGAGCCCCCCTGAGCCCCCCGTGCCCCCTGAGCCCCCCGTGCCCCCTGAGCCCCCCGTGCCCCCTGAGCCCCCCGTGCGCCCTGTCAGCCACTGAGTACATATCACAGTACCTGACATGTACCACGTAACTGCAAAGATTATTAATTATTATTATCTCTAATAATAATTACTATTCTTATTAATTATTATTACTATTTATTATCATTATTTATTCTAAATAACTCCACGTAATATTAATTATTATTATCCTTAATAATAATTACTATTCTGTAGTTGTTATTATTATTATTATACCTTCATTATTATTACTTTAATATTAATATTATTAAAGTACATTAATTACATTAATTAATATAAATACTTTAATAATATATTCATTAATAATCTCATGAATAATTCTGGTTAAGATATGTACTCCTGTTATACAAGATACATAACTTGTAGGCCTTTGCCCCCCTGTCACGTGAAATATCCAGAGTAACAGATATCACTCTTTCCCCTCTGATTACGCCCACATTCCTTAACATTGGAATATTTCACGCATAAGATATGTAATTTAATATCTTATTAATAAAAGAACTTATTAATATTATAATAATTAATACTTATAAGATGTACCAATAATAAATGACATCATTATAAGTTAATAACTTTATTAATATTAATAACAGATCAATTAATACAAATGTCATGATGTGATCCAATCCCACTAAGGACTACTGATCAAAGATGTGTCCCATAACACAGCCTTAGTAGAAATCACATCATAAACATTAACAGATCCTCCCAAAAGGATCTGTCTTGCCCCTGAAGTTCCACAGTACCTCCCAGGTCATGGAAGCGCTCACAGTTCCCCCTTGAGGAGCTCTTACAATATATAAACAGACTGTAAACAGTTGTTTATCCCCCAGAGAATATTTAGAACACACCAGCACAGTACATACCTTAGAGTTATTTACCTTGCTTAGTTCCCCATTCTCCAACAATCCCCCAATTCTGGATAATCTATAGTTTAATACTGTTATTACCTCAAGAATTGGCCACAACCTACCTTCAATAAGGTAGTCACCACGAACCCAAGTGAGTACCTCCTTGGATGCCTATTAATACTTTGTATTGATTTGGATGCGCCTAATTAGAGCAATTAGAGCAAGCCTCTCAGACAAGACTTACTGATTGAGGAAGTACCTTTTTACAGGACTTAAACCATTACCCAAACCACTTTTAATCATCAACCTACCTTAGTTACAACCCTTAACCACGGTTAGTTCCACACCCAGGCTGACACGCCCCGTGCGCACCGTGCCCCCGTAAGATAAAAAAAAATTAAAAATTAAAAAATTAAAAAATTAAAAAAATAAAAAATTAAAATTAAAATTAAAATAAAATAAAATAAAATAAAAATAAAATAAAATAAAAATAAAATTAATAAAATAAAAACAAAAATAAAAATAAAAATAAAAATAAAATAAAAATAAAATAAATAAATCAAGAAAAAAAAAGATTCTGATAAGAAAAACCAAAAATTTACTCAGGGCCCATTAGGCCCTGTATTGACAGTGGGACAAGCCCCAAAGGGCCTAGTAAAGGGGCCAACAGGGCCCACTATGACTGGCCAAAAGGAGCCAACTGTGCTCCCTGCCGCCCAAGTTTGACATGTTAGGCCAGGGCCCCTTTATATCTCCGCATAGGTATCCAAGGGCCCCATTCCCCTTGTCCAAGCCCCGGACGGGCACACCAGCACTTGATGTTCTTCCACTCAGATCCAAATTAATCTCTCCACATCTTCTTTATTATTATTTTCATGCCAACTGATTATTTCTTCTTGTTCCTCTGAACGCACAGATATCAGCAAGTTTTCTTTGCATCAACTTTTATTACCCTCCAGCAGTGTAAGTGCATGTCTATCAAAGTAAATATCATCCAAAATTACTCACTCTGGCCGTCATTTACAGCAGAAAATGTCTCAGCCAGGCCAAAACTCCTCCTACTACCACGTATCTCCCAACCCATATGGCGTCCACAATCAGCCGCACCCCCAATACCCTAATGCAATAATGCATGCCAGTGGTCAGCCTAATGTCACCCAGTCTCACTTGGCACAGCATGTAAGCACACACAGCCCAATTCTTCTACTTAAATAACTTTCTCACACAGTCCTTCCTCCTGCCTCCATCAGCCGCAACCACCAGTTCCATTTGGGCAACCCCCTTGGTTCCAGGTCCCATCCAACCCCTCCATCCCCCCTCAAACGTCTGATCAATTCCCCGGCTTCCCCAATTACCCACCCAATGCTGTCCCAATCACAAATAATCCCACAAACCAACACCCCAGCTTCACCAACCATGGCCACCCCGCATACCCGTCAAGCTCAATGGCCTTTCCAATTCCAAATCACGGGCAACCTGCACCCCATATGGGCCACCAAATACCATCTTTTCACCCATACAACAACCTTCCCCCCCACCAATCATCCCAAACGGCCTCCTATAACAATAGTACTGCCTTTCCTCACATTCCAGTCACCGGCCAACCCAATCCAAACTTTCCAAACTACACCAATCCAGCAATCACCCTGCAACAGACGTCAAACATTCATCCCACCCACCAACCCAATCAACCAACCTCCTATACATTACAGCAGGAAATGTACTCCAACAACTGGAATGCCCCCCAACCAATCCAACACCCACCATCAATACCCAGCAACCTGTCTGCATCAATACCCAGCAACCCGTCCGTCAACCAGCCCACATACTACTGGGACAACAACACCAACCAATCCGCTGTCGAAATCAATTCTCTGCTTGACTCTTTAAGTCCGCCTGCCCCATCCGCGCAACTACCTACATCAATTGATCCACTGGCTTCCTTGGTTTTCCCTCAAATGACTGACAATACTGCTCAAGGTAGGTCTAACTTTCTCTTGTAATGTATATTTATTGAGAGCTGACAAACTGTAAATCATCAGCTTTTCCCCCTGATTTCCTGCCTTCTGCAAATGACCTGCCTGCTCCCTCTTTTCCCACCCAAACCAATGAGGATCAAGCTCAAGGTGGGTCTTAGTTTCTCTGGTAAAGTTGCTTTATTGGGAGCTGACTATTTATTGATGAATCAGGTGGTTCCAACTCTACAACATCTGTGGTACCGTCTGCAGTCCTGGCTCCTGCAAGAACCGCCCAGGAAATGTCTGTTCCCTCCCCAATCCCCCTGGAAATGCCTGTTCCCTCTCCAATGACTGAGGAAAATCCCCAAGGTGATTGTAGATTTCACTCAGAAAAGTCCTTTGCGGTGTTCTTACCAATGTTTTATTGTACAGATCCCAGTGCATCTGCGCACCACACCAATGACTTGTTGATGGCCCCAAATCTCCCGGATGGAAATGCTTTGCCCAAAGCCCTACTGACCAGTGAGGATGTCAGATTGTTTGACTACTCTGTGGGAGGTCAGTGCCTCATTGATTTATCATACTGTTTCCAATGGATGCTCATGGGAATTAATTTCGTAGAGCCAATGGACCCTCCACCTGAATACCTGTTCACCTGTGTTGACGATCTGAAGAAATTTGTGTCCACATGGGCCACCGAGCATGGTTATCGGCTGGCAGTCTCAAAATCCAAGGCGGGGAAGAACATTTACCTTGCCTGCTCACTGGCTGGAGAAGACACTACCACCATGGACTCCTGTCGGGCTCGTGAATCACGTAATAAGCGAGTTGGATGCGCCTTCAAGATTTTGGGCCACTGTTCATGTGCCAAGAACCGTGAAAACGACTATTGGGATCTCCGCAGCAAGACTGTCCCTCACAACCACAATGTCATCCAGCACAAGTACGAGGCCATCCACAAGACACTTGGGGCAGAGGGCCAAGCAGAGGTGGCTCGACTGGCCTCTCTTGGTTTGCAACCACAGGCAATTGCCCGGCAGCTGAGTACGACTGAGGGACGCTTTGTCACAAACAGGACAATTTACAACACAAAAGCAGCGCAGAAGATACAGCGGAGGGCCGGCGACACCCCCATCAACCATCTTCTACGATGCCTCAAAGGCTCCAACTGGGTTCACGATGAAGTTTACGATGATGACGGAAAGCTCCTCTACCTATGGTTTGCGCACCCTGGATCAATGTTACTTGCTCGCAAGTTCCATCATGTGGTTAATATTGACTGCACCTACAAGACCAACCTCTGCAAGTACCCCTTACTGCATGTTGTTGGCCAGACCTGCACGAACAGCTCGTTCTCAATTGGATTTTGTCTCATGAGGAATGAGAAAAATGCGGCATACTCTTGGGCTCTGAATAAGTTGAAGTGAGTGTGGTGATTGTCTTTTTTAGTATGAGATTGATAATCTGATGGTAATTTTACATACACCTATCAATTCTTGCAGGTCGGTATGGGAACCAGAGAGCTCTCCAAAGGTCTTTGTGACGGACAAAGAGGTGGCTCTCCGAAATGCAATTGCGGAGCACTTCCCAAATGCAACCTCCAACCTATGCGCCTGGCACATTGATCGGAACATTGTCACCAACTGCAAACAGGCTTTTGCATCCGAGGCAGACGAATGGACAAATTTCATGAAGCTATGGCACGAGGTTACATACGCACCGGACGAACCCTCATTCGACACAGCTTGGGGAAAGCTTCAGGTGGACCTCAGGGAACGAGCAAATGTTCTGGAATACCTTCAGAACCATGTTCTGCCCTGTCGCAAACAATTCATGGCTGCATGGGCTGGGAAAACCCCGCACTTGGGGAATCTGACGTCATCTAGAGGTGAATCAGCTCATAGCTGGCTCAAAACATACGTGACATCTGGCAAGATTGACTTTGCTACGCTCTTCCTGACCATTTCATCAGCTGTGGACCGGCAACTGGACGAAGCACAGGTCACCATTGGCCATGAAAGGATCAAAGGGCTATCCGGACTCCCAAACGTTTTCAAGCCGCTTCACACCAAGATCTCCACCCATGCGCTCAAATTGGCCATTGGAGAGTACAATAAGTACTTGAAAATGAAGAAGGCCAAACATGACGATCCGGTCAGGCAGTGTACGGGGAACTTTAACGCGGGAACGGGGGTCCCATGTGCACACTTGATTGAAAAGTTGCTTGAAGAGAAGGGTGATGTGGAACCAGAGGACTTTCATCCCCAGTGGCAATTGTGTTACAACCCAGACGGACCAGTCAGTGTATAAATCTTCCCCCTCCTCCATAACCCATTGGCTAATCCTGTTTGACCTTGCTTAAATTACAGAACCTTGATGAGGAGCCGTATAACTTTGACGATGATTTTGAGGCGCTAAAGCAGGAGATCTTGGAATCTCACCCCTCCTCAGCTTTGCCGGCACTGATGAAGAATTTACGTCGAGTTGTTGCAAACACACATGTGGTCCCACTGATTGAGCCAGACCCCATCAGGCAAAAATCCAAACCAAATCAACCTTGGAAGAAGAAGAATGGAAGCGGCCGTGTGCAAACCCGAGATCCTACTCAGGCAGAAATCGTGGAGTCTCAGATTGAAAAGGCACAGACAGCCAAAGGGAAACAGCGCGCAAGGACCAGTCAGAATTGCGCGGGCCGGAGAAGGACGGACAAGTTGCAACAAGATAGCTCTTCATCAATGGAAGACCCTGATGAGCTGCCCACCTTGGCCAGACTGACCGCCCCAAAACCCCGAGGCCGACGAAGAAAGGCTCCTGATCCCGCAACATCTTCTGAAGAAGACAATGAGAGCCCACCGTGTGTGGCCAAGCGACAAGGCCGACCTCCAAAGTCTCAGCTACCATCTACGTATGCAGCCAACAAAGACTACCAACCAGGCCGCACGTCACATAAGCGGAAAGCAAGTCCCCCCACTTCCAACCGGCCCAAGTCCCAACGCCGTATGGAAGAAAAGCCCTCAGTATCATCTGCAATGAGTCAGATGTCTTTGGCAAAAGGGAGCTCCGCAGAAGGCAGTCATTCTGGGTCATCTAGTGGAGTACCAGACTCATCCATTGATCAATCTGATGGCAGTGATGGAGATCCCTTTGGGTCTGAAGGAGATGCATGTGAATTTGCAGAGGACAATCCGATTGATATTCCTCTTGCCGGGACTTCAATGTCAACTTCCCTGGTAAGCCCCTTTAATCAAACCAACAAGATTCTCCTAATAGTGATTGGCCTAATTGTTCTGTTGTATTTTTGCAAATCAGGATGCTATTCCTATGTCCCATACGGAAGGTGATTATCAGGCCAATGACCCCCCCAGGCCACCGACTTTGGAGGTAAATTCAAGGGTTAGGATGAGCCCATTCAATGAGTCAACATTATAACTGATTGGCTTTTCTGGTTGAATTCAGGATGAAAGTATGGTTGTAAAAAGTGGTCCCACCTTAGGGACACTGGCTCAAGCCTCTAAAGAGGTTATGTCTGATAAATCAGTAAGTGAACATAATGTGAATTCATTATGATTACTGATGAGAGCAAAGCAATTTACTCACTCTCTTGTGCTTATGCTGAATTTGCCCTCATCTCCCCCAGGTTGAGGAGTTACCTCCTTGGGTCATTAAGTATGTCCAATCAAGTTATAACCCAAAAGGCGATGGCAACTGTGGGTATTCTTGTGTGGCACATGCATTGGCTGCTGAAAAACCCGAGGGCCCGTATGCTAGAGACAATGGGTGGTATCAAGTGCGATTGGACATGTTACACGAGCTGGACATCAACAGGGCACTTTGGACGAGGAAGCTAGGTGGACCAGAAATGTTCGAGAAGATCTACGACAGCATTTGCGTGGAGAATCCCAAGGGACCAGTGCCCACTTCCAAGTGGATGGGCAGGCTTGATGGTGGTCCTATTCTGGCTAATGCATACAATAGGCCAGTGGTGTTCCTCACAAACAACCGAGCAGCTGGCTGCATGACGTTTCTCCCTTCAACTGTTGCACCCGACCCCAAACCAGCAAGCCCAATCTACCTTGCACTAATTAACGGGAATCACTGGATACATGTTATAGTCAAGCGTGGCCTAGTACCTTTCCCTCCACCGTCCATACCTAGATCATTTCCAAAGAGCCAAGCTGCTGGTTGGTTGAGCATCATTGAACCAGCCACACTTCTTTACTCCAAAACTTGCAAGCCAATGTAACACCCCTCCTCTGATTTGTAATTACTATATTAAATTTGTTTCCATAAATCAAAGTAGAGTAATGGCTGTCAACATTACTCCTGAATATTGTCAGCCTCCTTGATGCCAACGACAAGTCTTTCTAGCTACAAGTGGTGCAAGGATACAAGGAAAGAGTGATATTACTCTGGGTAAGGTTTTAAGGTTATAATTCCCAAATAAAACAGGGGAATTGTGACGTAAACTTTAGAGGAAAAATAGGAAAAATAAGGTAATAATTATATTAAATAAATTTAATATAATAGGGGCCTGATAAATCAGGGGTGGTTTAAATCTCTCTCAGGTGCTTGCAAATAAATTGCAGAGGATTTAAGTACCTGGAACACTGGGGCCTGTTGACACAGGGGTGGCTTAATACCAGGAAAGGTAAGTGGGGAATATCTCCAAGAAAAGGGTTATTACTTACTAGTAATAAACCTTGAGGGATCTTGGGCATATTCAGGGTGAAACTGGACAGTTTTGGGCGCTTTGATGGGTGGATGGTGGAGCTGGATGGTCACTGTAGAGTTGTTGGGGAAGACAGGGCTAACAACTACTAATACGCTTACCATACTGTTTTAAAATTTTATTAGTTTATTTATTTATTTATGTTGACTTACAGTCTGTAGTACATTAGTACTGGTTGTTATAGATTAATACTAGTGGCTTATTTGTATTTTATAATAAGCCGCAGTATTATTTGTACTGTTTGTTCAGTCAATATAATTTTATTTATATGTCTAAATAATAATACAATCTGGTATAATCATTTATTTAGTCCCCATTAATCTTCATTACATGTGTAACTTATGTAATGAAGTTAATTGGGCGTGTTTTTGTTACTTTGGGTGTACCTTGGATGACTTTGCAGTCCGCGTGCCAAGCTGAGAGCCTGTAAGGGGCCTGATGCTTGCGCGGGGGCTTATATTCCAACTTTGGCGCGGGCTTTCAGTCACACCGGATGAACTTCAAGGTATGCGGACTGCAGTGCACGGGGTTTGAGTAAAACACATTGTATTTATACTATCTCCCCTAATTTACACAACACCTCATTTCCGTGACTGGAAAATGGGGGTAAGCATATGTATATGAGTATGTAAGCATAAAGTTAGGTAATCATACTTTTAACTGATCATTAATACAATTTTCAGTTATTAGTATCATATCATATGTATAATAATAAGTTTTAGTTGCACACCAAGACTGACACCTATAATGTAGGAAATAGATAAACCAAAAGGCAAATAATGTATCATTTGGATGGAAGTGATCAATAGAACATGCAACATGTAGAGCTGGAGACACAGGATAGGGTTTAAATACCATACAAGTCAGAAGTGATAGTTGGACAAAGCTATTTCTATATCTTGAGAAAAAATGTGGAGTAGGTGGTGAGTAGCAAAGTAGTGGTGAAATTCTTTGTAGGTTCTTTCCCAATCCACTTGGGGGAGTCCGTTCTCACCAATCTTGTCAAAGCCCATAGCACACAAGAAGTCCAGAAAATATATACGAAGATTGTCTAAAGTTTGGTGGGGCATTGGGAGAGTAATACCACCATCCACCTTTTGTTTAAGGACTTTGGCCCCAAATTCTAGCAAGGCTGAAGCGTTGGCATTGCTGGCAGTCTGTCCGTTGAATGTGAAGACTGATGTTGGACCAAAAACGAGCAGACCAGCTAGCATCTGGATCTGAGAGGGTGTATTCCTTGTGGAGCACTCATCTGTCCTTGTATGCTTTGGACGTGGCCGGGTAAAGTCGGATAAGCTGCAGATATACGCCAGAGCTGACATTGCCCCCACCAGGTGCTGTGACACAAGCATGAGGCCGCCAAGGTTTGGTGAATTGGCATCGAATGTCCCCAGGTTCTCATAGGTTCGTTGGAAGCCCCAGTGAGCAGAGTGGACCTTTGTTGTATCTAGTGGAAGGGGTTCCCATTGGGCGCCCTGCTGTTCGAGATGACGAAAAGCCCAGCATTGATGTAAAGCAGATTTGAGTCGGAGGTATGCCGTGTCAGGAGGAGAGATGAATGATGCCATGTTTGAGGAGTGTGTGTACCTGAGTTTGGTTGGTTATCGTCTTGCTTTTGTTGGCCCGGACAACTTCAATCTGATCCATGTTGATCATGTCATGAGTGATCAGAGACATTGAAGTAGCAGGGTGGAGGATTTTTTCTTAACCGCACCACAAAAATTGGTCAGTGTCATTTTTAAATAAATAGATAGTAACTAGGAGAATTACCTGATTTGCAAGCAGCCAGAGTTATTGTAACGTCCCGCCACACTCTTTCCTTGAAATTGTGGTCCATTGGGCCATGACGAGAGAGCATATGGGGGAGGTGATTGAGGACATAGGCGATGTTCTTTATCATCTTCTCAGCTGATGTGATGGACCATGCAATGCCACGCGCCAAATCGTTGTTCAAGTTTTCTACCACTGATCTTGGAAGCAGTGGGCCTGGTAAAAATAGTTCCACAGCTGCAACAGACAGACAGACATGAGTTCGAGAAGTGTTTAATTTTTAGAGGAGAGGGGGATGACTCACATGCATCCCGTGTGGACCTTGCAGGGCGAGGAGGGCCTGTTGACCTCTTGTTGGGGTTTGAACTGGAGCTGGGCATTGAACTGGAACTGTCCACTGCACTAGTGGTTGGGGTGCGCGAGAACTTCATGCCTTTCAAGTGTTTGGCCTTTATGACAGTTGGGTGAGGAGTGAATAGGTGGCTTGGGAAGTTTGGGCCAGTTTCCCTTGGGTCGACATGCACAATCTGTTGATGAGAGGTAGAGGAGCCCTGTTGAGGGACTGGGCTTGCACCACATGAGGGAGGATCGTCTGGAATTGGGGTGTGATGCCGGGATTTTTTGGATGTAGGATCAACAAATATTGCAGTTGGATAGCGGTAGCGAGACCGGCGTGGGTGACTTTCAACAATAGTGGAATGTGGGTGTGGGGCTGCACAATGGTTGTACGGCAAAGAGACTTGTGAGGCTGGAGGGCTGATTCCCAATTCTTCAGGGTCGGTCTCCCCCTCGGCATCCGGGTCGTTTATATTGTCATCACGGTTTTGGAATAAGTTATGCAAGGCTCGTTTGGCATTTTGGGATTCAATGGCGGTAGTTATAGCATCAAGGTAAGCCTCATTAGAGGTGGTGAGAAAGGTGCTTTCGCCTTTGCTGTTGCGCCTGGGTGACCTTAATGGGTGGATGGGGCCATATGCCGGGTTCATAACGTTGGGCAAGCCGTTGTCAAATGGAGGGGGTTCGTTGTCCCATTGAGCTGGTATGTTGTTAATTCGAGTGGGTTCTGGTGTGCGATGAAGTGTTGGTGCCGCATTGTTTGCTGAGATAAAATCTGACAGTTGTGGAGCGGTTGTTTGAGGTGGTGGGAGGTCTTTGGGAAGATCAGGAAACCAAGGAATGAATTGGTTGAGGTTAGGAGGTGGTTGGTTGACGTTAGGAGTGGAATGTAGGATGGTTTGGCTAGCTGGGGGGTCAAACGTGTTTGTTGGAGCTGGGCGAGTTGAGGACTCATGACCCTCATCGCCTGACTGCTCGTATTCGGCTTTGATTTTGTTGGCAAGAACTTCCAGATACTTGTATTCCTCGGGACTGCATGCGGGATGCTGAGCAAGCTCAGTGCATTTTTGCCAGAAGTCCAAACCTGATTTGCAGTGTTTTGGGGTGGAAAGTGGTAAGCAGGAGGTTTATTGTCATACATCTTATGAGGAAACAGAACTTACGTGATTGTTCATGACTACCAGACATTGTTGTTGCGTGGAAATACGTCTAAAGCTTGATGGAGGAGGAGAAAACGGTGTTGCTGTTGGTTGGATTGCAAAATAAAACACATGTCAGCTGCTGCTCCTGGAATTAAGTACCTTTTGCAGTGAGAATATGAGAAAGGGGAATATCAGCCCTTGCGGGGGGTTTGGGGGGGCACTTTGGGTGTGTAGGGGGCTTAGACGGGGGACTTGGGGCCTGATATGCATCTGTGGGCATTTCCCGGGGCCCTTTAGGCCAAGATGTGTCCCTTGCACATTTTTCCTGGGCCTTGGGTGCAATGGGGGGCTTGCAAGGGGGCCTAGTGGCACATTCACACCTTGAATGTGTCCATAGGGGCCACTGGTTCTAGTTGGCCCCTTTTGGCCAGGCCCAGGTGGCCCATCTGGCCCCTTTTGGCTGGCCCATCTGGCCCCTTTTGGCCAGGCCCAGGTGGCCCATCTGGCTCCTTTGGGCCTGGCCCAGGTGGCCCATCTGGCCCCTTCGGGCCAGGCCCAGCTGGCCCATCTGGCCCCTCTGGGCCAGGCCCAGCTGGCCCAGGAGCGGGCAGGGTTTTGGGTGAGGGGCAGGGGGTAGGGGGGGCGCGGAGGATTGGGGGAACGGGGGAAACGGGGGAGATGGGGGGACATCGACTTACTTGTCGATGTCCTGGCGGCTGGCTTGAGGTGGTCGGGCGGCTGGGTCGTTCCGGCGGCTTGCGTCGGCGGTCGGCGAGGCTGGGTTGGGTGGGTGGTGGGTCGGAACGGGTGGGTGGTCTGGAAGGTGGGTGGTGGGGTCGGTGAGGTGGTGGTTGGGGAGGGATTTCAGGAGGGGGGGGGGGCCAATCGGCAAAGGATGGGGGGAGGGGGCAGGTGGGGGCATGCTGATGTCATGCGTACATTCTGGTGTACGCATGACATCAGCATGTATATAGGAAGGGGCACGCCCTTCCTATATACATAGGTCGGCGGTCCGCCGATCTATGTGTATAGGCAGGGGCGTGCCCCCTGCCTATATACATAGAAAGGGCGTGTGGGTCGCACGCCCTTTTTATGTGTATAGGCAGGGGGCATGCCCTTGCCTATACACATAAAAAGGGTGTGCGACCCACACGCCCTTTTCTGAAGGGGCGGGCGAGCCGCACGCCTGTTTCTGAAGAGGGCGTGCGACTGCACGCCTGCAGTGTCGCACGCCTGTAGATGGGCGTGCAGCACGCACGCCCATCTACAGGCGTGCCCACGCCCGAGGATGGGCGTGCAGCCCGCACGCCGATTAAAAAAAAGGCGTGCGGGGCACACGCCTTTCTTTTTATCGGCGTGCGTTCGGCGTGGGCGTGCGCCGATGGGCGTGCAAATATCAATGCCCTAAATTCTCACCAACAAAAAATTAGATGATGAGATAAAAAAAAAAAAAAACCTAATAAGAACAAATCCAAATCCAACTTCAATTCATCTTTTTCCTGGGTTTAAAAATACACTATAATAGGGGGTATCAAATATGACCAAATCCACCATTATCTAATCAACTGGTTTTGAAAATCCACCATTTTTACAAACCATGGATACCTATATAAAATGGTTCAAAATCCTCAAAAGTGAAATTTTGTTGAAAAACCTAGTTCACTGGTTTTAATTGTGGATTTGTTCATATTTGATACCCCCTAATGGTGGATTTGGTCATGTTTGATACCCCCTAATGTATCCATAATTAATTGGGTCAGAAAACAAGCATTTATAAACAAACCACCAACAAAGAATTGAGAATTGATTTGGTTTTGATTGGATTAAAGTAAGCTTCAAGAATATAGAACTTAGAAGATGTATACAAATCAAAATTGATGAAACCTTTTGATCTAGTTTCAAGCATAAGAAGACAAAAATAAGAGAAACAAGAAATAGGCACTTACAGCATGAAAAAAAAAACTCAAGAAACTGCTGGCATCTGAATTGCAAAGTTATAAAGGTGCCTTTGTACGTTTTCATTGAAACTTTCAGCTGTTCTGTAAGTTTTTTATAGAGTGTTATAAATTTATTTATTTATTTTTTGTCAAAGGATAAGAATGAGTGAAATCCAAGGTTCATCTAGAATTTATCTGCTTTTAACAACTGCGGAGATTGGAATAGTTAGCTTGATTGGACATGTCCCAATTCCTTTAGTTCAAAAAAAAAAACCCCATTTGCTCTTTATATTCATTCCTGTGTTGAGTACCTCTGCATACCACATGACTGGGCCCATATTCCCCAAAGAAAATTTGGTGGATCTAACTTCCCATTGCATCATAGTGCATTTGAATTGTAATACATTAAAGCAGAATATACAACAACATTCTAGAACCTTCCCCTGATGACCTCTAGAATATAAAAGGAGGCCATTTCCCGGCCTAGGATTGGATCCTCAGAATATTCACCAAGTACCACATTAGTCAGTACCTTGAATATTTTCCTCCTACTTTTAGAGTAGTGTTATCCCTTTATCCAACCACCTTATTTACTGGACTAGTTATCAAGCTATCTTAGAACCTCCCCATCTTAGACCTTGGACTATTCCGTATAAAGCAGTTGCTGCAAGACTACCACCTCTGACAGTAGCCAATCAGCTCAAGTGCTTGCCAGCTGCTTAGTAAGAATTTATATTGTTACATATCTCTCAAAAAGACAGAAAGATAGCCAAACCTATATGGTTAGCTATTAGTCTTCTCCTGATTGACTAATTTGTATATCAAATAGACAATTATAAGGAGTTTAGGTTATCCTCTGTGCATAGTTTGGACACTAAAGAGAGAGAATAATATTTATCATTATTCTGATAACCTTTCAGCACAGTGATAGTACCTGGCTTTTTATAGAAATGAAGCCAGTTTTTCATACACATAGCTGACACAATCCATCACCAAAAACGTGTTACCAAAGAAATTAGCAAGCAGGAAGAAATCAACCAATAAGTTAAAAAAAAAAGTCCAATGAAAATACTATCAAGAAAAATACAACTTGCCTAAAAAAGGATGACATACTCAAAATAATTGACTCACTAAAAATATGAAAGAATTCAAATTTATGCTTTGGAACTAGGAAGGCACCAAACCCCAGGAAGATAAAAGATTGTTTCAAGAGCTACAAGGAAAAGTAAAAGAGAATGAATAGCTAATCTATCTATACTGGATTTGGACTCATTTCCAAAGACTTATTGTCTGGAATTATGAATATTGACAGAGAAGTAAGAAGATTACATTTTTGCATCTGCTTATTTTATAATTGAAAATATTTTTGATATTTTTGATTTATGATTAATTAGTTGGAAAACTTGGAACCTTTAGAAGCTGATGAGAATAGGTATGGGGGAAGAAAAGAAACCAAAAATTTGTGTTTGAACTGTTTTTGATTACCTCAAATTATCTAATTTTTTCTTCAAACAAATCACCTTGCCACTCAATAATTTAGGAAGCATGCAGACCAGCAAGTGTTTTTAATCATAAATGTGAGGGGAATGCAGTGGTCATCCTTTTTTATTTATTGATGAATCAATCACTTTTTTTTTCTATTAATTGGCTAAAGCCTCATTTCTTCCCCTGTTTGGATTTAGCAAGGACGGGAAGTGAGTATTCCTCCAAGTGAAACCCACCATAAGGCCAAACTATCTAAGCACTGTTTAAAAGCTGTAGATTACCTCAATTCCAAGAAAACTGAACTTATCACAAGTGATTATCAAGATTCCTTTCCATCCAATTAATTAGAAGATACACAGTCACCCCAGAATAACAAGAAAAATGAATTTTTCATGGAAGCTGAATTGTATTCTCCAGAAAAATTCCAATCAACTCTTCACAATTGAAAAAACTCAGAAACTTAAGAAGGGGAAGAGAAGGTCATAAAAAAGTTCCAATATTAATCCTAAGAGAAAATCACCTTCAGGGCCAATTCATCTCAATCCACTTGCACAATATGAAAAGTATGTGTTGAAGAGGGATGTAGTTTATTTTAGAATAAAATTCTTCCTCTTATATTCTTTCACTAACATTCTCAGGAAAGGTCCAAGTGGCTTGTGAAAGCCCCAGATTTTATATGATCAATTTTTTAACAACAGGTTAATAAAAACGTCAAGGGGGGCCAGTTAGAGAAGAAAAAAGTTCAACCACTTATCAAGGTTTACAAGGAGAAGTGGTATCATGAGAAAAGAATTAGAGGAGAAGAGTTGGAAAGACCATATAAAATTGGTGGAGAGTAAAATAGAATGAGAAGTTGAGGAGAAGGATAAGGACCAGAAGTTTGAGAGGGCCAAGTTGGAGGGTGTTGATAAATGCACACCCATTCCAGGGGCACACCCTTCAAAAAAGGGTGTGCAGCCCACACACCCTTTTTTACAGGTTCATGTGGACTGCACACCTGTTTTTTGTGAATATGTATGGGGATATCCATAAATATACACATAAAAAGGGTGTGCGGGTTGAACACCCTTGTTATGGGTATAGGTCTGGGTATACCACACAGGTATATTTTTTTATAGAATTGTTTTTTGTATTGCTTACACAACCTGCCCCCTTCAACTTGAGGAACCCATCCTGTTGAGAGATACCCATCTCTCAGGGTGGGGGGTGGTGATTTCATCACATCCCGGATTTGGATTCAATGTCATAAGCAGGTCTAGGGGTGTGCCAACCACACACCCTTTTCAGAAAGGGTGTGCAGATGAACAGCCATCTTTGTGCGGGTGTTTCAGACCTATATATGGGTGTTATGAAACCCAAAAAGGGGTGTGCAGCCCGCACACCCTTTTTTGAGGGGTGTGGGCATGCATTTATCAAAACCCAAACCATCAGGATGAATTAAAATCCTTTCAACAAGAATACCTGTCACAAGCTTCTGTTAGTGAATTCCTTAATTCAAAACAGAAAATTCATGGACTCAACTTGCTTTTAGCATAAAGAAGCCTTCTGTATGCCATACCATGGGTATGAAATGAAGATAATATCAAAGATAAAAGACCATCAAATTTTTTTTCATAGCCTTTTCAGGTTAAAGCTCAGCTTTTGTGGTTCAGAATTTTGAATAATGACAGGCCAACAGATTCAACCAACATGCATGGGTTCAATTCCTTGACCATTCAATCTTGTGAAATGCGGATTTCATAAACTAGTGCACCAGGAAAAAAAAGTTGGCACCTCTATGGAGGTGCCTTTGCTTATCTCTTACCCATCCTCAACATATCAACACTGTATCTTGACTGTATCCCCCACTTCAACAGAATGTATCAATGAGGTATCTTGTTTTCACATGACTGCTCCAAAGTTGAAGTATTTCCATATATTTAATTAATAATTTTTCAAATGGTAAGTAAATCCCCAATAAACTTCATGAAATTTGACTAGTGATCATGAAAAACCACAAGGAGGGGAATTCACTGTATGTCACCATTTGTCCCCCACATGTTACGTCTTGCTAACTCAACTTTGATCTTCAGCGCTTGATACAACAACATGTCACCACCCTGATAGGGTCAAAAAGCAAAACTCTACCTCATCATGATGAAGAGGAATTGCGCATGGATATTGATGATCAGGTGGAGGATCTCTTGAGTGATCCAGACTACCTGTCAGCCTCCCTGATGCCAAGGACAAGTCCTTCTAGCTACAGGTGGTGCAAGGATAGATGGAAAGAGTATATAAACTCTGGGTAAGGTACAAAGTTACAATTCCCAAAAGATATGGGGGAATTGTGATGTAAAAATTGAGAGAAAAATAGGTTAATAATTATATTAAATAAATTTAATATAATTAAAACCAGAGGGGCCTGATAAATCAGG
Source organism: Puccinia hordei (assembly GCA_007896445.1). Classification (NCBI taxonomy): domain Eukaryota; kingdom Fungi; phylum Basidiomycota; class Pucciniomycetes; order Pucciniales; family Pucciniaceae; genus Puccinia; species Puccinia hordei. The sequence goes on along the minus strand of RDRW01000658.1, from coordinate 164,464 downwards.
GGTGGTTTAGATCCCTCTAAGGTATCTTGCAAATAAATTGCAGAGGATTTAGGTACCTGGAACACTGGGGCCTGTTGGAACAGGGGTGGTTTAATCCCAGGAAAGGAAAGTGGGGAATATCTTCAAGAAAAGGGTCATTACTTACTAGTAATAAACCTTGAGGGATCTTGGGGATATTCTGGGTGAAACTGGACAGTTTGAAGCGCTTGGATGGATGGATGGTGGAGCTGGGTGGTCGCTGTGAAGTTTTTGGGGAAGACAGGGCTAAAGAAATAACTACTAAGAAGCTTACCAGACTGTGTTATAAAGATATATATCTAATAAGAAGTGGGTAAGGTTGTTAGTGGGTATTGGGAAGCATGAGGAGCCTTCTTTGGGCGGTTGAAGAGCTCCTTAAATAGTCTTGAGTTCCCCTTGGGGACCCTGTAGGTATTATTGGCCAACTTGTGGGATCTTTGGACCACATTTTGGCCATTTTTGCTTTCTTGGTGACGCTTCAGCAGCCTCTGCTTTGAATACACGTCACCAATTGATTTGATTAATGTATGTTATTATTATTTATATATTTATATTGACTTACAGTCTGTAGTACACTAGTATTGTTTGTTATAGATTTAATACTAGTGGCTTATTTGTATTTATAATAAGCCACAGTATTGTTTGTACTGTTTGTTCACTCAGTATATCTTATTTATATGTATAAATAAATAATACCATTCAATATATTTAATTATTTAGTCCCCAGTAACCTTTATTACACATGTAACATATGTAATGAGGTCACTGGGGCGTGTTTGTACTGATTTGGGTGTACCTGAGTGACTGTGGAGTCCGCGTGCCAGCTGAGAGCCTGTAAGGGGCTTAATGCTTGCGCGGGGGCTTATATCCCAACTTTGGCGCGGGCTTTTAGTCACGCGGGTTGAACTTCAAGTTCTGCAGACTGCGGTACGCGGGGTTTGAGTAAAACACGGTGTATTTACACTATCTCCCCTAATTTACACAACACCTCATTTCCATGACTGGAAATGGGGTTTAAGCATATGTATATGTACATATAAGCATAAAGTAATGCAAGTGCCTTTTTATTAAAGGTACTTGCTAATTCTTCTTTGCTGATTTACATAGTGAAGGAGTGAGAATTAGGGGTACTTGTGAGTGAGGTACCCTAGGTTATTTTTAGTGTAGATTCAGAATATCAAATAATATTCTAACTATTATTTGATCTTATAATTTTTTTTAAATAATTTTTGTAGGAAACTTGTGACAGGTTGCTCTGTCATAGTAGCAAGCTGACAGATTCTGATGGAATTTGAAGCTGGAAATTTCAGTAAAATGTCACAAATTTTCCAAAATATGACTGAAGTACCTCTATCCAAATGCATTCTATGGGTATTCCAAATTACTAAGGAATCAGGGACTGCTTAATAGCGGTTTCTCTGTTCCATGCAAAATTGAGAGATTAAATTCCATGATTCATCAATTTGGTGGAAATAGTTACAATGAACAAACAATATCCTCTATGTCAAATCATGGCCTCCAAGCTCAGCTGGCTCATAATATTAACCATGACTTCAAATGATAAAACAGCTTCCTTAAGAAATTGAACCCAATCTCTTGCTTGGTATATATGGGATATGGTATCCAATTTAGTATCCTAAATAAGATGTAATTTAAGTTTGACAATTGGTGGTTTTTCTGGAGGATGATGGGAGTATTTAAGAAAGGCGCTTATAGTGTGGTTTTATTATCCAATCTTTGAAGTTCGTGTATCTGTTGATAGAGAATGCTGAAACTGGAAATTGCTTCTGAACAGTAAACTCCAAAGAGTACTGTAGAGCAGATGACTTTTGATAGAGGAAATGAAATACATGAGCTAAATTTCTTGGCCCAAAGAGCTAGTGTGCTTGAATTTCACAGCAATCATGGTTTCAAATGGATCAAATAAGAGGTTTATGATCCAAATGAACAGCTCTAAATTTTTCATATGAAAATCAAAGCAACTGAGCATATACTTAATCAAAATGTTTCATCCAGCACAATTTATCTGTTTATCAGATGTATAATTGATTTGAGGGGTTTTTAATGCCTCTGTGATTGAATTTCCTGGGGATTTCACCTGTAAGGTTAAATTCTTGATGTTGAGTTTCAGTCACCAACTGAAACCCACAAACAGTGAAATCTTCTGTAAATATCATATGATATCATCATTCCTTGGAATATATTAAGAGCTCAAAAATACTGGATCATACATGAAATCACTCAGAGTGTGCCTCTTTTTTTAGCCGTTCTTCAAAATTCAAAAGAGGTCAGAATCTTTATTTCTACTATAGTAGAGTTGGTGCTGGGGGAAATTAAAACTCAAGTGGAATACCCTGGAAGTTATATCTTGTAATTTATCATCTAAGCTGAGTGAATTGAATGGATAGGTTTTTCAGGCGGTTTTCTGTGAACCAAAGTTGTAATGTATTACCCACATAAACCTTCAAAATTTATTTAAAAACTTCTTGTCAGAGTTGATCATAATTTATGAAGCCTGAGAGGGATTTGCTTCAGGGAAAACAAGGTCTTTGTATTTCACCACGCTGTCTCCACTTTGTATCCAACATATATCAATCACTTTATTAAAGGGATAGCAGAGGGACACATATGTTTTATGCCTGATGTCTGGCTATCTGAATCCACTCATATGTATCCAGTTTCAAAATATATCATACTGCAGGGTTGAATTCATCATTTTCTCATGTGGTCTCTACCAAATAAGTGTCTTGGGTTTGATCTAACCCACCTCCCCCAAGGCTAGTGAAAATAACACGTGCAAAGAGAAGCACTCTCCTTGAAAATGTCCAATCAGTTATTTTAATGCAATATTTGAGCTGCCTTATACACAAAATCATTGAAGTTTCATCAAACCAAAAATAAATATTTTTGTGGGTGGTTATTTATGCAAGAAGCGTGCAGCTTGCATGTGGTTATTCAAGATCCTTTCATTCAGGTAAAAACCAGATGAAAAAACTTGCAGTTGAGTTTAATTTTCACTAAGTGTTGGAATTTCATCATTCACATATCTCATTGTTTTCTCTGTTTCCGTATCTATCACGCCTTTCACTTCCTGTAACTCAATTCTCCCCATAAAGATTGAATTTGCATGTAATCCACCATCTTCTGTCCTACAATCTGACCCCAAAGTTGTTGTAAATTTCAAACCTAATGTTTATATAGAAATCAAAATATCTGTTCATCTAAGTGCATTTCCTCAAGGTCAATACTTCTTTTTGGATGAGTAATTTTCTGCAATGCAACCTGGCGGACTGTATTTCTTTGTTTTCTTCTGACTCAGGTCTTATTATCCATAATTCCTGTCCGCATCCTCTTTATTTTCCCTTGATAAATATCTCTTCAAAATTTCCTGGAAGATCTGACATTTCCACTTGTACTGTAGCATAAAAGTATAATTATGAGCTGGGGCTTCATCTTAGTGATTAAGCCCAGCAGGCTTAAGGATGGTTGGACCAAAAAAAATCAAGGGTCAGGCCAAAAATGACAAGCTCAGTTAGGATTTAAGCCCGGCGGGCTTAATCTATATCAGAAAATTGTGGCAGTTTTATGTCTCACCAATTAAGTAAGTTTTGGGAAACACATAAAATCATAGAATCTGGACAATTTTTTTTTGAATCCAGATTGATTGATATTAAGCCCGGCAGGCTTAAGAATGCTTGGACTAAAAGACTTTGAGTGTAGGGCAACAAGGAAGCACAGGGGTGTTTTTAAGCCCGGCGGGCTTAATCTAAAAAAGATATTCCTGGTGGGCTTGTGCGTCACTAGGTAAGGGGGGTTGATAAATGCACGCCCCCCCGGGCACGCCCACGCCCACGCACGCCCTTAAAAAAAAAGGCGTGCAACCCGCACGCCTTTTTTTTATCGGTGTGCGTCCTGCACGCCCATCCTTGGGCGTGGGCACGCCTGTAGATGGGCGTGCAGTTCGCACACCCATCTACAGGCGTGCAACACCCCCAAGGAGGGCGTGCAGCCGCACGCCCTGCCGGGGAGGACTGCAAGCCCCTCGGCCGGAGGGATCCCCCCGGTCGAGGAGGTTATACAACCTCCTCAACCGGAGGGAATCCCCCTCCGGTCGAGGAGGTTATACAGCCTCCTCAACCGGAGGGATCCCTCCCGGTCGAGGAGGTCATACAACCTCCTCGGCCGGAGGGGGATTCCCTCCGGTCGAGCAGGTTGTATAACCTCCTCGACCGGAGGGGGATTCCCTCCGGTCGAGGAGGTCATACAACCTCCTCGGCCGGAGGGATGCCCCCCGGTTGAGGAGGTTGTACAACCTCCTCGACCGGAGGGGGATTCCCTCCGGTCGAGGAGGTCATACAACCTCCTCGGCCGGAGGGATGCCCCCTCCGGTTGAGGAGGTTGTATAACCTCCTCGGCCGGAGGGATCCCTCCCGGTCGAGGAGGTCATACAACCTCCTCGACCGGAGGGGGCATCCCTCCGGCCAAGGAGGTTGTATGACCTCCTTGACCGGAGGGAATCCCCCTCCGGTCGAGGAGGTTATACAACCTGCTCGACCGGAGGGAATCCCCCTCCGGCCGAGGAGGTTGTATGACCTCCTCGACCGGGAGGTATCCCCCCGGTCGAGGAGGCTGTATAACCTCCTTGACCGGAGGGGGATTCCCTCCGGTCGAGGAGGTTGTATAACCTCCTCGACCGGGAGGGATCCCTCCGGCCGAGGAGGTTATACAACCTCCTCGACCGGAGGGGGCATCCCTCCGGCCGAGGAGGTTGTATGACCTCCTCAACCCCTCCGGTCGAGGAGGTTGTACAGCCTCCTCGACTGGAGCTGATGTCATGCGTACATTGTTGTGTACGCATGACATCAGCATGTGTATAGGCAGGGGCGTGCCCCCTGCCTATATACATAGAAAGGGCGTGTTGGTCGCACGCCCTTTTCTGAACAGGGCGTGCGACCGCACGCCTGAAGTCTCGCACGCCGATGGGCGTGCAGCCCCCACACCGATAAAAAAAAGGCGTGCGGGCAGCACGCCTTTTTTTTTATCGGCGTGCGTTCGGCGTGGGCGTGCCCGGGGGGGCGTGCATTTATCAACCCCCCTAGGTAAGTATGATTGGGTCCCGCATAAAATAATAGAATACACCAAAATTGTTTGGTTTTAATCCAAAATTCATTGATATTAATCCCGGCGGGCTTAAGGATGCTTGAACTAAAGAAATATTGTATGTGCAGGGAAACAAGGAAAATCAAGGGTTCTGTTTAAGCCCGGCGGGCTTAATCTACAACAGACAATCCTGGCCGGCTTATGAGTAATTGGGTAATTAAGATTGGGGTTCAACATCAGATCATAGGATATGGCAAAATTGTTTTGTTTGAATCCAAAATTTATTGATTATTCATGGAAAAAGAATGAGATTTTTCAAATCATGTGAATCATTTCCAACCAAAGTTGATATTATACAATGACAGATGGAAGCTGAAAAGGTAATCTATAAATACAAGACCAGTGTCAACCATTCTTTGATAATAAGTAATCTTGGGTCTTAGTTGGAAAAATAGAGTGTGATGATAGGAGGTGAGATCAGAAGGCTTCCAGAATTAATTGGTAAGAGATATGGTAAGAAATATATCATCAAGCCAATCATCATGATTTTCAATTGCTTGCTCTTTCTCAGTAATTTTGCATAACTTACCGGAGGACTTGACATGGTTTTTGAAAATTATCTAAAGTATCATCTAAGGATAATCTAGGATTCAGAGCAGTAACACCAAAACAGGATGGTATACATATTTCAACAACACCACGAAATTATACAGGAGATTTGATACCCAAGAGGGCTTTTCCATGCGGGAAGCTTCAAAGTAAATGACTTAAGCTGTTTTTGTGGATATTTAAAAATTCTCATGTAATTGAATGGCCAAATTTCATTAGGATCAATAACATCTTTTCTCTTACAATTCTTTTTAGGACTTGACAGGGATAAATTTAAGCAGATTTGAAGAGAGAATCAAAAAAGAAATTGATCCCCACCTGAAATCTTGTTGTGTCTAAATTAAATTATGTGTTAGGTTGAAATTTATTGAGACAGAAATGAGAGATATAGTCTATATCAAATTAATAGGAGGTTGAAATGGTGATTCTCAAATGGATATTAACATATGTGGGGGAAAAGATGATCCTACACCTGGAAACTGTTTCCTGATTCCAACTAGGGCATTCAATTTGATTTTAGAAAAATCTATATACCATATTTATGAATGTGCAATGTGGCACCAAAATTAATGGAATAATCTTTTGTTGATTTTTTGCAGAATTCAAGGCCCACGTTCCATAGATGCTTTTTGATAGGAGATGTTTATGCTTGTGTTCTTAGTTCAACTTGCACTTACCATAATTACAAATAATCTGATGAAGGAAAAAGAATATGATATCACTATTTTTCTGAAACTTTTGAACATGGAGGAAGTAAAAAAATTGGGGAAACCAATGCCATATTGGCTTCAAATTGAATAGCTGATGGGTACAAAAGAATCATTCTTACCAATGCAAGGTTTCAACATAGACAAGGAATATCTAATAAGAATTTTGTTCCTTTTCAACAGGAAAAGTTGAATTTTTCAACTTAAATTTTTCAATAAATGGCTTATAATGAATCATGTTGTTTACTTCAAGTTGATTATCAAGATTGGTTTTATTTCCATGTTTAATCCCAAAATATCAAATTTATACAAGATAAAATATTAGTTGTGGTTGAATGACTGTGCAACAATTGTACCAGAGTTGAAAACCACAAGGAGTTCATGTTAGCCATGTTGTAAAGAATATTTTTGAAACCTTGAATTTCACTTGATCAAGCTACTTGATGTTTTTTTTTGGGATTTTGAAGCTTGTGCATAACATAAATTCAGCTTCCAAGGTGTTGGCAGTGGGGGTGGTGGATCTCCTGGGGTGATGTATGCACTTTTCAAATATAACTGGCTTATTTCAGAGTTCTATGGTCATGTTTTCCAAGAACTTTAGTAATAGATAAACCATGTTTGGATATAATTTTCATCCAAGATTAAACTATAGTCTCCATTTCACAAATTATAATTTGTTTGATTTTATTATGAGCTGTCATTGATTAAACATTGGTTGTAATAAAAAGAATTTCTTGCCTCAGAAATTTCTATAAAAATAATTGGATCTTTTGAATTTGTTTTGAAAACTCCTCTGATGTATCATTATACATTGGTGATACATAATAGATAGGCATGGAGATAACATTGGTGCACACCAAGGATACATAGTAGATAGAGGTGGGATAAGTGGGGGATATAGAGAAGTCACCTCCATGGAGGTTCCAACTTTTTTTCCTGGTGGTGGTGGACAGGGAATCAGGGAATATTTAAACCTTTAACCCTTTCTGATTCCATCTAAAGTGTCTCAAAGCTCTACCTGTGAAGCACAAATTTCATCTTCTTCAAAAGTTGAAGCTTAAAACATATACACTTCCTCCTGTTGGGTCCAGGGTATTCTTCCTTCAACAGTCTATGTAGTGTTCTAGGATGTAGCACCTATTACCTGGGGAACTTTCCTATGTTGGGTACAACATGAAGAGACCATTTGATCTGTTGTTATAGAATTTTCATTTTCAAGCTCAGATTTGGTGGTTAGAGATTTTGAAGCATGACATTGTATGATTCAAGAAACAAGTGGGAATATCAAGGGCCATGGCATGAACTTGGAATTTAAAGTAAATAAGCCTTATCCTAGGAGACACCCATATCCCTCAGACCTAAAATCCAAAGAAGCCCTAGAAAAAACACATCAAAGAGCTACTAGAGTTGAAATTTGTGGTTTTCCATTTGTTTGACAATGCCAAAAGCACATACTTGAAGCATTGGGACAGAATATAAATAAGCAAAATTTATTACAAGAGGAGGAATGATAGTATAATAGATATGAAATACACTTGTACCCAGGATGGTAGGATTATAGAAATTTTGTCACACTGCCAGCATAATTGCCTAGGTTGAGTTCATCCCAGTTAAACTAGGATGTGACCAACCAATTTAAAGTGGGTTGACCTCAACCAATGAAATATAAAAACAAGGGGGGTCCCTTAGATTTATATTTCATCAGTTGATCTCAACCAAGTTTAACTTGGTCGAGTTCATCCCAGTTTAACTGGGATGACTTCATCCTAGGTAATTATGCTGGCAATGTCATTATTGGGAATGGAATAGAGGACAAGAGGTATATAGGATGTAATTGTGTACAGAGGCAGGGAATATGAGTGGGGCCTGGAAGTTAGATTCAAACCCACCATCCTCCTCACTATTGAGCTGTTACTTTTCTCAAACAAAGAAAAGAATCTTGTTTTCTTCAGCTTTGGACACTGCAAAAAAACTGGCTCAACTACTGGCAGTTGAAATTTAAAAGTACAAAGGCACCTTTGTACTTTTCATTTCAAATTTAGGCAGTTGAGGCACTTGTCTTTTCAGTGGGAGGGGAAAAAGCTTCAAAGCTGGGTGGAGGGTTTATCAGGGAAAGAAAGGATATACCTTCATGGTCTACCACTTTAGCCAAAACAAAGCTCAAATGGTTTAATAATGGTCAGTCAGGGCTAATAATCACTTGTAAGATTATGAATTAATCTGAAAATTGTGAACAAGAATTAATTTGTGGAACCAAATCCATCTGTAGAGGTACATGGGCTTACTTATGCAAGAAAAATGGACAATCCAAAAATTAATGGAAAACAATACACTAATGTGCATAAATTTTGATTTATAGGTATTTATGATCAGAATAGACCAAATATCTATAAGGAAGCATATAAATCAAGATAAATCAACACTGTGAGCACCAAAAATTACATGGGAAATGGATAAAGCTAGAAGCAGAATATTATGGATGGTATTGTTGAAGTATTCAGCTTAGTTCAAGTGTGCAATGGCTATGGTGTGCAAAAGTCCTTGGTTGTGAAAGTGGATTTGGTCATATTTGATACCCACTAATTCATTGCATGACATTTTTTAACCAATTTTTGTGCACAAAAGAATATTACACTATAAAAAAGATGAGATCAACTGCTGCCAGTTGACTGTGGGATGCACAAGAAAAGCTGCTATTGTGACTTTCCTCAATGAAGCAAGGGCCTTTTTTTTGCACAGTGACTGTGCATTGAAGCTTTGAGAATGATTATGGTTTTCCCAACAGCTTTGTAAGCATTGTGTATAAAAATCTGGCTTATGTCTATAAAAAACAGCCCAGTACTACCACTATTCCAAAGGTGATGAATGTAAAAATAATCATTCCTTCCTCTATAGTTTACAAACTGTGCACATCAGATGGCAAGATATACAGACCAGTCAACTGGATAAGGCTAACAGCTAACCTTACATGATGAAGCAAACTCAAGAAACTGCTCTCAGTTGAAATGCACAAACCAGGTTCATATTTTGACTTCATCCAGGACCATACTTTGACCTTTACCTGGGTTTACACAGGCTCATTCCATGCACTTGTACATACTAGCTAAGTGTGCCCTGGTGCTAAGCCAAACCAGCTCATTGTTCAACTTTGAGTGAGTGCAGTCCCTCTGAAGATCCTCAGATCAGACAAGAGGCTCCAATATTCCAAGGTGGCCTAATCCATACATCTCAACAAGGACACTTCTACACTTGCCAGAAATTGATGAAAGACTGAAGCTGTGGTGCATGTTCTCATGCAAGAGGTAGTATTTAAACACCAATGGGATATGTACATATTAAATGGGAATTCACACATGAAAGGGGTATCCACAAATTTAAGGTGATATACACATTCTGAAAAGGGTATTTACACATGAAAGGGATATTTACACATCAAAGGGTTATGTCAACATGAAAGGAGTATGTAAACATGATGAAAGGCTTATGTACACATGATCAAAGGGTTATCTACAGATGATGAAATGGGTCTGAACACATGAAAGGGAATATATGTAATGATGAGAGGGTTACATACTCATGAAATGGGCATGTACACATATGAACGGGGTATGTGTACATGAAAGGGGTATGTACACATATGAAAAGGAGATGTGTACATGAAAGGGGTATGTGCACATCATGAAACAGACATGCAAACATGATGAAAGGGGTATAGAATTTGATGGAAGGGGTATGCACACATGAAAGGGATGCACAAACCTGAAAGGGGTATGCACACGTGATGGAAGAGGTATGTGTACATGAAACGGGGATGTACACAGGTATTTACACATGATGGAAGGGACATGTACACTTGAAAGGGGTATCTAAATAGAAAGGGGTACAATGAAAGAGTCCGTATAAATGATGAAAGGGGTATATACAAATGAAAGGATTAAATCAGCATGGTAAATGCAAAAGTTTTTTTGGTTTAATGAATTGAAGGAGTCACTCCATCCTCAGTAGTTTCAAATAGGTCTTCAGCTTAGACCAGTTTTTTTGTTCCTCAGCCCCATTTTTGTGCACTGAGAATTAGATACACATTGTGAAGTCTGCACAAGTTCCAAGGTGTAAAATTCCAGGTTTTTTTTTGTTTACTAGCCTTGTTTAAGCAGAGTATCAACTTAAATATGCTGCATGCCAGCTGGCAGGAGTTGTTGCATCTTTCTTTTTCCATAGTGTTATATATAATCAGGGGTCAAACTTTGCTGCTTGGAAGCTGTTTGTTGAGACCATCTCCACCGTGGGGAGTCATCCAAGCTGCTAAATTGGCTGTTGCTGCAGTCTTGACACCCTGCAGCAGGGTTTCTACACACCACAATGTAGAATATAGGCAAGATTTCACAACTTTTTGTTGTGTGATACTTGTCCCATGGGCTGCCATCAAGCTGCTATCCAGTTCTGGATGTGGAACTGCAATAGTAGCCAAGCTAAAAAAAACCAAGCTTAACAGCCCCAGTGGCACTGCTAAATGAGGTTTGGGGTGCTATATTTAGTATAGAAGCTGCAGTGGAGATGCTCTGAGTCTTGTGTTAGAATTCCTGCTCTTCAGATTGTGACATGCAACATGTCACTAACTTTCTCTTGTCTACATTTCTTCCTTATCTCTGTTCTCCTTCCTTCCTTCTTTGACCACTTTCTTCCACATCATCCACTCACTCTCAACCAATAACCTCAATCTACCATTACTTTCTCTTCTTATTCCAATCTCTCTCTACTCCTAACAACCTCAATCCTAATCAACTCTCAATCCAATCAATCAATTCCTCACATCAAGTCACTACTTCAAGCCATCATCTTCCTGTCATGGATGTCATCTCAACGTTCTCTTGACTCAAACTATTGACCTATAACCAAGTCTTTTTGTTTTCTCAGTTTTTTTCCCAATCTGTCTATCTTATTGTCATTCAATTGTCAGTCTCATCTCTACACCGTTGATTATTTCCTCTTTCTTTACTTGGTTATACTTCTCTCAGCTATTGCCTAAACTCAAAATTGTTCTCTTCAGTTGTAATTCCTTTTTGATCATCAGAAATATATTCAAATTTTTTTATCTTGCACAAGGAAAAATATTTTGTCACTAGACTACAGGTAACATCAGCCTGGGTTCAATGAGCTACCTATCAGTAGTAGAGTTGGCCTCATGATAAAGCCCCTTGTAGGACACAAAGTAGTTGGAGTGGAACCAGATCAGCTTAGAACAAACCTACAGCCATTGTTTCTTGCAGATGTCATCAGATGTCAGGTGACAATTTCTTTTTCTCCTGGTGAATTGGTTGAATCTAAAATTTTTTACTAGAATTAAACAGTTGGTAATTTTTAATGAGACACCGCTGAGCAATAGTATTGTATTGATTATCATCAAGTCCCATCCTTGGTTTGACCCAGGATGGGAACAGCATAGTGTGCTGCGGCAAGTCAGAGATGACTGTGACATGTATGTCACAACACCCCCCCTCTTGCCGTAGACACCTATATACAAGCAGTCGCAGAGAAAAAATAAAAAATACGGAAGAGAAAACAACGTAATGGAGAACACACAAACTGGAAAAAACTGAAAAAACAACTTGGAACCCCGTATCGTCAAAGAAAATTAGAAACCCCCCATAATTTGAGAGCAGAGTCGGCTGAATAACTCTGATCCAAGGCTCTTGGTAAAAATGTCCGCTAATTGGCTGGTAGTGGCGACCCAGTGCAAGGCTGTCTTTTTTTGAAACAAGGATTCGTTAGTTATGTAAAAATCACGGTCTGAGTGTCTAGTTCGCTTGTTTGAAGCATCGTCTGTGGAAACTTTTATGGCCGCTTGATTATCACAATGCAAGTGACCCAGGAAGTCAGTCTTTAGCACATCTTTGAGAAGATGCCTTACCCATAATGTCTGTCGTGTCGCTATGCCCAATGCCATGTATTCCGCATGGCACGTGGATGATGCTACCGATGCTTGTCTTCGAGCAACCCACAACACTGGACAGTTGTAAAACGATATCAGAATTCCATACGATGACCTAGAGAATTCTCCGCCCCACGACGCATCACAAAACGTCTTCAGAGGTTTGTCATCTAAGTTCGGGAACAACTTGAGCCGCTTATCAGTTGTGTTAGCTACATAACCTAAGAGATGCTTTAGACCTTTCCAATGCTCCACCCCCGGTTTGGCTGAGAAACGAGCCAAGTAGTTCACCGCAAAGCATATGTCCGGCCTCGACCCCACTGCTAAATAACTGAGAGAACCTATGATTGATAGGTATTTACCTGACTTCGAGGAATCGCCATCAGGATCCGTGACGCCATTAAAATTCGGAGGCAAAGGAGTTTTCGACAGAGTCACTCCGTCCCACTCAGACTCTAACAGACTGTTGATTAGTTCCTTCTGACAAAGGGAAAAACCGCGATCAGTCCGCTCTACATTCAGTCCAACAATTGACGTTAACTTTTCAGACCATTTTACTTTCAACACACCACTAAGGTCAGCTTCCAGTTTTTTTAGCAAAGCTTCGCTGGACGCCGTCACCACGCCGTCATCTACATGTAGCCAAACTACACCGATTTCCAAAGGATGTCGTAGGATATAGAGGGAATTGTCATACTGTGAAGGAACATAGCCCAGTTGACCTAGGATGTTCTTAAGGTGAAGCCACCAACAGCGAGCAGCCTGCCTCGTGCCGTAAAGGGCTTTCTTCAGCAGTAGGGCATGTCCCGGTGGGACCTTCAACCCTTCAGGTGGTTCTACCCAAACTTCCTGATCTATAGGTGAGTTCAAATACGCAGCCACGAAATCGAAGCTATGAACAGGCCAATGGTTGAAATCTGCAACGGTTAACAGAATCCTCAACGCCACGAAAGTGGCTGTTGGAGCAAACGTCTCTAGAAAATCAGTGCCTGCCACCTGTGTGAAACCCTTAGCAACGAATCTGGCCTTGAAACGGACACCAGAGCCATCTAAATCTGGCTTCGTAGCAAACACCCATCGACCACGTAAAGGCTTTTTATCATTTGGCTGTAATTTAACCATCCACACACGCATTTGCTCGAGATTCGTCAGTTCAACCGCTATAGCCTTAGACCAGGCATCTTTATCGGGAGAGCTCATAGCCTGCTTGAAAGTCTTAGGCACCGAGATAGCATAGAAGTGGCATAGTTCCAAGATCTTATCGACGATCATTTCTTGATCATGGAACTCCAGCTCTTTATCAAAATTTCCAAGTTCCAACTGATTCATCATGAAATCAAGGGACATCTTTGCAGGACCAACAGTCTGTTGTTTGGTAGCAGCAACCTCGCTCGGTTGTATCCCACTGCCATATTCATCATGGTCTACAAAACGTGCCATCGCAGAACTGGTGAATCGATTCTGTTCAGGCAGGTAGAACAACCATCCCTTGCTCGCTTCAAGGTGGCCAATAACTTGTCCTTTTACTGCCCTGGCGTCTAATTTTTGTCGCTTTTCATGCGGGACGTGGATATAAGCAACACTGCCAAAAGTACGGAAAGAATCATATTGGGGTTTTGACCCGAAAAGCGCTTCATATGGCGTAACTCTACCACTCGACTTGTTCGGTATACGATTCAGAACATGTGCAGCCCATAGGAAAGCATAACTCCAAAAAGTCTTCGGTAGGTTGCTATCAAACAGAACTGTCCTGCCCATGTCCTGGACCGTTCGATTGAAACGCTCAACCATCCCATTCTGATAATGGTGATAGGGTAGAGATCGCTCCGTATGAATACCCCTTGCTGTAAGGAAATCGTGGAGGGCTTTATTTGCGAACTCCCCGCCATTGTCGCTCCTGAGAATTTTTACTGACTTCCCGGTAAAACGTTCTAAGCGAGTAATCCAATCGATGATCGCCTTGTTTGCATCTGACTTTGCTTTCAAAGGTTTCACGTGAGAATACCCAGTAGCAGTGTCGCGCATTGTCAATAAATAACTGCTACCATCCACAGAGGGGACTTGGAAAGGCCCAATTAGGTCGGCAGCCCAAACCTCCATTTTCTGAATTGGTCGGTTTGTGCTGCTTAATGGGTTGATTTTGGTACTTTTGCTGATCATGCAGACGGGGCAACGAATCTTTCCCGGAGGCAACTGCTTCGGCAGTCCTAGTCCCAAGTTCTCCTTGATGAGTCGTTTAATGACACGTAAGCCAGCATGTCCAAAAACGCGGTGCCAAAACAAGAGTCTTTTTTCGTTTGCGGTGAGACTATCAAAACTCCAAACACTCTCCTTTGCCGTCAGAACAGGTTCTTTGAATAAGACCGCAGAGCCTTTATATTCTGCAGCGTTTGCGCATGCACGTTTTAAAGAGACAACTGGTTTTATTCCAATCACAGGCATCGCAGGAGACATAGAGAAAAAGGGATCAGACTTGGTTTGAGAGAAAGCAGAAAAGTGATGAGGATCAATAGACGGGAGAGGTGAAAAGGAGTCATCGGGTTTAGAGAACAGTTCAAGAGAAATAAAAGAGGACAAGAGATGTGGTCGTTTATCGGTAGCCCAAACATTCGCAGTCGACACAGGAAGAAGAGGAGTTTGAAGCGTCCACCTGTTCTTTGGCCTATCAAAAATGCATTCAAAAACATTTGCACCCGACTTGCTCGAGACGACAAACGTGTAATATAGAACACCTTTCAGGACAACTAACTGTCCATCGTCTCGTCGGAAATGCAGGCTCCCCACACCGGTGATGCAAGACTTTCCTGATTGGGTAGAATATCTTCACCCAAGGCCATGTTCTTGAAATCCAGGTTGTCCAAGTCATCAGGCAGGTCGCCTATTTCGATGAACTGCGCCTCTGCCCCCCCCGTGGAAGATGTTGTTGATGAAGGTTGAGTTATTGGCTGCTGAGGTCGATTTTGGCTGCTAGTTGGATATCGAGGTCGATAGTAGTCCGCAAGTCGTTTGGCATCTACTTGCGCTTTCGACGGGGGGGCAGATCGAAAAGTGGAGGACGATACGGTTGGGCGGGGTGAATCGGTGTACAAGGACCCGACAAAAGTCGCTTGTGACCGAAAACCTTGAGGTTTGGAAAACGATGCTCCTGGGCCACGCGCCTTCTTGTCCAGCTGATTCGATTTTGCACGTTGTGGGCAGTCGCGAAGATAATGGTCTGGCGCCCTGCACTGCCAGCAACGATGGGCCGTCATAGCATAGAAATCTAGTGCATCAGGCCAGTTATCTTCAGGCACCTCACTGAGAAACGCTTGTACGTTAAAATCTTCGTCATCGTTAGAAGCCAACATCACTGAAGGAGGCGAAACAATCGATGATTGAGGATCGACGGAGTCCGCATGTTGTTTCTTGCATATGTCGAAACAATTGACCAGCGCCGCAAATTTTGGAGTAGCCTTTGAGTTGTCGTTCTGGATAGTTTGCTCGACTCGCAGTTCAAAATCCTTCTTGAACGGCGCCGAAGATCGCATGACAGCAGCCTGGAAAATAAAACCAAAGAACGCATCCGAATGGATCCGAACATTAAGATTGTTCCATTCGCTATAAAGGTTTCTCATGCGAGAAGAGATTCCGACGGCGTCGTCATCATCAACCGAGAACGCCAAGAACCTTTTGAATACGTTCATCTGCGCTGCTCTGGAAACCACAGAGAATTTCTTCTTAATGTCAGAAAGTATCTCGAGTGTCGAAGGAAAACGTTGGGCGTCGGCCACCAGAGAAGAGTGAATACCGGCCAGCACCACCATCCGAGCGATTTTTTCAAAGGTGGAATTTTCAATGGTCCTGAAGAAAAACGTTGAACCGGTCATGTGGACCGCACCGATTTCTTCAAGATCGACCAACCAACGCGCAAGGTTATTCCCGTCCGCAGCCAATTTTGTGGAGTCCGACCAATGTGAGTTGATTGACTTTGCCGTCTGATTGACTAGCTTCGCCTGCTCCAGTTGAAGTTTAGCCGCAAGAAAATCACGTTCGCTCCGTTGTAACTCAGTACCACCCGGGACAGAATTGTCTAGATGAGGAGCGGTTCGACCCGCATTGGTTGGAAGCCCTGTAGGCCTAGTTGTCGGTCCGGAAGTCGAGGCACGAATAGTTTCGTCTGCCAGTCGGGTATTGTTGGTCCCGCTGATTACCGAGTCGAACAGGTTACCCATTTGAATTCCACCATCTGGTACGAAGTGGTTGGATTCGCTTCCGGTTAGTGAAGACTGAGACGCCCGACGAGACATGTCGATCTCGTTAAGAACAAGGAAATCGTCTAGTGAAAACGAGTCTCGTTCGCTCCGATAGACGAGAGAAAAAAGGTTACTCACCGTGACGTTGTGAGATAGCCAAGGAAAAGAGGAGAAAATGAAGAAACAGAGGGAGTAGATTGGTGATTTCACAAAACGTCTCCGTTCTGCACCGGACAGTGGGCCACACTACCGTAATCAGCTAGGTGGCTAACCTGCTTAGCTTAATTGGATAGTCTTGATTGTCACCGCTCAGAATAAAGAAGGGAAAAGGCGGAGTCTACTTGACCAAAGCTATCCCACAAGACGCCACCGCAAGATAACCCAAATCCTCCCGAAGACGGTCGATTACGCTCTACGCTGAGCTACCGGACGAGAAGAAGGAAAACCGATGAGGCGAATCACCGGTCGGTTATCAAAAGGGATGGTCGGTCGTCTTTGGAATGATAGTTTGATCCGGAACGATAGAAAAAAATATATAAAAAACTATCGGATGATCTCCTAGATTCGAGAAAGGCTCATAACCTAATGAGACACCGCTGAGCAATAGTATTGTATTGATTATCATCAAGTCCCATCCTTGGTTTGACCCAGGATGGGAACAGCATAGTGTGCTGCGGCAAGTCAGAGATGACTGTGACATGTATGTCACAACAATTTTCTTTACCCTATTTTTGGGATTTCCCCTTCAATAAGAGATTCTGGGACTTCTGGTGATCCAAAATGAAAGGTACAGATCAGATCACATACAAAATCTATTTTGAATAACTCGATATTTATTATTAACAGACACTTGTTACATAACCACTGACCCTCAATCTGAGTTTTCAGATCTGACTTGTGTATCTTATCCATCATGTACATATTATAAATATTTACTATCACTCTCTCTTTATCATTCCGACTCAAAATAATATTGACACAAGCTTCATGGTCATGGTGAGCTTCTCATCCTGATATTGCCACCCTGGTATGTTCTCAGAAATACCCATGTCTCCCTGGAATTTTCACCTCCCATCCCAAGAGGCTGTATTTCCTTCCGATGGATAGCCCATGTTTGTCGATTTCATTCTCTCCTCATAACACCCAGCCTCAACTATCCTTATAAACCCTTGACTCAAAAGAAAAAGAAAAAAAAAGAAAAAAAAGAGACACTCGCTAGACTGGTCTAATCTGTCCTCACCCATCCGGCCTGACCTCGCGCTTGAACAGGTTTGATTGAACTTGCTGGATTAGATCGCCCATGTTTATCAGTCCGATTGAGGGTATAATTCATTGCTGATTCCTTGGAATTGCTTTTCGCCTGCCTATCCATCCTCCACCTTCTTTTTTTTCTTCTTATCCCTCCGCTCTGACCCTGGGCCCCTGTCTAGCAGATACTGCCATATTCAATAGCCAATCCACAGGAGGGCGGTCCCAACCCCTTCCGAATCCAAGCGTTAACTTCCCCTCGGTTAAACTTACGACCAAAAAAAAATATCCTAGACGGTCCCCCTGACTCAGAAGATTAAAAACACTCAATCAATTCAACTTACACCAAAACCCACAACATCAACTCTCACATCCATTCGACACCAAGTCCTCTCACACCTCACTCAACACCATGTCTGGACCGATCCTTCCGCTCAATGGCCTCACTGTCAGCTTTATGGCACTTCCAACCGTCGTTGGCACATTCTTCAAGCACATCCTTCTTTCTCAAGACTCGGATCCGTCTAATCGCAGTGAATTGAAAGCAGATGAAGCCCTAGCTGTTGCCCGCTCAATGAGTCAGAAAATCACTCAATACCCCGTTGAAGACGTCCAGGTCAGAAGACTTCACAAACATATCGCTCATTGACCCCTTAAATCGGGCCGTTATTGACATGATTGATCCTCTCGTTTGCCTATGGCTATAGCGCCTTGCGAATTCCTTCCAGCCTGCCCCTTGGAGCGTGAGAGTCATTCGCGTCTCAATCCCTGCTTCAACATGTTCTTCCGCTGCTGAGTATCTCACCGCGGCCTTTGGCCCTGATGAGCTCAAGAATCTGATTGGCGGACGGCAGTGGTGGCAGCTTCGCGGTAATAAAGACGGCTCCGTCGAGGGGGAATGGATTGCTATGAAGCGTGACCTACCTCGATCGCCTTCCTCACGCTCCATGTCCCGTTCGTCGTCGAAAGGATCCCCTTCGCCAGCCAACACCCAGGGTAGATCTTCTCACTCCAAGTCACCCGAGGCGTCTGCCCCAAAGCGCAAATCTATCTTTGGCTCTCTTCGACGTCCCCCCGGCACATCCTCCAAAGAATGTTGCACCAACGGCTTGGCTCAACCTTCCGACGTGCGTGATGCACCAGCTTTACAATCCGACGAAGAAAACTTGCCTCATCTCTTCGCCACCCTCGACCCCGGCGCAACCCCTAGTCAACCTGTTGACCCAAACAACCCTAGCTCATCCTCCAGCGAAGATGAGATCCCCAGTGACCCTTACGAGGACGACTTGGATAAGATGCCTTGCATGCTCTACATTCACGGTGGAGGTCAGCATTGCCTCTGCGTATCATTTCCCGCTACCCCTTTGCGCGAACATCTTCTAGATCAAACGCTCACTTGAACAAACATATTTTCAATTTAGCGTATTATTTTGGCAGCGTGAATACTCACCGGCAAGTCTCTGCCCCTGTCTACACTAGCTCCAAATCCCACAGTTTTTTTTTCAAGAATGAGAACCTGACTTGAGAAAATCTCCTTTGCCCAGATATACCATCTGGAGGTACGCTCGAAAGATGGGGGGTCGCGCGTTTGCTGTCAATTACCGGCTCGCCCCTCAATACCCATTTCCTTGTGCGCTGGCTGACTGTCTTGCAGCATACATCTACCTAATTCGGCCGCCAGAAAATGCAAAGTTAAGTATCGTTACTTACTATCACTCACAAAAGTATAACATTTGTTCTTAACCAGGTATCCTTTTACCCTTCTTCAGACATAGGCCCGTAGACCCCGCCAGAATCGTCATCGCAGGTGACTCTGCAGGTGGAGGTCTTAGTTTGGCACTGTTGACTTTGATTCGTGATGTCGGATTGCCCCTGCCTGCTGGTGCCGTATTGATCTCCCCATGGGTCGACCTCACGCACTCATTCCCTTCAATTATGACCAACTCCGACACAGACATTATACGTATGTCCTTATCATTGGCTCTCCTAGGTTAAGATTGAATCTTGTCCTGATGACACAACACACCCGTTATAGCACCTTACGGATTTATGCATCAGCCTAGTGTGCTCTGGCCACCGCCATCGATCAAGTCCAGCGTCTCTTCTAAGATTTCTCCCTCATCCACAAATTCACGTCAAGCTCAGCCTACTTCCTTACCCTCCAAACCAACTGAAGATGTTAACCCCTTCAAGCTTAAGTTATCCCCGGACCTGAAAGTCAGCATCGATGAATCTGATGACGCCACTCCAATCATTGAGCTGAAGGATGGCCAACCAGTCAAAATGAATCAGCAAATTCAAATGTAAGAATCTACCCTTGCAAGTTTTGAATCTGTATCTGCTATCTGACCCTTGCCCCTACTCTCCTGCGTGTTTCCCGACTATCTTCGTTTGTTCTCAGTTACGCCACCAATGATCAATTGACTCATCCGTACTGCTCCCCTCTCTTTGCTCCAAGTCTTGGTGGATTACCACCCTTACTGATCGTAAATCTGATTTTTCGTCTTGGATAACTTAATCTTACCGCTGGTCACTGATTCATACCCATCTTACTTAACTCGGCGCTCTGTAGATTGCTGGCGAGAACGAAGTTCTCAGGGACGAAATCATTTATGTATGTAACATACTCGGCCCATCTACCGATAGCATTCATGTCTGATCTTGTTGGTATGATAGCTTGCGCATCGTGCTGCACATCCAGACCGATATCACCTAAGGGAAGAGTTATTGAACGCTCAATTAGAGAGAAAAGTCAAAGCGGTTGAATACCCCCCGACTAAGGTTCATCTACAGGTCTACGGTGAGTTTTCTTTGAATGGCTGATTGTTGCAGTTGGGTTTAACTTATTGATTTTGAACCTCTTTGTTGTTCATGGTATCCAGATGAGATGTTTCATGGTAAATTTCATATTCTAAGCTGCTTGCTCAACCGGGAGTACTCATCCATCGTTTTTGCATCGTTTCAGTTCTGCCCATGTTCTCCTTCCTCCGACCGGCCAAGTATTGTTACAGGGCAATTGGTTCCTTTTGCAAATTCATAACTGCTTCCGAAAGCGATAATAACTTGAACTCTGGCAAAGACAGACCACCAAGCCCAGTAAGCTCCTCTTAATTTGTTTAGTATACGTGGGGTCGTCACCTGAAACTAAGTCTAGTCTCGAACTCATAGGATGAAACTGGCGAGTCCGAACAGAGCGGGTCAGCGCCTCCTCCCGGCTCTTCGGCCAGCATGCAGCCGTTACCATCGGCAGACTCCTCGCAGACCCCTACGTCCAATAAGCCGATCTTCACGTCCAAGCTCACATCGGTACCATCGCAGCTTCCCACGCCACCTGCCTCTCCGTCGGATGCTCGCCTTCAGTCTGATCGAAAGCTCCCTCGGATCGTCCCCGACGCGCCAGCTCAGCCCACCCTTCCGGACGCCACTTTGGCTGAACTGGAGCACACGATCTACCATGCCTCATTTCCCAATCGGCGCCCGGACTTCGTGAACGACATGATTCGGGAACGGGTCGCGCTTGATGGGCATATTAGACCTTTGGAAGACGAGGCCGAGCTCGATATCCTCAGAATCCTACCTGAAGAATTGGGGATCATCAAGGACGGACCCCTCAGGCGATGGGCTGAAGGTAGAAAGATATGGGATCAAAAGTAAGTGTGCCCCATTACTCCATCTCGCTCGCCTCCACAAAGCAGACCGTTCATGTCCTTTTTTATACGAAAATCAGATTCAATGGAAGATATAAGAAAATCCAGGTTCAAAGAGAACATCACATCAAGCGGTCAAACAAGTTGAGTGACAAACCTGCACTGGGATCTTTTCTGGTCAAACGCACCGCAAGAAATTCGAATGATTCACTTACCTTCATCTCTCTGTCCTACCACCAGACGTGTCAAAGAGACCATGAAAAAGCTCTCTCAGCCCCACCTGTCGCAGAAGCAAAATAAGAAGAAAAAGATTGGTCAAAAGCCCTCTTCAGTTGCAGGTCCGCTGACTGAGTCCGATAATAATCGGACTGTCGCTTTACCCCAACCGCCAGCAGCCTCTACGACTGGTGTGGGCAGTGTTGCTCGCGAAGCTTCACATGATCAGGCAGATTTCTCGCCAGAGGAGGCTCCCGCGGTTCGGTTCGGATGGACCTTATCAAACGACGAGTGTCCTCCACCTAGCTCGATCGCGGCCAGGAAAGATACTTCCGAAGCTCTCAAGGTACATCCCTTTTTTTTTCTACTTTCTAACAATCCCTCATACTCCATAAGTAGTCATTCTTGTACTGATTGCCTTTTTGGGATTGGGTTGTCACTTTTCTAGTTGGCTAAAGTGCTGGAGCAACAACATCAGTCCAAACACACCAGATTTCGCTAACTATCTCTCTTTGACCCGAGCGGATTCTATGTATTTACACAGATTCATCATCTTTTTTTTTGTTAGATCTTTGTCCATGATACCCCTTTGACTTTCTTTCATTAACGTCCTAAATTTGCCTCTTCCTTCTCTGTAACACACACTGTCACTATTACTTAACATTCACCTCATGAAGCATTCGATTTTATGTTATTTTCTTTCCAGCTAGATCGAAACCTTTGTTTAATACTTTATTATTTTTCTTCTTTTCAACTTTTTATATAAACCTGTATATGATTGCCACAAGATTCAGATGCTTGAATCGACTCCTTTGTTAATGACTTTATTCATAACTTGCATCCCTCTTCAGGGACGTTTTAGGCTGGGGATAAATTAAACCAATGATTAAAAAAAACTGCCCATTATATTGTGGCGCAATTTTCCTTGCCTTCTACCTTGTCCGCTTATTTTGTAGTGACTGAGGTCATCCCTATGATTGTGTCGCTGTGAGCGTTTTTACCACCATTCAAAGAGAGAAATTTGAAGAGGGGACGATGCCTTCAAAGGATATCGCACGGCGTCACTGCTCTTCAAGCTTGCAACCAGCACCAACGTCTAAAATTAACTCACCGATGAATAGCGTGAATAGGACTAATTTGGGAGTGAGTCAAGTCAAACTGTGCCAGAAAAAATAAGAATAAAAAAAAGAACCAAGCGAGGCATGTTTTGGAAAACGCCCAACGCAATGCAATGGAAATCTACATATTTTATTTGTAATTCAGTAGCCAGAGAGTAGTGTTACTTTTAAATTAATAATTATTGAAAGATCAATTATGTAATCAAATATCAAGACATAATTATCTCTTTGAAAGAAAAATAATAATAAAGAACAAAAACACTAGAGAGAAAAAAAGAAGAAAAAAAAAGAGGATCAAAAAAAGGTGTGAGATTTGGAAGAAGATTGGATCTATATGAATTGATGGATGGTGAAGGAGAGAAGAAGAAGAAAAAGAAGAAAAAGAAAAAGTCTACAAACAATTATGACTAAGAAAAAGAAAGAAAACTAAACATAAACAAAAATAGATACCAGACAGGTGAGTAGAATGAGCCAGAGCGAAGGATGTTGAAGTTTACGAAAAAAACAGTTGTAACTTGTTTGTGCTATGAATTAAAGTCGACAAGATAAGGTGAAGTTATAGAAACAAGCGATCAAAAAGATCAAGACAAGAATGATAATGTCATGTTTTTTTTGTATATTTGATTTTATGTGTGATAAGAGGATGAAAGTGGGACTCAAGGAGAGGGGGAGAGGAAGGGGAGAGGGGATACAAGAAGAGAAGATCAAGTGAGTTTGACGTGTCCTTTGGAGCGTTTCATTTGAGATTGGACGGGTCTAGAGGAAGGGGGATTGTTGGAAGTAGAAGCGGAAGAAAACGTGGGTCTTGAGAGGACGGAGGAGGAGGTAGAAGCGGCCGAGGACATAGCGGTAGATCCGATTGAGGACATTACCGAGAGTGTGGGACGTGGTGAGGAGGTGAGGAGGGTGGAGGGGGGACGGCAGGAGGAAGAAGCATCGGGGCCGATGTTGGAGAGCCTCGTAAGCCGCGAAGAAGGGGCTTGTGAGGGGGCTTGCGAGGTCATAAGAGACGAGGCGGGGCGATAGGAGGAGTAAGTGTTCGAGGTGATTTCAGAAAGATTTGTAGGGTATTTGGAAGACGCGCCAGAAGTGATGGTGGAGATTGAGGAGGCTTGAGAAGAGCTCGACGAAGGCTTATTGACCATCGCCCGAGACTTCGGTGAGCGGGGGCGTCGGCCAGGCTGGCGATAACCAACAGGCTTGACGGATTGTTTCTGCTCACTGGCTTCGTCTTCCTCATCCCTTCCATCATCCGCCCTGGATGCCTGTCGGGCAGCGATCTGCAACCGCAACAGTTCGGCCTATATTAAAAGAACAGAAGGCAATAAAAAAAACAGACCGTTAGTACTGCCGAAGCAAGAAGGGTAATCAAAAGAGGGGTGACTTACCCAGGCTGGAAGTGGTTGGATCTTTCCCAAAAGCTGCTTGAGGACGTTTTTCCAACGTTTGAATTCGATTTGATTGTCAGCATGGAACAGAATCTCGGAGCCGTCTTTGAAAACCAGACGAAATGTGAATGGTGGCAGTATCTCCCCTTGGTCATTGATCGTGCTCTGCTTCGGTTGTTCGTTCTCATCCACATTTTCGTTTCCACAGTCTTGAAGAGAGACGACTTCAGTCAATCGGATCTCTGCAGATAGCTTCTTCATGATGTCATTGTAAGCAAAAAGCGATCCGCCAGTCGCCTTGAATGTCCTTCTCCTCCAGGTCTGGAGAGTTCATGCATAGGATTCAATATGGAGATTCAAGGAAGTAAATAAATGGTTGGGGCTTACCAGACAATCAGCACCCAACTGACTGAGCACACCTTCGTGCCATACTTCCTGCCACCATTCAGCTACCTTGAGACCTTTTAAACATTCCGAACCCGAGTTGGGAATTGTTGCATTCGGTAACTTGGGGATTGGAGGGAGCGACAAAAATTCAAGACTGACTTGACCGATCGGTCCAGAGAATGTCCGTCTCATTTGCATCTCAGCTTTCACAGGATCTTCTAAAGCAGACATGCAAGGGACGACTGCATGTTTCCATTTGCCTAAGCATTCGTGTGCATATTGTTCAAAGTTGACGAGCGCAGTTGCAAGGACATGGTTTCGATCGAGTAGGCCCACAAGAGGATGCGGAGTTGAACGAGAGGCAAGCTGACGAGCCAGAGAAGCCCTTTCACGTTCCATCATTTGAATCTGTTGTTGCTTCTCCTGTAGTACCTGCTGCTGATGTTTCGAGCTCCGCTTGGAGGAAACACCAAAGAAGCCAAACAACCGTTTGGGACTTTGGGGGACAGCTTGCGGGATTACCTGGGAGACGGGTCGGGGTGGAGAGACAGGCTGGGGAGGAATTGGTGGCTTGAGGTGGGCATTGAGTGGCTCATTCAGTGGGATACAGAAGGCGAGACTGAACTCCAGCTTCTTGGCTCGAACAAGCTCGAACTCTACACCAATCGTGACTTCGGGCTCTAATTTGTAGAACGGAGTCCTAACCTTATGGAGACCGTTATCAATTACTACTTGAAAGTGAGCTGGAGGTTTCGAAGACGGTAATCCATGGAAAACCAATTTGGACACTTTAAAAAGAAAAAAATGCCGATACAATGACAGACGTTAATCTGTGTTTTGGCTTGTGAAAAAAAGAAATGGTACGCGGTTATGGCTCACTTTTGATGAAAACCCGGCCGATCTTGTTGACATTGTCGTTTTGAGCCCAGAAAGCTTTCAGTTGAGCTGCGTGTTGGTTAATATCCGACACCTTTCGGAGCTTACGCCAATTACGATTTGCCGCCACATCTCCTGCCACGCCGGCGGTCATTGTATGATCTGAGGCAACCACAATCTCATCTGGCTCGGAGATTCGATATGTCCTCTGTATTAGGAGACATGCAACTGGTCGTTAGACAAGGGAATCCTAAGCAAGCGAGAAGAAATTTGAAATACTAACGGATTTGTTGGCTTTATCCAAGACTTGATTGAGTGGCTCCTGTAGGTTCGTCTTGGTAATTGCTGGTTGGATGGTGTTATGCAGTAAGGCGGATGTGATCTTCGAGTTTTCTTTGTCCACAGCCACGGAATATCGCTTGACGGGAGTTGACTGATTGAGACATGAGTGAATACCTTAGCTGAAGACAAAAGGACAGTGTATATCAATGGACCAGTGTGGACAACTCACTTTGACAGCAGCCTTGGCACCAATACCGGTGCCAGTCTCATCCAGGTCAGCACCGCCAGTCGAGGCGCTGCGTCTCCTCCGGCCGGCGCCTTTGATCATGACCATTTTGCTCGGCAGGGAAGTTGGCTCGACAGGGTTCACGCCATCTGGTCTAATAAGCGAGGCGGAAGAATCGCAAGACTTGTTCCCATCTTCTGTGGCTTGAAAGCCGCGGGCGAGCTTGTCGAGTCCACTCGACATCGCACTCAAGTTTCCGGGCTTGAGTTCAGCCTCTTGGATCCCGAGTAGATCTTCATTGCTCGGTAGTTTGACTAGCTGGGCCCTCATGGGGGGCCTTGCTTGGATCTCTTGGAGAGGGCCGAGTGTAACGGTT
Source organism: Puccinia hordei (assembly GCA_007896445.1). Classification (NCBI taxonomy): domain Eukaryota; kingdom Fungi; phylum Basidiomycota; class Pucciniomycetes; order Pucciniales; family Pucciniaceae; genus Puccinia; species Puccinia hordei. The sequence continues at coordinate 138,105 of RDRW01000658.1, read as the reverse complement.
GAGCGAGTAGGTTCATCAGAGTCCATCGTGGAATCCTGAGATGGTTCAAGTTTTTCTTCCTGGCCATTCTGGCCGAGTTTATGGATTGATGCCGAATGAGAAGTGAGTGCACGAGATAGCACACTAAGAGGGAGTTCTTCGGATTCTTCCCCTGCTTGCGAGGCACGTTCTCGATCCCGAATTCGATCGTGAATTTTCTTGCGAGTTATCCTAGGTCTTTGTGCACTAGGACTGCCAGGTCCACTCTCACCTCCTGTATCAGACTCAGAAGTCACAGTCTCGCTCACAGGACGAACCCATGCAGTGGTGGCCGAGCCAGGAAGTTGGTTTGATGTAGGGAATGGCGAGCTGTGTGGCACTTCGGGCAGGTTGTTCGCGGATGGCGTGGCTGCAGATAGAGCTTGAAGGGCCGGGTGGGCAGTATGGGCATTGGAGGACGTCGGTGGAGGCCTGGGTAAAGGGCGGCGAGGGCTGGTATGAGCAGATGGAGCTTCGTCAATGTCCATCTGAGCCCCAGAGGGTGGGGACCCAATTTGTGGCGAGGGGGGATTGGGAGTCGGGAGTTGGTCCGTGTAAGAGGCGCGAGGAGTTGAAGATAACATCGGTTGGGATGGTGCTAATAACATGGTATCCAAACCTTCCACGTCGAGGGTTGATGATTCAAGAATTGAGGAAATCATGGAGGCTTCGCCAACTACAAAGGTGGGATAACAAGTAAGTAAAACGCATAGACGCATAATAGATGCCTGAACTTACAAAGGCTATCGTCGAGCCCTAAGCTGGACAAAGAGATGGGTTGAAATGACGCCACTTGGCTAGAGGGAACCTGTTCGAGAGGAGTAGGATCAGACTTAGAAAGAGCCTCGGAGCCATGAATGGTATCTGGCTGCTCAGAAGGCTGTGTTGGTGTCTCGGTTGTTAAATAAGGAAAACGAGGGCGTGGTGATGGGTGATCATTTCCAGGGATAGCATCCACTCTCCCATTTTCTGGTCCGTCGACTTCTTCGATGTTTGTACTTTCACTCTCCTCAGGAGAAGTGATATTAACTACGCGACAATTTTGGTCTTGTTCGTGTGCAAGAGATGTCGCAGACCGAGCCTGAGTTGTTTGAGCATTAACAAGCCCGGCCAAGTCAGGAGATGTCAGCAGTTCGTCCACCATTTGGTCAACTGGATCGATTTCGCTCGATTGACTGTTCGCAATGTATGAGGTATCGTTGCCCAGATGCGGGGCTGATTCTTTGGAATCATCGTGAATAACAAAAGAGCCTTGGGAATGGTTCATATCATCATCAACTTCTTCTTCTTCCGGATGAATGGGCTGGTCATCCTCATTGTAATTGGGGTGAGTGGGCCCGTTGAGTTCTGTTGTAGTCGACGAGCCTTTCCAGAATTCAGATGAATTTGACTGATGTTCAGAATTGGGGTGACAGATGAACGCTTGGGGGGATTCGCTAAGATCAGATTCAGAACTGATGTCGGATGTATCTTCGGGTTTTGAGTTAGATATTTGCGAGTCCGAAGATGAAGTGTTGCTGGTGCGACGCCATTCTTCTTCCCATTCAAACTCCAGGACGTCTTCGCCACCCCAGGTAACGGTTTTACGACGCTCACGACGCCTGTTTGGACAGCTCAGGGCAGAAGGGGCTCGAAGATCGGCGTCGCCTTTTTCGGGCTCAGAGGCATAGCCTGAAGGCCGTGAAGCATAAGGAGGTGTGAAGCTGCGAGGACCACCAAGTCTCTGCGTCTTGAGCACTCCGTTGGAGCTTCCGGCTGGACGGGGGGATGGCGGAGGAACGGGCAGATCGGCCCTGACATTCGGCGGTGGAGTATCAGGAGCCAGGTCTGATTCATGAGAAGAAGCTTCATCACCTTCTGATGATGGGGTGAATGATGTGGATGGCGATGCCGAAGTGGGGCGGTTGAGGTTTTCAGAAGAGCTGGAAGCGGTCTTATGAATTGATGGATCGGAGCCAGACGCCTTGAAGGGGGATGAGGTGACTAGAGCGTTGCGTGTGAGAACATTAAACGCGTTGCTTTGCCGAGGAGGGGGGCGGGCCTTCTGGTTCATCTGATTGATCATTTGAAGAGGTGGAGCTGAGGGTGGAAGGTTGGGAGGTGGTCGAGGAGGGATGGGTAGATTCTCATCACTTTTGCGCTTGGTTCCAGATTTGTGGGGACCTTGTGGGCGAGTGGAATGGGCAGGGTTTGGTAAAGGGCGAGTGGTAGGTAAAGGGCGATGGGTATCTGGAGCTGATGAAAGTTGAGAGGCAATTCCAAGACCTTGCAAAGCAGCCGCCATTTGACTTTGAGTACCTGGGGCACGCTGTGGGGTAAAGGATATGCGAGAGACCGGGGTAGATTGTGCAGCGGTCTGTGCGATAGTAGATGGCTGGTGATTGGTTGCTGAGCGAGATGGCTGATGGGGAGTGGAAGGTGCCGATTTGAAAATGGACGATGAAACCAAACTTGCCTGGCCCAGACGCTTGAAAGCTTCACTTTGTCTAGGAGCAGCAGCCGAAGAATGTAATTGGTTTTCGCCACTAGCAGCTACCAAGTAAATTGCAAGTCAGTGATGATTAGGACAAGAGTTGGGGAGGAGGTACTTGGACTGACTACGAGAGGATGGTTCTTTGTCGGGAACCTTCTGCTCCGCTCGAGGTAACGTACGAAGATTGGATGAGGAAGATTTATTGGAAAGCTCACGAGGAGTCATGTTGGCTGAGTTGGTGTTCATACGAGTAGAGATTACTGAAGGTTTAGATATCGCGTCGGATGGGTCACGCAAAGTTCGGCTAGGGAATGTAGGAGTAGGTTTGTTGAGGCTTGATAGATCGCAGGTACGCATCCTACAAGGGCCACCAATGGATAGCTAGTGGAAATGGCTAGCTGGTAGCTCAGTGGCAAAGGCTATGCGCAGAGAGGGAGAGTGGGAAACGAGAATTCGAGGCTGTCCAGTCGAGCCGTCAAGCGCTTGGACAGGTGTATGGAACTGAGTTTATGTAATCCAAGACTTGAGTTGAGTGTGACCCCCAGTTGATGGCCAAGATGAGGCAAGGTAAGGCCCACAATTTTTTAAGATTCAAAGGCTACTACTAACAGAGCCAGTCAATGCTACAGTGGAATGTTGGGTATCAAAATGATCTAGATGATTGTTGAGATCGAGAAACGTTGTCCTTAAAAACAAGAACAACAGTGACGCTGAGTTTGAACTGATCGGATGGATTGGGTCGGAGAATGAGAGTTGTTGAGCATGTAAAACCAAATGCCTTGTTGGGATCGTTTGCAAGATTCGGGTAGACGAATTACAGACAACGATAGTGTTGAAGTGCCACTCTTCTCGTATTAAAAATAACAAAGATCGTGATCGACAAGAGATGAGGTCGGAGTGAGGATTTAGCTGATGGATGATCGATCGAAGTGGTCAAGGTATGTTGATGGAAGGAATGAGTTGGGTTTGATGGATCTAGGATATCTGTGTTTCCAGTCTGGAGGGAATCAGTGGACAGATTTCCATAGAATCTCTAACAACAGATGTTCTCGGAACAAATTCAGTGAGTGGAAGGCTTACCATTCAACATAAACTATCAAGTGTTGCAAAGACAAAGCTGCCTTGTCTGTGTGTTTTTTGATTATTTGAACGGTCATCCAAATATTGTGATGGCTTGAAGTGGAAGTGGTTCGAGTTGTTTGTTTGGAAACTTGCAAGAAAGGCTTCTTGATTGACAGCTTATTCTCTCAAGAACGTTCTAATAAGTTTCCATTTCGTATTCTCTTACATAAATAAATGTTCATTTGTTTGTTTGTTTGTTTGTTCGTTCGTTCGTTTGTTCGTTTGTGTGGTGGTTTGTTGTGGAAGATGAGAGATGGGGTTTATCAGACCCCAGGAGTGAAACGACTCTTCAGTTTATACACGCGTCTCGCATCTTCCCCTCTATCTCACCTGCCGCCCAACTCGGCAGGCAGTCACGCGACACGCCAAAACTTGGGACTGCATGTATGCTGCTGAGCCTATAAAACAAAACAAACTGACAGACGAGACTCTCTGTCAGAACCTAAATAAATACATAAAAACCAGATCCAACCTCTGAGAGATAAAACATCACCCTTTGAATGTCCCGAGACAGACAGCACCAAAACTCGAGCGCAGGTACCACCACGGGATCTGACTCACTATATTCGCAGTGGAACTGATCTCTTACTCTTCCTCTGGAACTTCTCTCATGATACATATATATATGACATCAAGGACTAAAGAAATATTGAGAAATACTCAATGTACCCCATCTTTCCGGTCTCCTTGGTAGGCTCCACCGACACTCTAGTAACAGTATCCAACTGGAGGAAATAGGTTCATTCAATTCCAAACATAACTGAATAAAACCCGGTAAAAAAAAAGTTCAAAAAAAGTGATCCGAAAGGTTTTCAATGAACATTCATCGAATAAATTATTCTCAAAATGTTAAGGTTTCTGTTTACGAACAGCTAACTCAAGATAGTCTTCAAGATTCATTACAACCGACAATAGAGGCCCCACCGTCAAAGTTGAGTCGTTTACGAGTATGAATAATGAGGAATCCGGTGGCAAGAGGTTTGTTTAGAGCAGAAAGAACCCCGATTTGACACTCAAGGCGGTCGGGGTGACAAGGATACCCTCACCGAGAGCATGTCTAGATATTATACGTGATCAATTGGACTTCGAGACTGAATCGCCATCCTGATCAACAGAGATATGCTTCCTGAGATGTTCGATCCAGGTCGAGGAACTGAATCAACATAGGTCAAGTACCACATCCGTGTTGTGACCTAGGTCACATGGCTGACTCGGCTGCGGCTCAGCTGGCCGGAGGAGACTACATCTGTCTCCTCCGGGCGACACCTACTGTGGAATACATACTGATTACCGACCCTACGTCCCTACAGGTTATGAGCCTGCGTTACCAGCTTTGCTGAAGAAAACAAAAACCGACGATTAATACCGGATCAATCTTTCGAAACCTCGCCGACGAAAATTACCGGACCTATCTATTCTATTGCCGACGGAGGAATACCGGCCTTTGTTTCACCTTACATCTTGCAACAAAGACGAACGATACCGGATCCCTGAATTTTTTTTTATTCATATTTTCATTCTTGGGCGCTACGTACCAATGGACCCCTACACTCATGCGGCTTTTGGTCGGATTCAACTGTTCCTTGCCGACTTGAATCACGTTATAGGATGCTTACCAATAGGACCAATTGATCGACCTCTTCGCCCGTTTGATCGAGTTGGACTACGGCCTAGTTCACGTCCCGATATGTTGAATACAGCGGTCTGCAGAGGACGCCCGACCCGTCGCTCTAAGTCTTGGCGCAAGAAACACTTGGAACCTGTACTTCAACGACCAACATTGAAGCAACGCACGCATACCAAAGTGAATAATGCTATGAGCTCTAAACCAAATATTCAACCAGCGATACCTTTAGATGTCCGGCCCAACAACCAAGCAGCCCCAATCTTCAGATCAAACTCAGTTGAAAGACAGCCAGATGTGTATGATTCAGGAAATCAGTATGCAGACAACTACATCGAACATTTCGACAAATGTGACACCAATCAATCAAGCCTCCATCTTCTAGAGGACGAACGAGATGATGAAGATCAGCAAGACCCCTTTTTTCTAGAGGACGACCAAGATGCTGAAGATCAGCAAGACCCCCATCTTCTAGAGGACAAACGAGATGCTGCAGATCAGCAAGACTCTCAACTTCTAGAGGACAGCCAAGAAACTGAAGATCCCCAAGTTCAAGAACCTGTCTTCGATATGAAGAATTACAGTGCCAAAGATGTCAATCGCTGGGCCAGCACTTTAACTGCGGATGAGTTTGAAGACCTTCGACAACAAGGACCGGCAGCTCGGATTGATGCTTTTCGACAATACATCCGGCCTGAGACAGAACATTGCCACATTCCTCACTCTTTTCAGCCGGATCAAGATTCACATGAACATTGCAATTACACCTCAGACGCCATTGAAGGTATGAATGATCCCGACTACTCTGATCATTCCGATCACAATGATCAAGTCTTTGGAATTGGAAGTGATGGAGGTGGCTACAACGATATTGACGAGGCCAGCGGCAAGTTTAATGAGCAAATGGACAATGGTTTTGACGATGGTTTTGATGATGGTTATGATGATGGTTATGATGATGGTTATGATGATGGAGGGGATGACAATTATCAAGAGGAGGATTTCCATGGCTACGATGAAGATTTTTATTAGTTTTTTTTCATTTCTACATTCTCTCAGCTTGTATGTAGTTCCAACCTCCCTGGCAGGTGTCTTGGAGCCTTGCCGAGGGGGTGGGTGTTGTGACCTAGGTCACATGGCTGACTCGGCTGCGGCTCAGCTGGCCGGAGGAGACTACATCTGTCTCCTCCGGGCGACACCTACTGTGGAATACATACTGATTACCGACCCTACGTCCCTACAATCCGCAACCACTGTTGGCCAAGATTTGAGTAGATATTATGGGCCGGATCCCGAAGTGTCTCTGCTGTCGGATCAACGAGATGATACAAATCGTGGCCCAAGCGGAACGTGGATCCGAATTCAGGTACTTATGTGCCTCGTCTACAACTACAATTCAATCATTCTTGTCGAAAGAAGAAAAGAAAGGAAGAAGGAAAGAATGAGTGTTTAGACCTTACCCTGCTAATAATAATTCATTCATTGTGACATCATTTCTTTCTTTAGAGAACCAAGTGGAAGATATTGAAAGAAAATCTCACGCAAGATATTACATGTTTTCATCTGGACTTCGACAAACAAGCCAACAACAACTCCAAACAAAGCAACGTCCAATGACGACTTGCCAATTGGATCACGCAGATCACCAACGACCAACTTGTCAACACCAGGACAAGTCTGGACAGCCACGGAACAATAAATTAATACTCTAATCTTCTATTTTTTCAAATATTCCATGCTTTACCCAGTCCAGTAGTTTCTGCCAAAATAGCTCCATCACCCTATGTACATAAATACTCATTTTAGCTAATAAATCTACAAATCAATACATCTAACCATTCTTTAAATACATAGTCGCGAAGACGCGTCAGAGAACGCTTGAGCCTCAACGCGCCTCAGATTAAATATAAATATCTACCTGCTAGGATTTTCGCGCTTCTGTTTCTCCCTCATGGGATTTATTTTGTTTTCATCTTCTATATATATAATCAGATTTATCATTTCCAAAATTCTCACCTTGGCTTACACAAAAGTAAAAGTTTAAAACAAATAAATAAATAAATCAAAACACATGTTTCTGCATCCAAAAGTCACCCGGCTCTTTACACAACCGCCCAGGCTTGAAGTATAAAAATAAATGAAATAAAAATATTTCACTCCAGTCATATATGAATCTAGCATATCAATCCTCCTCTCATAACTGTACGGGTAGGTTGTGGTCACCTGGCGGCGTTACAAGAGTCAGACTCTCGCCCGGTTTTGGGTCTTGCAGGTACAAATCAATTCATGTTTGTTTAAGGGAGATATCGCATTAAATAAATTGGCTCAAGTAAAATATAACTATGTGGGAAAAGACTGTTAGAATGACTGCGCTCCTGCAGTCTCCAAGATCGTTCATAAGCAAGAGTCCCTGTTGGAACATCATATATAGCACTTAGCCGTGGATTGAATCTGCAACTGTCCGCACGAGAAATAACTTGTGTAGTGAGTGACCTGCCCACCCAAATAACTTCCTCGAATGGCCTTCTCAATCCACTGCTGCTCGGCCGTTTACTCATAAACTAATTATCTCAATTTGCGGATGTGGTGCCCAATTACGCTCATCGAGCTCTTGTAGTGAGCAGTGTTTAAATGGAAATTGTTGACACTGAAAGTAGGATTGTTGTGACAGGACCTTGCATGGGGTATCTCAAAATTCAAACGACGCCAGCGCGCGAGCGAAGTAGGCTACAGCCTATTTCATTTAAAGCAAAGGAAGCGTCATGACCTTGCCCATCCTACTCAAGCTTTGTTCACTCTGGGAGTCTTTGTTGTTATATCAGCAGTACCAAATGCACCCCCCCCCCCCCCAATACTATCACACATTTGAACAGCAACAGTTTCAGATGGAGTTTCAATAATAGCTAGTCAGGTAATTAATCAGACTTGTCCAAAAGTCAGGCTAGAAAATGAGCTTCGTTCTTCATTCCTTTACATTTCAAAAAATAGAAACAAGGCGATAAATATTTTTGCGGATTTCATAGAGTCTGCACCAATCAAACCTACTGGCCTTCTTCACGAAGCTGAGGAACCAGATGGTTCTGATTCCTGGCCTCAACTAGGAAAAGCATGAATTTGAAATTCAGAATGAGGAATGACGATTGGTTCAAGATGGTACGCTGTTCTACTTGGCTAAAATACAGGCGCTTGTTTTGATCAAGAAATATAACCATGCTTCCTTATACTATAATGGACACAACATCATTGGTATTAAAGCATAGCCCACTCTCAGACTTATACGGGTATGATAATCGGGGAGGAACGATCATGAGACGACTCAAAATGCACATCAAGAGGGGATTTTCTTGTCTGGCGCACCTTATACACCCAAGGAGAGAGTTCATATTCAAGGCTATCTATGTAATCAGAATTTCGGAATTTGATAAAATTAAACCCGTCCAACGGAAAAGTTACCAAAATGATCGGAGGGTAGTCCGCGCTGTTCATTCTTCCTTTTTCGAAATTGGTCTCGATACTGCTTACGTTCATATGTGCCAATTATGACCATCTGAAACCCCATCATAGATTGTTTTTGGGCAAAATATATTAATGAGACAATGATTTTTTTGAGCTATGTATTATCAAGGGGAATACCATTACTAACGAGTAAACACATGGCACATAATGCACCATAAATGATCAAACCAACCGGAAGTACCACCATGTACCGCCCAGGCAATTCGTATGCATTCATACTGACATTTTTACCTCCTAATCCAACAAAAGAGCTAAAGAAACGAACCGACAAAAAATTAGAGAGGATTTTACTCATGAATGATATCTGCTTACCTTTGTGTCACGAACTTGGAAGGCGCTCGGAAAGATGAGTTTACATCCCGGGCCGCGGGGGAGAGAAATGAGGATGGTGGAATGATAGGGGGTGTTGTTGGTTCAGACTCGAAGAGCCTGCGTCGATCTTCAATGGAAACTGGGGGATCTTTGCCATCACCAGAAAAAATGCTGTTTGATGACAAGCTTGCGTCCGGGCAAGCAGAATCAGAGCTGAATTCAGAATTCGATGAGACTAGATTATGTGGGTCAGAAGCTCAGAGAGATGACTCGGATGGTTCAATGAAAGTGGAAAGATAATTACTTGAGGACACGGCTTGTCGTTTGAATAATCCCCATGATTTTGTTCCAGCTAGCCGCGATCTTTTTGTTGGATGATCGCTGAGATCAAAGAAATGCGTTTGTAGGATTGGTTGCTCTTGGTTCATAAGTCTTGCTCCAGAGGGGGTCAAGACCGACAGACGCTCCACATCATCACGCTTTCTGATTCTTGAGGCCTTAGGGACATAAGTATCTTGTAAGTTCCAGTGGAACGACCCGATCAGTACCATCTCTGTTTCACCATAGGACGCAGTAAACTGAGGATTAGATGGATTTATTAGATGCGTAGAGTCATCAGAAGGGGCCAAAGGTGGCTGGGAGAGACGCAAGGCGCCTTGGACACTTGATTTTGAATATTCCGCAATAACATCCGGTGAGTTTTGGGATAAGAAGGAAAGTTGGAGTCGGGCGCTATCCTTCACTTCATTCACATCCATGTCCCTCATTCTACTCAATTCAGACACTGTTCCAAGTCTGAAAACATTAATCTGCCCGCCAACAGTTGACTTTGGCCCATCGAGGTAACCGAGGGAATAGCAGACACCCACTATTATAAAGGAAAATGACCTAGCTGCACAGTTAGTAAGAGAGATTATTCGATTTATTGTAACAACGAGTTACGCACCCCCCAGAGGAAAACCTCTCGTCGCACCCCACGCTCTTGATGATTCTACGCATTTCTCAGCAGCTTCAGTCATAAACAAAGCGCTACGTTCATCATCTCTTGAAAGATCTAGAGCGCGCCGAGAGATTCTATCTATCGGACTTTGGGGCGGGCGAATATTGGATCTCTTTTCGAAGGAAATGGAGCATGTTGGATCGTAATAATGATGCGTTTTTGGATCCTTGTTCAACTTTATGACTGCCGTGGAGTTGGTGTTCTGGGTTGGAGATAGTTCTAACGGTGATGCAATCGATTCAAAGCGAGATAAATAGAGGTTTTAATACCCGAAAATATTAATGAATTCATGGGAATGAGCCGACCTGAAAGGGGTGCCTTATTTCTGGAGCTCCCGTGAGAGACTATGTTTTCAATGCTAGCACCAGAGCCGGTAAGCTCTGACGTAGGGCCAAGGGGTATCCGCGAAGCATAGGCGAGATAGATGGAAGGGTTGAAGATAAAGATCATTCCAATTGTTAGACGAGAGAGTAAATTTTGAGAGTATATCATTTTGGGCTGTTCTCAAGGCTTTCAGTCTCTCTAAACACGGGTGCCTTTGGAACTGCCAAGTGCTCCAGACTTCAAGGAGGATGTATAAAAATTGATGACAGCAACAGCAGAGCCAGAGGACTTATGGACGGGGGTGCTTGTAAAGAAAAACCATTTGAAATTATATTGGTGAACCAGCCACTTTGATAACCCGATAGTACCAGATAGAGAAAACTTCTCTGTTCAGATAATTGTTGGAAAGATTGTAAGGCAGATGAGAAGGGACGCAAGTCTCGAGGGGTTGTTTAACACCGCGGAGTTTTTATACTAAGCTGGAGTTTGAAAGTTGAGCTGGTGCAGTTGCTGATGATTGGGGTAGGACAGCACTAACATATACGAGATATATGTTGAAGAGCTCGCGGTATTGATACAAGGGGACAGGGTAGTAATCAGGTGGTTAACGAGCTTCGATGGAAGCCATGTAGTCAATATCAGGCCACAGGTCTCGGTAAAAGTCGCCGGCCAGGTGCTTCGCTGGTCACCTGCGGTGCACAAATGAAGCGAATATAACGTCAATTGGGGCCTGGGAAACCGATGGCCGTAACAACAGTGCTCAAGGAAATGGAGCATCCCTGCCAATTATGCAGCAATAGGTTTATGGCCCGGTTGCAAAGACCAACCTTGAGGCATGCAACCAACGGTTTATGTTTGTGTAACAACTCGGATGGTAATAACTTTTTCTCGGCCGGCCGTTTGACTCAACGTTGTATCTCGCCCGGCCGTTTGACTGAACGTTATAGAGCCCGCGAGCAAAAACCATAACAGCCAATGACCCGGACCCCCAGGCAGTGGTACCAAATTTATTGAAAGTGAATTTTCGGGCGGAGTGGCAGTGTACCCCAAGGACATACTGCACAAAGCTCCTCTGGTCATTACATTGTGTGCGATCAGTTCGAAAAACTCATCATGATGTGTTAATTCACCTGTGTACCCTACTTAAAACCACCCTAAAGACCCCCTCACGGACGATACATCCCGGGGTCCTAAGGTGGTAAATGGCGGGGGTTGGGGGAATATCTGAGTATTTGAATATCTCAGATACTCCCGCCAAATTTTGACCAAGTCCCCTACACCATGGAAGCAGTTTGGCGCCTCCAAGTCGTCCTGCTAGGCGCCTGGAAGGCGTCAAAATCCTATTCAGTAGCATAGGATTTCGTCTGCCAGGCGTCTTTTGAGGCGTCACCCAGGCGCCCAGCAGTAAGTCCTCGACTTCGAGTGAGAACCGAAGGCGCCTGGGAGCCGTCTGCTGAGACGACTTTCAAACGTTATGGATCTGCCTTGATGACGACTGAAAGCCGCCCTGGGAATGCTCGAATAAACAGCGGGATCGAACCGCGGAGCAGTAAAAATTGGCAACTGGAGCTACTAACCGCTGAGAGTCAGAGACCGCTCGAAAGCAATGGATGACTTCCAGACATATATTCGTAATGGCTGGAGGGGTTCGGGATGAAAGGACTACACTTCAACAGTCCTTTCATCCCAAACCCCTCCAGTGAAGATGGGCAAGTGACCCCATCGATGATTGGGCAATTGAGCCCATCAGGTCCTTGCCCCTCCTCCTGTTCACGGGAGCTCTATGGGAGGAGCAGCGGACTTGTCTCCAGCTCATCAAACCGTTTTGATGACGGCCTGGGAACCACTTTTGGTTTCCAAGGCGTCATCAGAACCTTTTGTGGTTTTTCAGACGACTTGAAAACCAAAAGTGGTTTTCAAGTCGTCCGAAGTCGTTCTCAGGTCGTCCTGAGAACCCATGTCGTCCTCAAAACGGCTTGAAAACACGCCAACGTCCCCGGAACAGCTTGAAACCACTCCAAACGTCTTGGGAGCGCCTCCAAGGCGTCCGCGCTGTCAAAAGAATAGGAATTCGTTTCCTGGACGTTTCTTTTGAACTACGGGTGCACCCGTGGTGTATGTAAATATGTAAATACATGAGGCATAATTCTACGTGTGATTGTGCATTATGTAAATACATAAATATTTGGATTGGCCACCTCTGTGAGTTGGATCGCCAAAGGAGTTCTTGCTTCCAAAGAATAGGCGCCATCATCACCAAGTTACCTCAACCCCAACTCACCGGTACTCCAACTACACTGCCAAAAACAGAATGGATAACTTCAACTGCCTCAAGGAACATTACTATCAACATCCTCGTCACCGCATGGACGCTAATCCCTACGTGTCCAATGAATATTTTGGTGAAAATTGTGATATCAATAGCTCAATGTATAATCATCAAGGTTGATATAATCAGCCACAAGGTTTCTATGGCTCTCCAACACATGATAGTTTCCCTCAACCCTCTCATCAATCATATCAACACGAACCTACCCAAACTCAGTCGCAATTACTTCCGCAATACCCACTAGATCCACAACCTCTTCGTCACCACAACCAATCTGGAAGAGTAGAACCTCCCCTAAACCCACTCGATCAGCCTCTTATCCCAGACCCACCAGCAGAAGATCTCCGAGGATCTATGACGATGAATCAAAGAAGATCAAAGAATAAGTCGGCTTGAGTTCTTACCACTACTGCCAAGGAGCGTATCCAGAATCACGGCCTCACTCGATTGCGCAACGAGGCCAATCAGAATATAACACATCACCGGATGACAGATGCGATTCGACAGGAGTTAGACGAGATTTACTACAGCTTTCAATGTAGTGTCAACCAACTTGCTATAAACAGTGGTGTTGGTACGCATCTACTGTACGAGCACCTAGGATGGAAGCAAAAAAAGCGCACTGCGACAAACTACAATAACTTTGCCGAGTATGACCCGGAGGCTTCAAAGCTGTTTGCAGAAAGTAAGCTTCTCTCTTTTCTTTTCATTACTTCTCGCTGGAAAAATCTGACAAATCAATATCCCTCAGACAAACCCGATGATGTATACCGTCTTTGGGATCAGAAGAGTCAGGCCGAGAAAGACAAATACCGAGACATGGACTATGTCAACTCAATTATTGATGATTCTATTGAGAAGAGCAAGGCCAACTCACAAGATATTATTCAATTGTTGGCTGCAAGTCAGAAGTATAGTCGTTCGGTCGTATCAGAGTGGGCTCGGAAAGCCATGATAGATGTCAGTATGTTAAATTACTTACAAGTTCAATTATATTCCGGGAGAGCTGATTGATCCTTTGAACTCAAAAGTTGAAGTCATTGAGTTTCTTCCATCAAATGGAAGGCTTTGTGGTGCTTGCATCGCGTCACCCAAAGTCTGATTTTTTCTACAAGCAGGGGACACCTCTTGCCGTTGAGTTTCTCCAAATGTCCACTGGTGACAACGATCCTCTTGGCGACTTTCATACGTGGGTTGCGGCCAAAGCCATTGAGAAAATAAAAACCAAAGAAGCATCCCAGGCCCAGAAAATCTTGCATGTTCAATACAAGAAGCCTGTTGTACCAGCCCACCAATGGGACGAAGGTATGTTTTTTTTACAGCCTAACATCTACATCAAACGTATTCATAGATGAATTTTTTTGCTCAGGTCACCAGCTTCCCAATGTTAGGTCAATTCGGCGTTGGCTCCGATCAATGATGTGTAAGTAATAGATGAGATAGTGCTGGGATAAAAAAATGTGTTGAAGAATTATTGGCATGCTATTTATGCTTTGCAGACAACGTATCGGGTGGTAACATTGATGAAGGCTGGCCAGCTACAGACACTGCTTCAAAGTTACAGCAGCTGGGCTTAAAGGTTTTTGTCGAGCCAAACGACCACGGTGTCACTCTTGCTCACTTTGAAAAACCTCTGTCAAAGTTGAAGCTCAATCAGACTCGGGATGTATTAGCTTGTTTAGGTGCGAATAAAGTCAAGATGACTTACTTTGAGAAAATCACAGCGGTTACGAACAAAGACACCCCCAATGATCAGCATCCCACCAAGAAACGAAAGCGTCGGGCGAATAAATCTTCAAATGACCGCTTTTCTGACTCGGGATCAGCCCAGGACACCGTGGCTGAACCAATCCAAACGACTGTGGCCGCTAATCTGTCCAATCCAGCACCATCTGGCCACTTGGCTGGCTCAGAATCAGAACAGACAATCGCCGCCAATGAAATAGAACAAACAACCGAGGCCGAATCAGAAAATATTACCTTAGCTGCAAACCAATTCACTCCTGCACCTTCTAGCAACTCGAGTGGCTTGGAAACCGCCAATTCTTAGAACTGCATCACACAGTCCCGATGACGCTAGATTCCACCCTGATTCATGTTTGGAGTGCAAATTTTCAATCATTTTTACCTTTCTGCCTTCACTTTTTTCTTGTGCCGCTTGTAAATAACTGGATGAATGATAGATGATATGATCCTAGTTGAAAATGTGCTTTTTTCCTTCAACCAGCATAAGAGTAAATGTCCAAAGGAGTAGTTAGTTGACTGCAGGTTCCAGAGCAAACAAACACCAGATGAACACCAGATAAATGTTTTACCCAGGCAGATTTTAGATATCAGGATACACCAGCTCAAGTTCCCAAATATTAAGTTCACTAAAGAATATTAAGTTCACTAAAGAGTGATTGAGACTGATGTAGCATGAATGAAAGCTACTGCCAAAACACAACTGCCAAAACACATGGAGTCCAGAATATTCTATATCTTGCCACTTTATTCAGGACTGTATATTTTTGTAGGACTAAGTCTTTTAATAGTGTCCTGTACCTTCAAAAATTGAGAGCAGCTCACAATTTAAAGCAGCAAGACCAATTGATGATATGATAGAGAAAAATGAGGGCAGGTAGTAGTGAATAACACAGAGAAAATGACATGGAGAAATGGTGCAGCATCAAGTTATTTGTAGCTTGTATTTTGAGCTTATAAAATGACTAGATCCATAATTACTATGTTTATTGTTTCCAGAAAAACTCATGAATGTATTCTTACTTTATTTATTATTTCCTTGCTCATTTTGCAATTATAATTAAAGATTAGATTTAGGCCAGAACCAATATTAGATATCAGAATTGAGAGAGTAGTAGTGGTGTGTAAGAGAAGGAATATCCAAGTCCCGCGCAAATGTATTCAGTCATTCTTACTAGTGGAGCCAAATTGTATACCATAAGGAAAAATGGTCATGTAAGGAGGATTTGAAGGATATAGATTTACATTCTAAAATTGGCCAGAAGCATATAAGGAATAGGAGTGTATGGAAGGAAGAATATTGAATCTCTGCAGCCAAATGATTGATGGTTGTAAATCAAAAAATTTGATATTTGGAATATCAGGACAGGTCCGAAAGCTCTACAGCTAAATAATTAATACTTTGGATTAATTTCAATTTAATACCTGTTTTTTAAACCTCTGTGGATTCAAAGTTGTGAGAGTTTGAATATTTTTTGTGCTATGTAAATGTAATTCTGTAAAGGATAAGGAATTAGTGGTTTCTATAGAAAGTGTAGGCACAGAGGGTCTTTATAAAGACCAGTGAGTGTGTTAGAACAAGAGTTACTGCTGAGACAAAGGGTGAGCACACCTAATGTGTGAGACAAGAGTTGAGACAGAGATGAGTAACTGAATGAAGAAGAGAAAAATAGGAAGCAGTACATGATTACTATTAATTCAATTAGGTTTCATCTAGGTTACAACTCTGAGTAGCACTACACCTAGGTACCAGTTTACAGGTCTGCATTCCAAGGGAGGACACAAACTTGTTGTTGGAATCCTTAAGCCAGCAATGTTTGTCTTTTGCCACCAGTAGAACCACAGATGCCTTGTCACAGTTATTACCCTGCTTGCAGCACCTGTGGAACTGTGAAGAATGAGAATATCATTCTTCCAAAGTTTCTCATTCTTCAGGAGTATTAGAAAAGACTCCAAGCTTTTGAATGGTCCAATTTGATTGGGTATGGACTGGGTGGGTACTGGTCATGGGTAAATTGTGTGTTGTCCAAAATATTACTCATTTACCCATGACCAGTAGCCACCCAGTCCATACCCAATCAAATTGGACCATTCCAAAGCTTGGAGTCTTTTCTAAACACCATCAAAACATTATTACCAGCTTTGGAATGGCCAAATTGGATTGGGTATGGACTGGGTGGCTACTGGTACGGGTAAAGTCCAAAATATCACTCATTTACCCATGACCAGTAGCCACCCAGTCCATACCCAATCAAATTGGACCATTCCAAATCTTGGAGTATTTTCTGAACACCATAAAAACATTATTCACAGCTTTGGAATGGTCCAATTTGATTGGGTATAGACTGGGTGGCTACTGGTATGGGTAAAGTCCAAAATATCACTCATTTACACATGACCAGTAGCCACCCAGTCCATACCCAATCCAATTGGGCCATTCCAAAGCTGGGAATAATGTTTTTATGGTGTTTAGAAAAGACTCCAAGCTTTGGAATGGTCCAATTTGATTGGGTATAGACTGGGTGGCTACTGGTCATGGGTAAATTGTGTGTTTTCCAAAATATCACTCATTTACCCATGACCAGTAGCCACCCAGTCCATACCCAATCCAATTGGACCATTCAAAAGCTTGGAGTCTTTTCTAAACACCATAAAAACATTATTCCCAGCTTTGGAATGGCCTGGGTATGGACTGGGTGGCTACTGGTCATGTGTAAATGAGTGATATTTTGGAAAACACACAATTTACCCATGACCAGTAGCCACCCAGTCCATACCCAATCAAATTGGACCATTCCAAAGCTTGGAGTATTTTCTAAACACCATAAAAACATTATTCCCAGCTTTGGAATGGCCCAATTGGATTGGGTATGGACTGGGTGGCTACTGGTCATGTGTAAATGAGTGATATTTTGGAAAACACACAATTTACCCATGACCAGTAGCCACCCAGTCCATACCCAATCAAATTGGACCATTCCAAAGCTTGGAGTCTTTTCTAAACACCATAAAAACATTATTCCCAGCTTTGGAATGGCCCAATTGGATTGGGTATGGACTGGGTGGCTACTGGTCATGTGTAAATGAGTGATATTTTGGACTTTACCCATACCAGTAGCCACCCAGTCTATACCCAATCAAATTGGACCATTCCAAAGCTTGGAGTCTTTTCTAAACACTATAACAATATCTTTCACATGTTTTTTCATCATCCTCAGTATCTCACATGCAGCCTAAATGCTCACTGGTCATGGGTAAATTGTGTATTTTCCAAACATCACTCATTTTGTAAAAATGTTCATAAGTGATTTGTTTATATTTTGGAAAGTGTATGAATTGCAATGAACATGTTTAATCATGACAATACCCTCCATAATTTGGACATTCCAAATCTTGGAGGTAAATCATATTTTTTTCTAAACATTATGCATTTACTTGTAAAAATTAGCTGCTCAAGCTCTACTCAACATAAATAATCTGATCCTTCAGCTGCTCAAGTAATGTTTATTTAGGATGATTAAAACATTCAGTTCTGAAGCTAGAGAAGTAAAAAATTTATGGTGGTTTGTGATTTCCAATGAATTGAAATATGTATTTTTTTCCTACGCATTTTTTCACTTTGGATTATACACTTAGGTATCACAGAATCAAAATTTCACTTATCACTTAATTTTGGATTGGTGGATGGACAATGGTCTTCTCAACTTTATTACGACATTCTATTCCAAGTTTTTTTCCGTCAATCTTTCTTGCACCAGCTCCATGCCTCTTATTCACTCAGTCAAGAATCCCTTTAGACACCAAACCAATGCAGAAAGAAAACAAAGAAAAAAAAATGCGGCCCGGGACAAGATAAGGAATGCGGATTCGAGAGCTGTTCTCAACATTATCAATCAACGTCGGCCTCATCCCAACCATACTACTTCAGACATACATCCTTCATCATCCACTCCCACCACTGTTGATATTCAATCTTGTCTAGAAGGAACCGGTGATACAAGCGGCACCAATTTTGTAGACGAAGCATTCTATTATCAGGACAACTCTCAAGATTTCAATCAAAACTGGGTTGATGACGATGATGGCAGCATTGATGGCTGGGATTCAATTCCATGGAAAGTACAGGGGCGTCGATCTCAACAATTTCGACCCATTGACTCACTTCTAACCCAAGAAATTCGCACTTCCACCCGCGCTGCTACTGCTAGCAGAAACCAAGACCATTGGGATAATATTATGCCAAATCTCTTCGCTGCATACTCATGGCTGAAGGCAAAAACCGAAAATTGGACAAACAGCAACTCTTTTCTGTCCTTCGAGGAGGTTTTCTGTAACTGCCCACCTGAAGCGGTCAGGACCCGTCAGTGGATTGATTGTGTTGATATTATAGGTGACTCATTTTGCATACTCTATCTTCTATCCAAAGTGCAATTTAACTAATGTTTTTTTTTTTGTAGCTCAACAACGAAGGGAGTTTCATTTTTGCCGCTGTATGCCACGTGCGATCCACCTCCTTGCCAATGGATTCTTGACGAGTTCGCCTATCCAACCATCAACTGGATATTCTATGCGATTAATGCGGTATCACAACTACTCCTGGCAGCTATGCAATGTTCGAAACTTGCTGTTTTCTGAGGTTCAACAACGGTTTGGAGAGGAAAGGTCCAATGTTCTGTGGGATAAAAAAGGTGTCATGGTGAGTGCTTATGCTTATATGTATCCTTTTATCCAAGGGACTCACTTTTATCTGTGCAAAAAAATGTGTAGGGAAGGGATTTACGAAACTGTCTCTCATCGGCAGTAGTTGTACACCGGATGCTTTTAGACAAGACTGACAATCTCATCAAATCCACTCTTGGTTTGCAAGGGCAGAAAGTACTTGCAAATGATTGCTGCCCAGCATGTTTTGGGCCTTATCTAAATACAGGTGACCAATCAAATCCGGACGTCAATGATCGCCTTATTATTTGTCTCGATGGAAACTTCCAACACCGACATCATAAGGCTGCTAGCCAGAATTATACGGCATTGAAGACACCAGATATCTTTGTCCAACCTAGCGATCTCGAAAAAATGAAAGACCAAATTTCCGAAATGGAGGTGACACAAAAGATATCAAGGGCCAAAAAAGTAAGCCTAATCGCCTAATCCATTCCCCATTTTCTCAGCACACTAGCTCATATTTTTCATCCACAGGTCGCTGATAAGTGTTCCGATTCCCACAAAGCCGCAGATGACACACGCAATGAAACGACATGGAAAGCTTGTGACGACACTGGCCTGATGGGCTCATGCTGTCGCCACGATAGTGTAATTTATTTGGCTAATATTGTTGAAACAGGTGAAAATAGAGCGCTTCCACTTTCAATCCTCAAGCGTATCCTCGATAATATTGAACCAACCAGGCCCGTTGGAGTGTTGTATGACATTGGATGTTCTTTGAACAAGTTTATAAATATAGTATGTTATTCTTCCTCTCATTTCAACACGTGGCGATAACATTGATTACTTTCTACTACATCCTAGCGAAAGATGTTTGCTCAAGACAGGGAGAGATTGGTATTTGGAACATCTGTTTTCCATGCATTTGTACATGATTGGTCATGTCAGCTTACCTACAATCCACGCTACAACAACGGCTGGGGTCTGTCTGATGGTGAATCGATGGAACGACTATGGTCGGCTCTTTCACCCCAAGTTAGTCCATTAAGGTATTCAACTCGAAACAACCGACTGAGAGCGCTTGCACATCGATGTACATTCAGGAACCGGGAGAGCATCATGGGGCTTGGTAAGATGATCTTGAACTATCACCATACTTTCATATATTTTATGACTTGTGTTTTGATGAATTTTTTTTGATTAGCTGCCTGGCTGCGTCAGAAGTTTCTCAATGCCCTTGGTAAAAGAGACACCTCAAAAAAGGACCTCAAACAAATTCTCAACTCGGAAAATCCACATGAACAAGGACGCATTAAGTATTCTACAGGATTTTTGCGAGCTCAGTGGAATTTACAATATAAATGTGAAAGCCAGCGTGCAGAGGATGATGAGCTGCGAATGAAAAAGTTGGCGGAGTTTTTTTGTAATGAGGAGGTTCTTAACAAAACAAAGTAAGTCTAACTCTTTTTACCATGTAATTGTTTTTTGAACTTGACTTTTTGGATGGCTGTCATAGAGAAGACATTTTTGGAGCCCAGGGCCGACTACCCACCTCTGTGGATGACTGGGAGCAAGTCGTCAAAATCTTTGCAAGTCACGAGGAAAAGCAAAGACAACTGGCAATCTCACTTGGTCGCAACTATGACGAGTTGCATGGTGCAACCGCTGAAAAGGAGGGAAAGCTTACCTTGCTTTGGGAAGCCAAGTCCAGCCTCTTTCTACAGGCAGTCGAGTTACAAGGTGAAAGATACCCAATTATGGGATCGCGAACATGTGGGACAAAGATGCAACAACGAGTTTTGAAGGCAATCCAGCGCCGAAAAAGCCCAGTCGAGAAGGCAATCAAACTTTTCAACAAGAGACGATCTGACTACCTCCTGGCTTACGAACCGACAAGGGCACGTCTACCTGAAAACCAAGACCTTACGTACAAGACTTTTCTTGCGATGGACTTGAGTGATCCATTCTGGAATGATGGATTTTTTTTCATTCTCAAGATCCTTGGGCGATTGATCCTACAGTTCGACATGGAATACAGGCGGTGCTGGTGTTAGATTGAGTACAAGAAGAAATCCAGCTCTTGACTCAAGAGCTTGATCGCGCAATTTCCTGGGCTCATGAGCATCTGGTGGCCCTCAAAAATACAACAATGCAGTTGGGTGAGTTACTTGGCTTGACTACCGTTGAATAACTCACTTTCCAATTTGTTTTCCTTGTCAGATACATGCTTGAGATCCCCAGAGACACTCGATCTCACTTCAAGCAATCCAGAAAATCTCCTTGTAACAGCTCCGATCCTTCTACCACTTCCGAGCAAGCTTCGTGTACTGAAATCCGAATTCGAGGTTTGTTTGAAGGCCCATGAGCGACTGATAATTTCATGGATGTGCGATGTTGATTGGCTCTGGGAAGCTACCCGAAATCAGTACACTAAAAATACACACCCATGGTTTGAGGGTGTATCTTACCTCAGAGATCAACAGCTTAATAACACACTGGACTCCATTGATGACGCGATGGAGCAACTTGATTTGGCCCCAAGCCAACCTGGTAGACCCGAAAGACTGGAAGAGGTATCGACTGATGAAGAGGAATATGAGGGGGCCAATTAATTCTTATTTTCAATTTTTGTTTGATTGTTTAACTTCTGCATTGTTAAATTTATTAGTTTCATTTCATCCCACACACATAGCAAGTAATTCAATAGATATTCCAAAAATAATAATAAAATGATTGCGTGTCAACCAAAAAAAAAAAAAAATTGAGATTCTGAAATAAAAATAAGTTTACATAGTAATGGATGAGATTCATAAAAAAAATCATAGTAATGGATGAGGTTCCGAAAAAGAAAAAAAAAATTAAATACATAAATAGTAATGTTGGAAGTCTTATAATGACTACAATGACTTGTAAGGGGATTAGTTGGAGGGGAGGGTGTACGCCGGTGAGAGTGTATGTAAAGAAACATGTGAGCCGGGTGGGGTTGTATGACTTGTTTTTTTTTCGCGAGGTGACTTTTGGGCGGGAGTATCTGAGATATTCAAATACTCAGATATTCCCCCAACCCCCGCCATTTACCACCTTAGGACCCCGGGATGTATCGTCCGTGAGGGGGTCTTTAGGGTGGTTTTAAGTAGGGTACACAGGTGTGTTAATTGGGGTTCTGGCTTCCTTTATTAGTTACACCTCTTGTAACTTTAAATATGAATGAATTCACATTGTCTAAAATCATGCTTAAAGCATCACCACTAAGATTAATAGTAAATCCTGCTCATAACTTGTAGTCAAAGTCATTTTTTCCTCCTATGCAGTCTTGAATGTAGCATTTTATTCATTGGTGTTTTTTTTATCAACCACAATCTTATCACTTGTAAATAGCCTTTATATACCACATCAAGCAATTGGACTTCTGCTGTTTTGTGGGGTGTGCAATTGGTTGCGCATTGTGGAACTTTTCAGAAATGTAAGAAAGAGTTTACAGGGGGATAAGCTTGATCATAACATGAGGCACTGAGTCTGCACGCACAATTGTATCAGACATTTGCATCTAGTGTTACATCAAACAGAATCTGATGTTATATCAGATCAGTCTGACATGACAGCAGATTTTTCCAAGTTATTTAATGTTCCAGGGCCATAAGTCATACACTAGGAAAGATAAAATTGATCACTTGGCTACAAGTGAAATATAAAATTACAAAGGGGCCCTTTGACTTTCTGATGTTGCTTGTAGGAAAGTTTTCATTGTTTTCACTTGGTGATATCAGATAAAAAAATTGACTTGGTGTCAGATTGATCTGATACACTAAAAAAAACTCAAGAAACTGCTGTCAGATGACATGCAAGAACCAGTTTTATACTTTGACTTCATCCAGGTTCATACTTTGAACTTTACCTGGTTTTATCCAGGCACATTTCATGTGCTTGTATAGTGCCTAGACAAAACGTTTTGTCATGGGGTTTTTTTTTTTCTTTCTTTTTTTTTGTGTGAAATTTCAGTGAAACCTCAATGGTGAGCAGGGTACTGACTGGTCTAAAATCCATCCTGAATCAAATTTCTTCCTTCAAACTTACGACAAACTTTGTCCGCAATCAATAAACAGAATAGAAGGTGAGTTTTTCACAATACTTTTCATCTTGGATTTTATTAATGTGTTTTGTTTTTGTTTTGTTTTTAGATGACTAGGCAATAACTCAACCAAATGAAAAGCCAAGATTGTTAGCATGGCGGCTGCAGGGATGACAAAGATGTTGATTGCACATAGGCTTAGAATGCCACGATTGACTGGTTCATCGATTGTAGCCCAAGAGGCAAACCAAGGAACCATTGCCACTGCAGCAAGATCTGGGCGGCCTTGCAAAAACAACAAGAGGGATCTGTGTCACCTCAATTCAATACTTCAGGCAAATCCTCAAATGAAGATTGCTGAAGCTAAGGATCAGCTCCCCACAACCATTTTGACTTGCACTACTTGTTGCCAAGCTCACGACCTTGGATTCAATAACTGGGTTGCAGTCAAGAAACTCTTTCTGAACAATCTGGGAACAAAGACTTTGATTTGCAAAGGGCCATGCAAAATGGACCACCAAAGACTGGCAAAAGGTTCTCTGGACGGACGAGTCCTTGTTTGAAATCAGTAAGATCAGCCAACAGTTGAAAGTCTGGCGTGGAGCCAAGACTAAATACAACACTGGAAATCTCGCTCCAACCTTCAAAAGCAGGTGATCTTCAACAATGGTCTGGGGTTCCTTTTACAGCAATGTAAAGGCCCTCTCATTTTTGTTCCACCTGGTCAAAGAAAAGCAACTGACTTCATCAAAAACATTTACAAAAAGGCTCTACTACCATTTCTCAACAAAGCCAATCCCCTCCATCAATTGTCATCGATGGAGGACAATGCCTCAATCCACACAGCAAAAGCAAGCCGCTGCTATCTAGCTGAAAACTCAATTGAAAATTTCATTTGGCCGACTCAATCACCCAATCTGAACCCAATCGAGAACTCTCAAGAGCAATGTCCAGGAACTCTATCAGCCCCAGACCATTCCAGAAATGCAAAAGGCCCTCAAGAAAGCCTGGGAGGATTTTCCAGCCTCAACCTTGGATCATCTTGTTGAATCAATGACCCACAGAGTTTCAGCTGTAATTGATGCCAAAGGAGGGCCAACCAGATGGTAATTCTTAATTTCAAAAATAAATAAAAAATAATAAAAATAAAGATAATAAAAAAACATTTTTTTAACTTTTTCTCTTGTAATCACTCTTCCCCACTCTCAACACTCCCTGTAGCTCTTTCCTTTTTCTCTCAAAAAAATTATTAAAAAATGTAAAAAAAAATAGCCAAAAATTCCTGGATTTTTGTTATTATTTTATGTTTTTTTGTAGTTACAAATGTTTCAAATTCATACTTATCCAGTCCCTGAGGACCCAGTAAGAAAAACTTCTGGTGAGGATTTTTTTTCTTCCTTTTTTTTAAAAAAAAAAAAACCTGTGACAAATTAATGTTTGTCTAGGCACTGTACATGTTAGCTCAGTGTGTCCTGGTTCTAAGCCAAACCAGTTCATTTCAGCTCATGTTTCAACATTGAGTTCAGTCCCTCTGAATATCCCCAGATAAGTCAAGGGGCTCCAATCTGCCAAAGTGGCCTGAGCCATACATCTCAGCAAGGGCACCTCTACACTCACCAGAAATTGGTGGAAGACTGAAGCTGTGGTGCATGTTCTACAGATCAATGGGATATGTACACATTAAAGGGTTTTGCACACATGAAAGGACTATGCACAAATTCAAGGGGATATACACATTCTGAAAAGGATAAATACACATGGAAGCAATATTTACACATTAGAGGGATATGTAAACATGAAAGGGGGATGTACACATGCTGAAAGTTTTATGTACACATGATGAAATTTTATCTACAGATGATGAAAGGGGTATGCACACATGAAAGGTATATGTCATAATGAAAGGGGTTCATACTCATGAAATGGGTATGTACACATATGAAAGGGGGATGTGTACATGAAAGGGGTGTATACACATGGTTAAACCAGCATTTACAGATGATTTGATGAAAGGGGTATGCACACATGGAAGGGGTATGTGTACATGAAAGGGGTATGTGCACAGTGATGTAAACATGATGTAGGGGACATGTACACTTGAAAGGGGTATCTAATTAACAGAAAAGGGGCACAATGAAAGAGATGTGTATAAATGATGAAAGGGGTATGTACACATTAAAGGATTAAATCAGCATGGTAAATGTGAAAGGTTTTTTGGTTTAATAAATTGAAGGAGTTACCCCAGCTGAACACTTTCCTCAGTAGTTTCAAATATGTCTTCAGCTTAGACCAGGCTCTGTACCTCAGACCCAGTCTTTTGCACTGAGCACTAGATACACATTGTGAAATCTGCTTGAGTTTAAATTCCAGGGTTTAAACTTCCAGTATTGTTTTGTATTAGCCTTGTTTAAATGAAGTTTCAACTTAAGTATGCTGCATGTCAACTTGAAGCAGTTTCTGAAGTTTTTTTTTTTTCATAGTGATATAATGTTTATTTAATTTTCCCATGATGTGATACAAGATGCAAAGATCTGAATCAATAAAATTATGCAAGTGGTGATGGGGTTTTGGTTTCTTGTCTGAGAGTCCAAGACTCTTGGTACTAATAGGTTGAGGGTATCCCAGCTAAACTGGGAGGACTTCAACCCCAGAAAGTTTGTAAGTAGTGGTGGTTTTTCTTGCATGAAATAGTCAGTTACCTGTATGATTTCAAGGAACGAATATTTTCATATTTGAATAAAACTAGGGCATTCAGGGTAACAGGCGAGAGTCAACCTAGAGTGAATGAAAAAACACAGATTTGGCAAAATTGCTTATCATTATAAAGTATTGACATATATGAGTGCAAACTATGATGCAGCTGCATGAGATTTATCAATGTCATCAAAACATAATTTTGAAAGTATTTCAGCACTATGATGAGAAGACCCCAGCAAGCCCCATATGTCAAGCTGACTAAAGTAACTTCAGGTATTTTTGGGCTCATGTACAGAAACAACTTGGCATGTGACAAACCTGAGGATTCTTTCCAAAATCTTCCCCAACTTGGAAAATTTTAGCATTGTCCAAGTCCTAGAACCAGACTGTTCTCATCCACAAGGCATATTTTTCAAAAAAAGATCAGAAAAGTTCAAATTGTATACAAAATAAGGAGGTATCTGTGTTCTTAGGTTTTATTCCAACCCAGTAAGGTTATTTTGCATCCCATTTCCCACATTGAAAACATATCTGAGCCCTGCAGGGATTTTCCTTGGAGAAGAGACCTCCTTTTATACCATGTCTCTTGGTGAAAACCCAGATCTTCATGAGGACAATTTTGACAAGAAAGCCATTTAGATATTGTAGGGGCTTGCAAAGCTACTGAATTGGGTACCCCAGACCAGCTGTCACTTACAATACCATTTTGAAGATAAAAAACTAGCATTTCTTCTTCCCTTTTACAGCACTCCAACAAGCTCATTCCAGTTTACTTTGGCTATTTGGTTCCTCAATCAACAGTAAACTAGATCTGTTGAGGTGTCAAACTAGGCACTACTTGATACACAGTGCTAACACATCTATGTGAGACTTAATACCAGCACCAGAGGCAATATATCATCATGCACACCAGGAAAAATATGTTGTCACCTGAAGTCTGGTGACATCAAGAAACAATGGCTGTAGCTTTGTTCTAGCTCTGGTTTCACTCCAACTGGGCTACAATGGCCTCTTTGTGTCCTACAAGGGGCTGTACATGACATCAAATGTACTACTGATGGGTAGCTCATTCAACCTAGGCTCATGTCACCTGTAGTCTAGTGACAATTTATTTTGCCTGGTGTCATCACCATTACTTCCCACAAGCATCTATATCAAATGCATTCAATGTGCTTAGCTCAAAGGTTAAATTATCACTCATGAATTCTGAGGTTGTGGGTGTGAGCCCCATAGAAAATCCAGGCCACTGCTATGTAGACATGTGGGTGTCTTTTGGTACTGGCCCAGACGAAGGAATCACCCACATTATTGTATTTTTTTTTTTTTTGAAAGAGGAAGATACAAGTTTGATTGTGTACCAATTAGGCTAGTATATCGGCTGACTCACCCTCAAAAAAAAGGTTGAGAAACTACATGAAGGAATACAGCAAAAAAGGGCTATTGGAGATACGCGCCGCCGGTTTTTTCGTGGATCTGGTCAAAGTAGGGTTGAGCCTGCGCCCAGCCTGCCATGTGGGAGCCTGTAAAGATGGGATAGGAAGACAGCAGAAGTCAGCGTTATAGTTCACACGTTGGAATTGCCCTGGACAGGATGACTATACGTACCCACGGCTTGGTAAGTGAATTTTGCTTCATTGTTGCCGGCTTTGATGGTCTGGATCCCTCGCCCACCAGCGGCTGCATCAGCTAAAAGCTGAATCCTGCACAAGCTTTCCAGGGAGATAAACCACCAAACAGCGGCTTCAATGCTAGTACTTGTGGTCAACAAACCGTGCTGATTTCAGTTCAACATCAAGAAGAATAAAACAATATTAGAATGTAGCTTTCGGACAAATGAGTGATCAATAGAGGTATGCTTACGTTTTGCAAGATAACGGCCTTCTTTTGACCAAGCGCCTCTACCATCAAATTTTAGCCAACCGTCATGAAAACACTCCCAAACTGAGCTGTAGGAATTAAAAACTGACTGGCAATGTTATCCCCCTCCTCAGAAGCTAAGACGACTCCGCCGAATCCGCGATATAACGCCAAATCGTTGTAAAACGCGCAAGCATCCTGAGTGGTGATGTCGAGGCTGAAGCGAGATGTGAGTCTTTCAGTGACGAATGAGTGAAGACAAGATGATATAAACTAACTCAATGCCAAGCGTGGAGAATGCACGCCCATAAACACTATGGCTATGGCAAGCCGCCTCGACATCAGGGCGCGCGGTGTGTATGGCATGGCTAGAACGTCGAGCATAAGTATGATTGTTTCCGATTGCAAAGGATTCGGCCAGCAAGAATGGCTCTTACTGGATCGCATATGCGGCCTACAGTGGAGAGTCAATTTAAGCGGGGGGGGGGACGTATTTGCATGGAATGCTTGTGGTGCGAGAGCGAGTACACAAGCCTTGAACGTACCTCGTTGTAAATCTGGCGGTCCGGTTTACCACCCATCACAATCTCACCTTGAGGATTGATGAGTAACAGGTCGGAAACAGTCATTTGTGAGAACGCCCGACCGAAAGGATTTACCCTTTAGTTTACATTATACAAGTTACGCCTTACCGTTAGCTGTAAGGTCTGGTCAGCGGGTCAAGACAGGCCAAGAATGCTCACCAGAAGTGATCTGTGAGGATCGGGTCTCTTAATGTCAAATGACCAGCCACGCCCTCATCAAAGCCATGCTAATGAACGATAAGATCTGGATGGGTTAGCGGAGTAGGATCTGAAAACTAAATAATAATATCAAGACGAGAGAATATGTAAATAACTCTCACATTGGCAAAGATCCTGAAGGCGGCAGCAAGTTTGCCAAGCTTGTACTTGCGCTCCTCTTCTTTGTTAGAAAACGATGGTGGGGGAATGAACTTGAATTTTTTAGCATTCTTTTGGACGATCTTGCCAGCGGGAGCGGAAGACTCGGGTATAACTTCTGTTTTGCTTGCCATGATAGCTGTCTTGAAATACTCGCGAGAAGCTCGGTAAAATAAAGGATGAATGAGCTGTTGTTTAGAGTGAAGCAGACAGGGTTTCAGGGGAAGGGAAAGTCCCGACCAATTGTTTAATCGGTACATTTTAATAGTCACACCCTCTGAGTCTCTCTGTGCACATGAGCTGGATGATGACGTAACAAAGGTGAAAACCTTAATTGTAGAGTTTTCTCCAGACATCACAAGTTATGGCCAAGCTCTTCATACAGGGTTCTGTGCCAAGTTGGATCAAGGCAAACATTTTTTTGGGTAAGGAGTGTTGCGTTCATGTACATAACATAGCCGTACACACCACCAGTACAGTTACCCAAGCAATGGAGCAAAAACTGAATTGTTGCAAGAAGTTGTGGCCACAGAGGCTACAGACCTCTGATGATTTAAACAGGAGGCCTAGCCAGCTCAAGGTATCTTGTATTAAAAGGGACAGCAGAAAGTGTCAGCACATTTTCTCAGCCTGATGTGTCAGAAATCTAGCCAGTCTCTCCGCTCACATGCTCTTCTGAATTCATCACATCAATCCCAACTCATCTAACCCCTTTCCTTTTTATCAATTCCATCACTTTCAGTGATGTTTTATACTTATTTCCATCAACCTTCAGTTGCTGCTCTTCCATTACTAGTTGTAATCTTTATTCCATTGTTAATTGACAATCTTCTCTCTTCCATTGTCCCTTTACAATGCCTTCCATATGTCTTATGCATATTCTTAATTTTTTTGTCTAGCTCAACCACACAAGTTGCACATCTCTCAGCATAGTCCATTTAATCTATCCTATTACCATGAGTAATGAAGCATCAAGTATGAGCCATTTTCTTGCTTATTTGTTCTGTTTCCTGTGTTCCTGGAATAGACCCCTCTCTTGCATCTTAAATTCTTGCGCTGAAATTCTCTCAATTAGCATTATTTGTTTCAGGGGGAGTAAGTACACTTGCTGACAGGTTGTTAAATTTGATATCAATTATACTCAAATCTCAAATCAATGTTTATGATGCAACATCAAATTTGACTGATCATAGTCTAAGAGGGTATACATTTTAAACTCAAAAAGATTTAGAGCCAACTGTGGTACTTGGAAGCAACATTTAACATTTTTTAAAATGAGAAACTTGGCCTGATTGTTCAGAAACCACCCAAATTTCAAACCTTCTAATGGTATTTAGGAAACAGACAATCATATAATCCTAAAACTAGTCAGCTTCAAAAAGTCTACTTTGGAACCTCCTGAGGAGGTACCAAGGATCAATTGTTTGGGATTTTTGCCTCCAATTTGGATTTCAAAAATGGCACTTGTTCCATCAATTCTGAAAATACCCACAAGATTTGCAAGAAAGTAACTAATTCAACCTTGGTGTACCAAAGCACAACTAAGTTTTACAGGTTTCAAACAAGCTCCTATCCCTGTGTGTAATTCGTAAAGTCGTCATATTTTATAAATTGATGTTAAGGGTGTGGCACTTTTTCACCAGAATTCCTACTAAGAAAAGCAAGTTAGTTTGATTTCTGGCAATCCAAAGGAGAAAAATATTGAGAATAAAATCCCCACATTGCTTGTCTTAGCACAAACTTTGATTAGATGGCACCATATCAATGTCAACATACAGTGTGTAATACTGCTAAGAATTTCAACAGCGGGTGGGATGGCTTTCTAAAAGATTCAATCTTTGAGTGTGATTGGACCTGGGTCACGTCTTCCTCTACTTTAAACACATCATTAGCTCCACCTTTTTCCCTATTTTTGGAAAGCTCCCATTTGTAAAATCAAAATTGGAGAAGTGTCTCAAGGAATTGAGCTGATGAGTTGGTCCTTGATCATGTCTAGGAATGCTCCCAAGGACATTTTCAGGCCCTCAAAAATTTCCTTCATTGATAAAGACTGAAAGAGCTCCTGTAAATTGGTCTTGACAACCTTCCAGAGGTTATAAATTGGGTTGACTTAAGTTCCAGTGATCTCCCTGGCCAGTTGAGATTCTTAATTGTGTGACCATAAAGATATCCCTGGCTAAGCTAGGCTGTGTGTATTGTAGTCTTATGCTTTATCAAGGTGATTTTTCTGTCTGGGTTATCAGAAGAAGGCTATTAGCTCTGTTTTTATACTTTTTTTCAACAAAATGTTTGGGTGATTGTTGGCCAGGCATTCCAATGGAAAGAGATGATTTGGTGTAATGCACCCCAGACCATTTTTGATTTTTGGCCACCGTTGAAGGTAGGAACAGGGAATTTCTTTCCAACATATTCTTTTTTTCACCAGATAAAACATTTCTTTGGTATATTTACAATAGGGGGTATCAAATATAACCAAATCCACCATTATCTAATCAACTGGTTTTTAAAATTCACCGTTTTAAAAAACCATGGATATCAATATCAAATGGTTCATAATTCTCAAAAGTGAAGATTTGTTGAAAAAACATAATTCACTGGTTTAATTGTGGATTTGGTCATATTTTATACCCCCTAATATACAGGAACTTCTTCCAATAACTGAAAGTCAAATTCTTGCATGCCTATGTGGATTTTAGCTTTAGTTGCTGGTAGTGTTTTTTCAAGAGTGACTTCTTGAAATTGTCTTGGTTTCTGAATCCAAAAATGATGCTGGCCATTAAGGCAGTCCTTTACTTCTGACTTCCAGCACTGGAAATTGGGAGAGCACCACACTCCTCTAATGGCCAGTATTGGCCACAAAGAGAGAACCACATTGGTAATCAAGGGATAGCTACACTATCAAAATTAATTGAATTTTGTTTGTTTCAATTCAATAAGCTCATCTATGAATGATCATATTCAATATCTTGTTCATTTTCCAACCACATCACCACTTTGATAAAACCCCAGTCTTCAATACTCACACCCATTATTTATTCAATCAAGTAAATCATTAAACTACAGAATGGGAAAACAGTAAGCCTCATAATCCTTTCTCTGGTTCAATTTTGGTATTAATGAAGGAAAAACCTATGGTTTCATTATTTCTTTTATTATATTGTATATATTTTTTTGTCTAGCTCTTTTCATTTGTTTCAAATCCTTGTTGCAATTTATCAAATCAATTCAACTCCATTTGAATAAGGGCAGATTCTCTTAAATTAATTCTTCATCATTGTTGGTCAGGTGTCACCCAAGATAAAACTCTTATTCAGGTTAATGACAGATTCTCTTAAATTAATTCTTCATAATCATTGGGCAGATCTAACCCAAGACAAAAGTCTTACTCAGGTCCTTTTCAAGATCCCCTCAAAAAATTATAAAATGACTTTTGATGTCAATTGGGAGATTTTAGCTCTCTGCTGATGTTAAATGCTGGCCATTGATAGAGTTTATCTCCCTCCTGATGTGAAAATCTGGTAATTATTAGGGTGTAGCTCTCTAAAAATTACTAAGGCTGGCCATTGGGAAAGTTCATCTCTCTTCCAATGATCAATGCTGGTCATTGGGAGAGGTCATCTACCTCCAAATGAGAAATTATCACCATGGGAAGAGTGTAGCTCTCTTTTGTTGAACAATTCTGGCAATTGGGATACAAAAAGAAATCCAAGAAAATTCCCCAGCTGAAGTTCAAAAACACCAAGGAATCTGGAGGTGCTACTTGGACCACTCTTTCATGAAACCAACCAAACATACAAAAAGGGAATTTATTTGATTTAAGCACAAAGGAGAAACTGAATATGCCTCAATGATACCTTCAAGGATACCTCAAGGATAAATTTGAGTGAGGGGAAGAGAGGTCAAAGACAACTTCAAACATCAAAGATGTGTTTTTAAATTTAAGGAAGTACTCTGAACCCAATCCAGGTGATGATTTGACTGAATGAAAATTAGATAGAATAAAAAATATTATAAATAGGGTAGAGAAAGTACAACAGTATTCATAATAGAGAGTTTTACTGCTGTTGAAGTTAAAATACAACTAAGAATGATTCACGGAATAATTATTGGGTATGTAATCAGTGTTAGAGTTAAAAAGGTTTATCAAAGATGCATGTGTGAAATGAAAAGTTAAATCATCAAATTAATGTGAAATGCTATGAGTCTGAGTCTAAGTGTCAGCCCTAGAGATACTCCAGAGTATCCTAAAGACTGACTTTAATATAAAAAATAATAAAAAAGTGTATTAACAATAATATATCCTATAATCATATAAAATTAGGTGGGGTACCTCACTCAAACCACCACCAAATTCCAACTCCTTCTATTACTTTACCATATCTCAAAAGGTACTTAGTAGGAGATGGAATAACCATAAAAAATATAGATTATAAATTATTGTAATAAAAGCTGAGAGACAATAAACTTATTTGCATAAATATAATAATAATAAAATTATGCTTATAAGACAGAAATTACCTAAGTGCGTGGTAATTTCCCAGTATTGTTCTATTAAATGAATTGGCCCATGATGTGATTGGTTATACATACATGTCATGAGGTCATGGGGACATAGAAAATACTGTGCTCAATTCAATACAATTCCCATTACATCATTGTACATTTGAATTGTAATACATTAGAGCAGAATTTAGAATAACATTCTAGAACCTTCCTCAAGAAATCTCTAGAATATAAAAGGAGGCCATTTCTGGCCTAGGATTGGTTCCTCAGCATATTCCCCAGTACCATTTTTTGTAAGTACTCTGAATATTCTCCTACTATTAGAGTAGTGTATCCCCTTTATATCCAACCCAACCTTTATTACTGGAATAGTCTCAAGTTACCTTAGAATTCCCCATCTTTTGGCCTTGATCTGTTCCTTAGAAAGCAGTTGCTGCAAGCCTACCACCTCTGACAGTAGCCAATCAGCTTAAGTGCTTGCCAGCTGCTTAATAGCAAATTTTATTGCTATGTCTTTCCCAAAAAGACAAAGAATAGCCAAACCTACACGGTTAACTATTAGTCTTCTCCAATTGAGTGATTTGTATATCAAATCTTCAATTATAAGGAGTTTTAGGTTATCCTCTGTGCATAGTTTGGACACTATAGAGAGAATAAATTCACTTATTTATTCAGATAACCTTTCAGCACAGTGACAGTACCTGGTTTAATTGTAAAATTAAGCCAGTGTTTCATACACATAGCTGACACTAAGTGATTACAGGTGAGAGGGTTAAGTGCAAGGCTATTGATGGTGGTTAAGTGCCAATCTGAAATTCAAAGTCCATTAACAATTAATCTGGAAAAGGTTTATTGGATAGCTTCAAGGTCAGTGTCAAACCACTGTAGAACATAGACCCTAGATTTGAGAGCTGATCTGAGTAATTGTTGAAATTATTATTCAAATGTGCACTTTATTGAGTGTCATGCAAAAGGCAATTTAAATTTTTGAAGCTGAAGAAGCATTAAAAGTTCAACAGAAAAGTACATGGCTACGCCATATCTGGCTGAGCCTGAAGAGTTGCAGTGTGACAAATTGATCTCAAAGTTGAATCCAGCTTCAATGAAAAGTCACTGGAAATATTGCACAGTGACTATGCACAAAAAAAACCATTGTTTTATTGGCTGAAGACACAATATCAGCATCTCCACCGAGCATCTGGCATGTTAACAAGCTTAATTTGAGCTGCTTTCTTTGCAGTAATAAATAGGCTTATAGAACAGAAATTACCAACCACAAAATAAGGAGGATGGAAATTTCTTAGAATGATTCTATCAATTCAAAAGAGCCATCAAGTGAAAGATTATACTTGCACATCATGGGTTCATGGTGATGGAGAACAAGTAAACACTACTTTATAGTAAAATTCCCATTGCATCAAGATGAATTTTGATTTTAAGGTCATATTTTCCAGATCTTACAGTATAATTGGATGAGTTGAGGTTATCTTTAATATGGGTTTTAATTTGCTTGTGTGCATGTGAATTTAACTTGAATACCCTCAAGCCAGCTGATCATTTTTTTAGTATAGTGTGATCAAGATTGGTGTAATAATTACACAGTTAAATAGATAAAAAAACAACACTTAACCATGTAATTTGGTATCCAGATAAGTATGATCTAAACAATCATAATGAGCACCATAGTAGCAATATTACACTCTTGACCCCATCAGGTGTAGTATTGCTATTACTGCACTCAAGAAAGATGGATTAATAATTTCATGTTCATTTTATAATGCAAAAATGTAGTATCCCCTGGCCTCAATCTCAATTTGGTTGCACCTGGTTAAGTGGTTTAATCTTTAGTTATCTAATTGTGTGAGTGTTACACTAATATTTATGACACTGACAAACAGCAAGTAGAACAGAGATATTAACAATAATATTGAACCTTCTAGCCTTCAATTGGATCCTCAGCATATTCACCAGCCATCATCTTAGGGGACTATGGTTTGTAGACTTTTTGGGCTGATAATTTTGCAATACCACTTGCATAATATTCAGGTGATTTTCAGGGTAAAATTGGCGAAGCTAAAGCTTTGATTTCAATTAGGTCATATTATTCTAAACGAATCCCACCAACCAAGGCTCCCTCTCAGCGGCTTCTGCTCTGTTTCTGATTCATCGGTAAATTCTTCTAACCGGTTCATATTTACGAGGATAGTATCAACCAGCACATACATTTCCCACGTTCTAACAATTCTTTTGGGGATCAATTGAATATAATTTTTGTTTGCAGAATTACTTCACAGCTTTGACAAGCTACTTTGATAACTATCAACAAAATTATTCTTTATGCAGATAGAAAAGTCATATCAAACCTTGGTAAATACAGTCGCGAATACGCAAATGAACTTTAGCAGGAAATTCCAAGCTCGGAGTCTATCTCTGCGGGCCAAGGTGATCTATAATTTTATCTGCAGGGATCCTCGTCGAATTTCGCCCTGCGCGGCGCTTTATCCATGTGTTAATCCACTCGACCAACATATCGATCTCGTCACCCTGATCCCAATTGTGTTTTGCGCCTTCGACTAGAACCAGATCGACACTTGTGGTCGGGCTAGTGTCCCGAAGTTGTCGGCCGAGCTTTTCGGCATGTTGAACGGCGACAGTTCCGTCTGCCCTGCCGTGAAGCAAGAGAATCTGAGAGTTTTCCCGTAGATTTTCGACGCATTTTAACGAGATGTTCCTGGCCTTTTCGACATCCTCCAGCGTAACGATGTAGTCCCTTCGCTCCGTAAAATTTTTGCCGGCTCGATAGCGTAGCCACACGAACTTGCCTTCGTTATCCAACTTGGCCTGCTGTTCTTGATTAAAACGCGAAAGTCCGACGTCAGAGGTATCGTAACGAGCTGACAGTGAAACCAGGAGTGGTGGTCGGTCTATCTGGTCATACAGATGAGGTTGACTGATTTCATCGTGTGAGTCCTTCATGGACGCCCATCGAAAAGCAACGCCTGCACCTTTCGAGTGTCCGATGATGGCAATCACTTGATTGAGGGGAGGACTGAATGTACTTTTGATGTGGCTGATGATCTGTTTCAGATCATCCACCTCTTCCTGCAAGAGTAGGCATCTAGGGTAAGAACTCTTTCATGAAAACAGATCGGTTGAGGAGACTCACATCGATGTTGCACCATCCGGTGGTTCCACTACTTGCACCCATTCCACGGGCATCATAGGTCAAGGTTGAATATGAAATCTTTGGGAACAACTCGCTGCATGGTCCCCGAGTCGAATTGTGCAAGCGACCGTGAAGAAGTATGACGACTCCTGGAAGCAGCGGTGCAGGGTGTGGCTACTCAAAAGAAGATCAGCTGGACGGAAGCTTCATCTGTATACATACAGCATGATAACAGAAAAAATGTTAAGGGAGACAAGCAGGCTTACATTAAGGGACAGAGAAATAATTGAGCCATCGGACAAGGTCACTGGGTGTCGAGTGATCGCAGCCATCCAGGATGAGTAGAAGAGTTTATCCCAGCGAAGATGACACGCCCGGATTCCTAAGGAAAGCACGGACCATGAATCTCTTGTTTCGGATAGTATCCGTAAGCTCTGCAAGGACCCGCTTCTACATGAACACATTTATTTGTCCGGTCACGCGACCGACCGCTCGAACTCCCGCAACGCCAAACGCGTTCGTTTTCTTTCCAGCAAATAGCCCTCTCAAATTCTCAGCTACTACAAGGTCCATTAAGGTAGTTAGAGTGGTTTTTTACCTTACCAACCGCTGCATAAAAATTCAAGTACATAACTGATTGAGATTCCTTGTACGTCAGGAACGCCTTCTCTGTGAAACCATTATTATCGAACATCCCAGTTTAAGATCATATGGAGACGCAAGTGTCTACCAGTTCCCAGAAAGACACGTCCGAGCAGGCAACCAGAGAAATTTCACGGTTTGATGCCCGCATGAAAGTCAGTCCGACTCAAGCTTTCGGTTTTTCATTACTCTTTCTTTTGCCTGTAGCTAACAATCAATCTTCAAAGTGTTTTGAATTCGTTCTTGTAAGCCTGGACCAATGTCGCAAGGACGAGAGTCTAATTGGGTCTCGTCTCCTACATCCTTCTTCTAGTCATCTGTCTGTGATTTTAGAAACATTGTGGACTATTCAACGCAATGAGTCTCTTGTCGGCCTCATTGCTCGCGGATTAGATCGTCATCAAACAAGAGCAAAATCTTCGACTTCAACATCTGTTTTGCCATCAAACCTGCTCAACTTGAATAATAAGAAAAAAATGGAGCGTCGTATTCAACTCGCAAAACTCTCCGTTCTGTGGATGCGAACAGTGAGTGCTTGGAAATAACCGATTTGAATTTCTTATGGCTTTTCCATCTATATTTGTTGCTAACAGTTTGCTGTGTTGCAACAGCATTGCCTTCAAGTAATACTAGCCGACCTTTCAAACGATCCAAATCATCAAGTTTTTCGATGCCACCTTAGTCAACAAGTTTTGAACCGCTACTTTAATCTTTCGCCATCTGGTTATCACCGCACTACTCGATCTCCATATTTACCACGACTACTGACGTCGCCATCTTGTGCAGCTGATTACGTGGGAGCAGCAGAGGACTTCCTCAAGATTTGGAAGACTTTGCGCGAATATTTGACCCAGCAACCTCGAGCACCAGTAGCCACTATAGCTGAGGACCTGTTGGCTCAACTCAACCTTTTAGCCGAAGCATTGAATCTCTCAGAAACATATTTAGACCCTCTTGAGTTGATCAAGTCCTGCGCCTGTGCCTTAATTCGCCAGACGCTTGATTGGACTCTGGAAGCCTACCACGATGCAGCAACAGTCGCTAAAAGGGCATCAATTTTTAAATCTCGTCCAACTATCCTCCCGACTCAATCTGAGCCGCCAGTGGTTGCCACAACTGAATCTGAACTACAAGTGGCTCCTCCAAATGAACTTGAATTGCAAGTGGCTAAGCTTTCTAAGAATCCCGATAATCAATCTCGTCAAGCGGATTTTTCCGGGCCGTTAACCGCCGCTTGGAAGCAGGCGAGACATTCCATGGGGCCTCTGATGGATGGGAGTGTTATAAATTCAATGGACTCGGCGGACAGACCAACCAATAAGAAAAGGCGACGATCAACTGATTGTGGAGGTCAGGCAAGTAATAAGCGGCAGCACCTAGATCCAATCGTCGAATTTGAAAATCAGAAATCCTCCAAGAAGCTCTTGAAAGAATTCCGAGACAGTCCACGATTATCAAGTGCATTTGAACAAGCCCGGCAGATGGCTATCCAGACAAAGCTTGAAGCTAGTGAAGATTCTGACCCTACACACTCCCATGGCTATGAATCAACCGGGAGCAGTAGTGTAGACGATGATCAGAATGCTGAATTAGACCCTGCGATTGTCGAAAAATTGAAAGCCAATGCCGCTCAATTTGGGAAACAAGAGCAAAGCTATTTTGCTAGGTTAATGATGCTAGCAGCCACTGGAGAGCCATTAAATGATGAAATGGCATAGGTTTTCCGGCATATGTATTCCCACATTTCATTGTTCTTCCATGTAGTTCTATGTATTTGTTTGTCTGGATTACTTAATACTTGGTGGGTGAACCAAATAATGACTGAAGATACTATGCTAGGGTATCATAATGCATTGTAATGGATAAAAGAAATTGTATTTGGTGATTGTGTACATGGGATACTCTCACAAATAATGGAATAAAAAAAAGAACACCCTGCAAGATAAGAGAAGTTTTTTTCACTAATCATTCCACCGGAATTGTTATATAGAAACGGACTTGGGCTGAATAGAATTATGACTAGTGAAGATGAAATAACTACATGAAAAGGAACTAGGAACTTATGCTGTTTTCTGTCTTTTTGTCAGTTGGTTGGAATCTAATTGCCCCTGTTTTCTCTTACTGGCTTGATGATTCTTGTGAAAATTGGTAAAAGAATCAAACATCATTTTCCAAAATGATTGGTCATCCAAAAACAAAAGTCGCCATTGATCTGGAAATAAAGATTTGAACCAAGTACCATTCAAGAAGATAGATAGTCGTAACAAAGTTTTGTATGTGCCACCATTACTGAGATAGTCAATCATGAGCACTTGAACCTTTCCAAACTTTGAACTGTCAAGTGGCAGTTTCACATCATGAACCTTTCCAAAGATTGGAAGACTTCTTTCTGGTTTGAACAATTGAACTTTAAACCAATCCATAAATTGGCCATTTGGTTTAGATTTTACTAGAGCAAGCTCGGAATCTCCTAATGTATCAGCAATAGTTTTCAGTATAAGATGATGAATAAACGTTGAATAAATCAGAAGGCTTTGTGATTTACTTGTTATCAATCTTGGTATTCTAGAACTCCCAACTACTGCATTTGTCATTTGAATTGATTCTATGACTTGGATTGAATATTTCATTTGATCATTTGCATTTGAAAGCAAACAAACTGGAAGATTCTGAAAACTCCTGGAGAGATGATAGTTTTCCAAAAGTTTTTTATCATATTCATCAATTTCTTTAACTATTTCTTCTACAGTCTCTTTCAATCCCCAGAGACTGGGTTCATGGAAAAAACTTTCTGTTTCTGTTTTAAGGATTCCTTTTGGTAAATCCTCCATGCTGACAAGAAGAAAGTCCTTTATTTTTACTGGAAGTTCAATTGAGGAACTAACTTCCTCCCTGAATTTCCAATTTGAAAATATAGTCTCCATTAACAAATCATGACAAAGAAATACAAATGGGGATTTTGTGGAAACTTTTGTGAGAAATTCCAGGAGAGGAGGATTGAATTGATGAAACCACTTCAAGAGTAATTGAGATGAAGTTTTGATGGATGATTCATTGGATGTAGGTTTTGATAAGAAATTCATAATAATTTTTTGGATCTCTTGAAACCCAGTATGATTACAAAAATCCTGTTCTTTGATTACTCCAAAAACTGGGAGGCTTGAAGTTGGAAAAAATATTTCTCTGAATAACCACGCTAATAGTTCATTACGTAGGAAAATCTCATCATTTGTAGTTGAATTTGGAGAAAACTTCCTGAAGGCAGCTGTGCCAATCAAAACAAACCAACTAGTAAAATTTCTCATGCGGTAAAAAAATGTTTTTCTCTCCACAAATCCCCCATGGCTCTCCTGTAGAATACGGATAACACCCTTATAAAAAACCGCTGGTACCCCTTCAAACCTGAATTTATCAAGATAAATTGAAACATCTTTACAAGTTGATTGATCTATGTAATGCTGGGAAAAAATTCCCATTATTTTTTCCATGTGAGGGTGCTGAATGTTTTTGATCCTGAAGGGTTTTAGGGTTCTTAAAAAGCTGGTGAGTTTTCTTAAGTCTTCTCTATTACCGTCAGATGTTTTCCTATGAGCTTGATCTGTTTGTTCATCCATGAAATCAACCTGATTTTTCTGGCTCTCATTTGAAACTGCATGGATAGATGGCCTGGTATTGTCAGCTTGGTTGAATTTGGTAGCGTCAGACTCGGGTTGTGATATCTCTCTAGATATTAAACTTGTTCTAATTCTCTGATCCTCGTGATCTGGAAACGTATGAATTTATTGGAGTAATCAACATGTACATTTCAAAGGTCAATCAGATTGTTTTCTGCGTACCAGAATATTGTATATTTTCTCTGTTTCTTAGAACTTGGTCTTCAGCATGATACGGCTGATAATTAGGCATGCCACCGCTCCCGCCTGGAGGATGAAAAACTGTTCCGGCTATCAAAGAACTCAATGTTACTATTAGGAAGACGCATAGTTGTATCCACTCCAAAACTCATGACGCTCTATCATTCTGACCTCTCAAAGAACCCTCAGGATTAATTCCGTAACTG
Source organism: Puccinia hordei (assembly GCA_007896445.1). Lineage (NCBI taxonomy): Eukaryota > Fungi > Basidiomycota > Pucciniomycetes > Pucciniales > Pucciniaceae > Puccinia > Puccinia hordei. Next base: position 97,047 of record RDRW01000658.1, on the reverse strand, counting down.
CCAAATGATAGTAAAGCCGATGAGAAGTACTCTATTGATCATTTAGAAGAATGTGAGCGATCCAGTTCCTTTTTCTAAGTTTCTCTTTGTCCAATGCAAACTTTCAACATCACCTATTTCGCCATTATGAATAGAGGATGACTGACCTTTATCTTGAATATCATCTGGTCGGAGGTGAGAAGCTTCGAATGAATCTGTCAGTCCAAACCGACCATGCCATCGCATCCCATCTTCCAATGGATCAAAGTTCCAGTCGGGCACGTTGTCACTTTCAACTGTTGAAAGGCCTTTTATGACGAGATCCCTCATCTGCCACCCCGCGATCTGCTCTGCTGGTTGTTCTGGTGCAACAACGCCTTCCAAGGTTGAGAGGTACAACACCACCTGGCTGGAAAGCAAGCGAGAGAAAAAGCTTGCTCCTCGAGACATAGTATTGGAGCAGGAATAATAGGACGGTTCACATAGTGCGCACCGCTGACTGATGGGACTTAAATACCCTGTTACAGTCAAATTTAAGTTAAATTTAAATTTCAAATCTCTATGTGAACAGGTCTAATGTATCTCCGCACTTTTTCCATGCTTGATATTAAGGAGGACGCAGCTGAGCTACAATTGGTGGAAACGTATCTCAAGTCCTTCAAGGCTAATTTCACAGGTGCTCCATGCCATGTAACACCTGCCAGCGTGTCCTGACACACATCGCCGTGAATGTATTTATTCATCTATGTGTTTCAGCTCATACAGGCACAATTGTGTTTGGAGCCAGTGTTTAGCACGGTGATAACTATGTCCGTACAGAAAATTCGATTGCGCGGATTTCGACTCGGAATTGTCCTGTATGTAGAGGGGCGCAACTTATAGCTATCGAACTTTCATTTCAGAGACGATCCAAAAGGATACTCTGGGAGGTAGTACCTTCACTATGTTGAGAAATGATTGGATATAACGGCATATTAGTAAGAAAGAAGAGTGAGAAAAGTACGGAAGCCCATAGGGGACACCGAATGCCTCACGTTTTGAAAAAGTGAAAAATCATTTTTGAAAATACAGATTTCTGTATTCAATTTAAAATACAGATTTCTGTATTCCCAAACTCCCAAAAGGAAATGTCGAATTCCTTTTGGAAGTTTGAAAAATGTGTTTCACCCCTTGTGGCCTTGACATAGAAGTTTTTCGACAATTTCCTTCACCAAATCATCAGAAGATATTGTTTCCTCCACTTTTTCTTGTTCTTCATCTTCAGTTATTTCTTGTCTGGGGCCAGTGTAGTAGCTTGAGTCGTCGGAACCAGAGTACTCTGAATAATCAGTTGTTGTCTGATCACCATCCATTGTGATTGGAGAGGGCAGTCAACTATGAAGGCTGAAGTCAAAAGGCAGAGAGCTGTGTATTCTGCCCAAGGGATGTCTGGCAGGTTTTCTAACGTACATACAACATGTATCTTTTGGAATAAGTAAACACAGAATTTGATATTTTTGTTACAGCTACTCATTTTTCCAGTTGCGGTTTTTCCAGTTGCGGAGGGTGAAACACATTTTTCAAACTTCCAAAAGGAATTCGACATTTCCTTTTGGGAGTTTGGGAATACAGAAATCTGTATTTTAAATTGAATACAGAAATCTGTATTTTCAAAAATGATTTTTCACTTTTTCAAAACGTGAGGCATTTGGTGTCCCCTATGGGCTTCCGTAGAAAAGAGACTGTTATGCAATCTAGCAAAAATTCAAACAGATATAAAATCATAAACTTTTACAGGTGAGAGTTTGTCGCTAGCAATCAAGATTTTTGGAGGTTTCAAGTGGTTTTTGAACCAGCTTTGGAACTTTCACATTTCCATTCAAGTTTTAAATTTTCTAATTCATCTAAACAATTAGCTCTACAGAAAGAGGGATATAAAATAGAACACAGCGGCTTCCTGAACCTTCAAAACTGTCTTCTGTCCAGGTTTGGTTCTGTTAGGCTTTGCCTAGGATGCCGGTGATGACATGAAAAACTAGAGTATATTTTGATAGATGTAATAAACAAAGTCAGAAGAAAGAAATGTAAAATGAAATACAAAATAATAGAAAAGATGCTTACCTAGGATGCTGGTGATGAGATGAAAAATGAGAGTGAGGAAAAGAGGGTATCACCAGCATCCCAGGGAGAAGGCTTTTAGAAGAATGTAAAATCTACATCTACATATATGTAAATAAGGGAATTCCCTTTGCAAGCCAAACAAACCATGCATGATTTGTACTGGATCAATACATGCAACCTCATGGGTTGACGTTGGCCTGTTAGGTTACATGACATGGATCACGGATTGGCGTCAATCCGTGTCAGAAGTCACTCCTCAACGGCTCCTCTCAGCAAAGAGCTGTCATTGGAGCAATGGTGGGCCGCTATGCTATGCTTCACTATTTGACCACTAACTGTTAGCATGGCAGTTTTTTCTCCTGTTGGTAAATTTGTAGTGTTAGCTGACGCTACACTCCGCTCAACTAACAGTTAGTGTAGCAAGAAATTTTCACATCAAAAGTTCTTGTAGTGTTGGCTTTGGAAAATAACTACTACGCTAACAAGTAGCATGATGTTTTTGCCGCTAACATAGATTGAAGTTCCCACTAGCATAGCAGCATCAGATATACACTACTCTATGCTAAATGTTAGCTGTTAGCAGAATTTTTTCCTGCTAAATGTTAGCTGTTAGCTTAATTTTTCCCACTACACTATACTCAAATAGTGCATTATGTTGGCCTGAAAACTGTTAATTTCACCAGTTAATCTGGCTGCTGCATAAACACTGTGTTTATGGCTTCAACAGGTAAAGTCCTGCTGCATTACAGCTGTTAGGAGAGAAATCCAATTTATTTCTTGTGTTTGAATTGAAAACAGGATCAAAAGTTTAGAGCCAGCTGGGTGGACAATCTGAACAGATTTTTTTTGGGTGGATTACATCCCTGCTTGTTTTACCAATAGTTGGTGTGATGTGGTTGGGCAAAGAAAAGGATGTGGGCACATTGAAAGTTTTTCCCTTGCACAGATTGTCTTGTTTTGAGGCTTTGATTCTTGTAAATTATGTTTTTCATGAATCCTGTTGGAGCATTTTTTCCCCTGCTTGACTTGCTTCCTTTGAGTTAAATAAGCATTTCTTCTTATTCTCTTATGGGAATTCTGACTACTGATGAAATGATCAGAGAAACTGGGAGCAGAGACACAAGGCAGGTGAGTGTGATGTTTGTGGAAGGATCATCATTTCATAAATAAATAAGAAAAAGAGAGAACACAGAAATGAAGATGAGATACATACCTGGGAGCAGAGACACAAGGCGGGTGAGTGTGATGTTTGTGGAAGGATGAGGAAAGGATCGTTCCACAATCTCTGTCCCAGATATGTAGAGAGAACTAGTGACATGTATGTGAAATTTGAGAGAAATAAAAAGAACATAATAAAATATAGGATAAAAGTACCGTGACATTATTGATGTAAGTAAGTGAGAAGCAAAATAGAAAAGGAACTAAGATATTTAAATACTCTTAACAATTACTGTTTCACCAATTTCCATATGAGCAAGATGTATTTCTCAAGTTGAAATTGATTAGACAGCAATACCAATTCCCAAAGAAATTAAAGAAACAAATATACAAACATTGGGAAGAGAAAGATGGAAAAAAATGCAGATTGGAACTGTATTTTTGAATTAATTCCAGGGATAAATAAGGAAATAATTGTAACTTTTGAGGCCAAATGAAGCTCCGTTTATAGCCAACAGAGGGGGGGGGGGGAATGGCCAAATGGATGGCTCAGAGAGCCAGTGTAGACATTGTTTATGAGCTTCAAAGCCATGGTGAAAAACATCTTTTTTTGAAAAAAAAAAAAAAAACAATAAAGATAGAAATTAAATGAAAAAATGAGCTGTTTTTATTGCTTTACTTGCACAAGGACAGGAGACTGAATTTTGATTGCTTTACTCCTGCAATTAGAGCTTGTTGATTGCTTTGGTTGGGCAATTACAGGATCCTAATTGAGCAGAGTGGACCAGCTTTGACCCCAGACAGGGGAATTTATCACTCCTGCTATATTGTAAGTAACTGCAACATACCTAATCAGTGTCACCCTCATTGGTGAGTAGGAAGAAAAGCAATCAAAAAACTCGACTTGGAGGAGTAAAGCAATCAAAATTCACTTTTATTAACTCCTGTCCTTGCGCAAGTAAAGCAATCAAAACAGCTTATTTCAGTTTTTTTTTTTAAAAAAATTTCTATCTTTATTTATTTATTTATTTTTATTTTTTTTCAAAAAAAGATGTTTTTCACCATGGCTTTGAAGCTCATAAAAAATGTCTACACTGGCTCCCTGACCCGTCCATTTGGCCATTCCCCCCCCCCCCCCCTGTTGGCTGAAAGGAGCTGCATTTGGCCTCAAAAGTTATGATTATTTCCTTATTTATCCCTGGAATCAATTCAAAAATACAGATCCAATTCTGCATTTATTTTCCATCTTTCTCTTTCCAATTTTTGGATTTTTTTTTCTTTCATTTCTTTGTGAGTCAGGATTGCTGTCTAATCAATTTTAACTTGAGCAATACATCTTGTCATATAGACATTGGTGAAACAGTAATCAGAATTCCCATAAGAGGATGAGAAGAAATGCTCAGTTAACTCAAAGGACACAATTCAGGCGGGAAAAGAAATGCTTCAACAGGATTCATGAAAAACATAATTTACAAGAATCAGAGACTCAATACAAGAAATGATTGCTATACTCCCGCAATTATAGTGCTAAACTAACAGTCATTGTAGCACAAAAAGGTGCTACACTAACAGTTAGTATAGATGAAAAGAGCATTACACTAACAGTTAGCATAGCTGAAAAGAGCACTATGCTAACAGTTAGCGTAGCTGAAAAGAGCACTAGCATAGCAGAAAAGCGCACTATGCTAACAGTTAGCGTAGCTGAAAAGGGAGCTACAGTAACAGTTAGCGTAGCTGAAAAGAGCGCTACGGTAACATTTATCATTGTTGAAATGATGCTAATTATTTGATTGTGTTTCTATATATGTAGGACTGTTGAGCAAGGCTACCAGTCTTTGCTAATTATAATGATTGTATTTCTATATTTGTAGGACTGTTGATACAGGCTACCAGTCTTTGCTATGTTGAACTTACAGTCTGGGGAGTCATTTTCACCCCACTGCAGCAAGTAACAAGGACAGGGGGTAATGAGATGGGAAAGGGCAAAAACCTAATAATCAGATATAAAAAGACTCTACTCTATGATAATTGTATTTCTCTTTCTTCATTTGATTATATTGTTTCTCACTTGAGTCTCATCTCTTATTGTCTCACATTGTTCTTTGTCTCTCCTCGCCATGTTTGGGCTTTCTTCAATATCTCTCTCTTTGTTATAATTCTCACCTGTTATCATTGTCTCATTTCATTTGTCTACATTTGTTAGGTCTGCTCATCTATCTTCACATCATCAGCTCACGTGGTTGTGATTCTGACATCTTGGTTGGAAACCAAAAGGTCTGCTCATCTATCTTTGCATTGTCAGCTCACGTGGTTGTGATTCTGACATCTTGGTTGGAAACCAAAATTCTTTTGGTTTATTAGGTTATGAGCCCAGAAGCAAATTAACTGCCAAATTAATAACAACCACTATCATCATGACTGATCAAACTTCAAATCCAAATCTGCCAACTCTCACCAACATCAACTGGGTGTTGTGGCAGAATTCAACCAAAGGATACATGAAGCAACATGACCTATACTCCTTTATATCGTCTAGTCAACCCACTCCAACTGATCCCTCTCTTGCTACTGTTTTTAAAACTAAAAAACAGAGAGCATCTGGGATACTTCAACAGTTTATGGGGATTTCTAATTATCAAAAATTCAAGACTGATCTCACCAAAGACAACCATAGAGCAATGTGGCTAAAACTCAAAGGCCATTATCAATCAAAAGCCATAGCAAATTAATCAAAAGTCTATCAAGATTTTCTTTCAATGAAATTCAGAAACAACAATCTTGAAACATTTATCATCAATCTCACCTCTCAGATAAGTAACCTGAGTGCTGCCGGACTTAGAATAGGAATTCCAACAGACTTCGAACTTCATGAAAATCTGTTTTGCAATCCAATTCTAGAAAAGATTCCTGCCAATTTAGTTCATACTCGAGAAGTTCTTCTATCTGGGAGACCACTTACTGTGGAATCCACTTTTGAAATACTCAAACGAAGGCAACATGATGATCCATTGATTCGAGTCAAGAAAGAAGAGTCAGCTCAAAAAACAATTTCAACAACTTCAGAAGCTTGATGCTCAAATGGCATCCATAATCCCAATGCTAATCATGCGGAAGACAGATGCTTTGAGCTCCATCCTGAGAAAAAAGCTTGAATGCAACGGAGACGCGCCACAGCTCAAGGAAAGGCTAAGATTGCAACTCAGGACAAAGCAAATTCCTCAACTTTAAGTATTGCATGGCATTGTGTCATGAAAGCTAAATCTTTGAATCTCAGAACAAACACCGCGTATTTAGACAGCGGTGCCTCTCATCACATGGTGTCAAATTGTGATGCTTTTTCCACCTACTTGACCGACTCACAATGCAAGATTGAGCTGGCGGAACGGAAAATCAATTATGTGTCCGGGCCGAGGAAACTTTTATGTCAAAACAGAGTCGGGACAGCCTCTCAAGCTCAAATGCCTACATGTTCCTCAGATTGTCGGAACTCTCATCAGTCAGGGGCGACTTCTTTGCAGAGGCATGGATCTAGTGAGAACTGGTCCTATGCCCTGGGATCTTTTCAATGAAGGATTTGTTATATTCAAGAGCAAACTCAGCAATCAGGATGTCCTACTAGTGAAGATTGAGATCATCAAAGGCAAGTCATTTCACTTGGCTAAGATATCAAAAACTCAGTCTGATGTTGATAATCTTCACAGAAGGGCGGGACATCCAAGCAACAAATCCCTAATGAAGATGTAAAACCTTGTAAATGTTTCTGTGAACTGCGAATTGTGCTCATTGTCAAAATCTCATTGACTTCCTTTCCCTGGAATGCTTCCTATTTCAACTCATTGTCTTGAATTCATTCACTTTGATCTAAGCGGGAGGATAAATCCACCAACCGCTGAAGGATTTGAATAATATTTTAAGATCACAGATCAATATTCCTCATTTAAATTTGTATATCTCTTAAAGAAATCCATGTTGAGCAGATAGCATCTGCTAATATTTGTATGCTCTCGTCCCAATCACCCAACAAGATAACACAGGAGATGTCACAGAAAGCAAACACCGTTCAAGCATCCGAACTCAATATAGACGATCCCCGATTACCCAAACTGCAGGATGCTGAACATGCGGAGCATGTAAGACTGGCTCTCAGTCATTGAAGAAGACAGTACAATTGACGAAAAGCAACTCAGCAGGCAAACAGCACTAGCACCGAGCTTGCTCAGCTTATAGATGCTAATGCAAAGGTAATTGCAAATAATGTAAGGACAGCATTCAGATTGAATGCGCGCAAGAGGAAAGCACTGCTTGCTGAGTACTCAGCAAGCAAGAAGCAACAAGTAACACCTGGAAAGTACAGGCTGAAGAGAGTAAAGCACAATGAAAAAGCAAACATTCTTAAATGTTTCAACAGGAGAGGAGGGCCTCACGGCCTTGTGCACACTGACCAATGGTGGGCATTAGTATAAATAGCCCATTGCCACCAGCTATGTTTTAATCCGATTCCGTTATCACATCTTATTATCATCTTATCATCACATTGTATATACACACTATCTTTTAGCTCTTGTCTTGTAGCCTTGCTCAACAGACTCGAAATCAGCAATAAATCACTTATTCATCGCACACATTTAAATATTCATAGCATCAATTTAACATCAGAGACATGTTGTGCTTGCTTCTTGATGGGTTTCTTCCTTCTTTCTGACTTCTTTGGTATCACTTTTCCTTTTCTGGTGATGAATTTATTTGTTAATTGATAGGCATTGTTCTGGGATCAGGGAATGATGGATTAACATTTTTTCAAGAGCAAGTTTATAATCAACTGTTATGATCAGTCCATGGAGGGACAGGCACTGGAGTCTGGGGTGTTTGGGATCCCATAATGTAGATTGCAGTATGAGAAAGGGATGTGGATCCTCTTCCTGGCAGACTATAAGTGGTCTGTCTGTGCATGTACATGATAGACTATGTACATATGGTGCGGGCTATGGTGCAGGCAGGCCTATGCTACGGCTCATGACATCAACAAACCTTACCAAATTTTGAGGAAAACTGAAGAAACAATCTGGGGTTGTGATTGGGTGGAGTTGTATTGGGGATGATTTATTGTTGGTTGGGGTTGAATTGTTGAGGATTATTGATTGTATTGGGATTGTGTTTTTGGAAAGTTTGAATCCTGGGTTGTGATTGGTTGAATTTTGGAGGAATGTGGTTTTTGTAATTGTATTGGGGTTCTTTTTGTTGATACTTTACATGTCTAGTGCAAATAATTGCATTATTTGGAATTTTTATCAACTGGTTTCATAATTGTGGATTTGGTGAAACCCATTGATTAGATAATTGTGGATTTGGTCATATTTGATACCCTCTAATATGGCCAAATCCACTTTTGAGACCAGGCAATTTTACAATTATTTTTTTTCACCAGTGGGTCTCAAAAGGTGGTAGGTAAAGGACTGATATGTTTTAAAAATGGTGGATTTTTTGAAACCATTATCTAATCAACTGGTTTTGAAAATCCACCATTTTTTGGATATCTATATCAAATGGTTCTGAATTTTCAAAAATGGAATTTTGTGGAAAAACCTAATTCACTGGTTTTAATTGTGGATTTGGTAATATTTGATACCCCCTATTATCCCAATTTATTCATTTTTTTCACCAGTGGGTTTCAAAAGGGGGAAGCCAAAGGACTAAAGTGGTTTTACAATGGTAGATTCTCTCAAGCCAGTCAATTACTTGAATAGCACACTACAAAAAAAATCAAGAAACAGCAGGCAGGGTTTCAAACTCAGAAAAACTCATCCTGCACTTCCAGGTACCAAGTACAAAGCCCTCCAAGTGGGGAAAAAAATATTGGAAACCTATTGCTCACAGATAGTTTTGTGCAAGGTATGGACATGGTACATTAATATGTATCAGGGACAACATAGGTCACACTGCCCTTTGTTTTAGGCCAAGTATGAAACAGCATGATTCATGTTAGAGTTCTCAAAATCAGAAACTTAGTTTTCTCTTGTCTATAGCATATTCAAAAAGGGAATCAGCTTGATTATACTACTCTGAGCCTGAAATCCAGATCATAGCTCATCTGTAGGGTCCCTTGGTTTTGTATTTTATCAGTTGGGATCAACCAAGTTCAAATTGATTGAGTGCACCCCAGCATAACTGGGATGAATTCAACCTAGGCAATTATACTGCAAGTGTAGAGCAATCCATCCATAAGAATGTAAAAAAGAACAAGCAAAATATGTGAATTTAAGATAAATCCACCTGCCTCTCCATTACTAACAACAGTTATAGATTATGCAATGAATTATTACTAGTAATAGATGATAAAGATAAACATATTAATCAGTGAGGAGATTGTATACCAACAAGATGTATAGGGAAACCAACGGGACCAACTACTTCTAATATTAGGAACTTGCAACAATTGCTGACAGGGTGGTACAACAGTTTCTATTCAGTGAGGAGACAGTACTGAGACGAATTTGGCCAAGTAGGGGGGGGGGGGGGGTGGATTCCTTGGTAGAAGCATACACGATACAAAACCTACATACAGGTTTATCAACTCGACACTGGGCAGGGCCCTCTCAGGTTTGGTCACAAGTGAAATTTCATCGCGTTTTCCTCATATTGAAAGGATCGGGTTTGGCCAGAAATCAGTGGAAAAAGTAAACCCCCTGCTCTACCGACCTAGATGGATAACCACGGCAACCCAACCATCGGCACAACACATAACCGCCCCAAGCCAGCCGAGTTCAGTCTCTAAAGGCACTTGAACGCCATGTATAAAAGCTCTGGCAAGGCGTCGCCTTGACGTTGATATTGGTTCAGGGAACAGGGAGGGGGCGAGGTCAACGAGAGCAGCTCCCAGTGTAACACGTCGGCCTAAGGATGGAAAAGTGTAGACTGGAGGTAAGCTACTAAGACTTATTTCAATGGTTTGATTACTGATTAACTTGCCGTTCTCATCCAATGGGCCAGATTGAGCTTGTATGACTGGTATGCTGTCGGGAAGATAAACTCTCAAGGGTACATTTCGGACACCATTTCCGTCGGGCATACGATCAATCGATGAGTTTGTAGGCTGCGCCTGTGTCATAGGTGTCGAGTGGAGGCTTGATGGCGAGGGGGGGATTGGTATCAGTTTACTAGCGACAAGCCAAAACTTGTCGAAATCGTCTGGGAGAGATTTAGAACGAGTCAATGGAGAAAGCAGCAGGGACCATGAAGTAATTGGACAATAAGCATGAATTCCAAATCCAAAAAGTCTTTGAAAATTAAGCAAACGTTCTACCAATCCTTCCCATAGCGATTCTGCTTCTCTTTGCCTCAAGTTGGTCACCCTTCTAGTGCTTCCCCATCGCACAAAATCTGCTTCCTTGACCTGTATCATCAATTCAGTTCTACCTATCTTCCACCAATTAGGATGTCTTCACATTGCCGAGAAATTTAACTGACCTGACTCATAAATGCCTCCCTACAAACCGAAACATTATTTGGTAACAATCCTTTATCAGCTGGAACAGGATTAAGATGTACCGTCACTTGAAGTGGTAGTCCTAGGGATGATGAAGGCAATGAAGCTAGGAGGGTATCGTAAATTAATCCAATCGGCCAGTGCCTGGTATAAAAAAATAAAATAAATTGGTAATTAGTAAACGTCAGATGCATGCGAGTAGCTGATAATTAAAAGATGAACCATTTCAGAGCAACTTTACTAGGAGTATGCTCAAACCAGATACTATCTTCCTTCAGTGTAAATAAGGCGTTATCATCCAAACAAAGGCTGATCAGATTGGCTTTGACGATTGGAACTAGCAAGCTTAAGTAGGACATCCTGGGAGCCGAGGTCTAAGAAGCAAGGGAGGGGGGAGAGGAAAGAAGACGGACGATATCCGTGAGCTGAAAGGATCCAAGTATCGAACCAGGATCATCTCACCAACGTAAAACGCCTCAACCCCTCGATCTGACCCTGGCGGAAGTTCACTTGGCTCCAGTATGAATGAAATCGGAATCGATCCTTCCCAAATCAAGCTCCGCAAGGCCGTAGGTGAGCTCTTACTCATCGAATGAGAGTTAGATGGGTCCATCGTGAAGCTTGTGTTGGACAATGTCCGCGAATGTCCAGTCTGTTACTTCGGAGCCGTATGAATGTGCAACCTTTCGCACACCGAGATCGGGATGTCTCTGACAGTGGACTGCTTCGAAGCTTTGACCGGCTTGCTTGCTCGGATGGAGTTAGGAACTACGGGCGGGAAGCTGTAAGTGCAGTGGTCTCAACGGGCCCCTCATTATGTACATATGTAAATATGCATGTTTGACGCGCGGCAAGCTTGGCCCGCGGCGCTAGCCGAGTCGGATACTCAACATTGCGATGTGACTGCGCTCGATTATACCGCGTCGGCTCGGCAGCGGATTGCCGGTTGCCGGCGCCTATTGATTGAGTGCATTTTGCCATGATCGAATACTTCTAGCCAGTGCCACGTGCTCCTTGCTTGTCATTCTGTACCAAACTTTTATCTATCATACCATTCCTGTTTGCTCGCCCAAAACGAGCAAAAGGTGACCAGACCTTGAATACATCCTATAAATGCAAGAATGCTAGGCCGTACATCTACACCCTTTGGCCTTGTGGGCATCATCTATGTCACCATTACAAATGCTGCTTTCACCCCAGCTACTCGCCGCGGATTGCTCTTAGAATCCAGGACCCTCCCTAATGCACAATCGATGATCCAGCCGGATGAGTTCAACTTGAGCTCAAAAAATGTAGCCCTATCTCCATCAGAAGCTTACGACCGCCGAGAGAATTTACGATCTGCTCTCAACGATCCAAATTCCTCGCGGGCTCTTCAGCAAGCTCACGGAGAATTCCCATCGGAGCTTGAAATGTTCCCATCATTCTCACCAACCCGTAGTGAAATTCAGACGACCGTTAGCAGTCTGCAAGTGGGCAAGAAAACTTATTCTCCTCGAGATGATTCGAGGACCGAGCAAGCACTGGAGAGACTCAGTTCTGCTAGGGCTGGGGACCTGTTCGAAGTAAATGATTTCGCTCAGTCTGTTGAGAGGGATAGAGCACAAACGAGCACCGCTAATGAATACCGTCCGGAATTCATGTCCAATGGTCACGAGATCGTGACAGGGCCTGCGGTGGGTCCGCACATGAACCTTTCCCCAGGGCCCCCAAAATGCCAGCGGCTCAATGGAAGCCTCAACACGGGAAAGAAACCCAATTTCAATACCCTCACAAGAATACCACCAGACTGCGTCTGGTTTGCAATTCAAAATGATACATTAAACCATAATTTTTTTCCCTCCTATGACCAGCCTCAGTCTTATGAGAGGGATAGAGCACAAACGAGCACCGCTAATGAATACCGTCCGGAATTCATGTCCAATGGTCACGAGATCGTGACAGGGTCTGCGGTGGGTCCGCACATGAACCTTTCCCCAGGGCCCCCAAAGCGCCAGCGGCTCAATGGATGCCTCAGCACGGGAAAGAAACCCAATTTCAATACCCTCACAAGAATACCACCAGACTACGTCTGGTCTTCAATTCAAAATGATAGATTAAACCATGATTTTTTTCCCTCATATAACCAGCCCAATCCCAGTTTACACCCTGTTGAGAAACTAAATTATGCAGTTAAGTCCACCATTAAGAATGTGCCATTGGCAAACACAAGCCATCAGATGGATGAACTGCTCCAAAATCACCCAAGTAGCCTGAGACAGTATCCAGGAGGCAAAATTTCAAACTCAATCAAACCATATGGCCTACAGATAGATAATCTCCAACAATATTTTACCAATCCATTAATTTCTTCTCCACCAGGCTATCTGGAAACTCAGACACCCAGAGATGGCTCTGAATTAAATCCCAAGAGTCTGGGCCATTCAGTATTGAATCCTGCCATCATGGAAACTATTGAGAAGATTAAATCTCTTGAACTAATGATGCTTTCAGAGGATATAAATTATTTGGAGCCTCTATCTCAATCTATGGATGGAGTGTACCAACAAACAGAAGATGATGAATATTTTGGAATCTTGCAGGAATTCTCTGGCTTCCCAATCTCAGGTAACCTGATGCAACCAATCACAGAAACAAATGATCCTAAATCTTTCAAACATTACAATGAAAACCACAGGGATAGACCAAATAAGCAAAATTCATTTCAATCTATACAACCAATATTTTTCAGTGAAAAATCAACTATTCAAGATTTAAAAATTGATCATGAATTTGCAACAGGTGTAATTCATAAAGATAGTGTTCCACAAGCCAAATTTCCCCAGCTATCATTTGACAAGGAACTGTTTGTGTCCAAAAATCCAATGGATGAAACTCAAATTCAACTTAAGAGGATTTTGAAGATAATTGAAGAAACAAATAAGGAAAAACTGATCCTAGAGCCAGGTCAAATTGGGCTAGCTGATTCAATACTCAGAGGTACTCATGGAGGCAATTATATGAATGAAGTTACCAACTTACCAATAGGTTCACTTAGAGTTGAATTTTTGAGGAAAATGCGTTCAGAATTTGAGAAAAATGAAGATGTTTGGTATTCTTATTGGAAAGAACAAACAAAAATTAACTTTAAGTATTATAGTGAAACAAACATAAAATCAAACACTCTCAAGTGTGTTTTCCCAGTATTTCTATTCCATGTTGAAATGATCTTAACCATTTTTAGATCAAGCAAACAACGGATTTTATACAAAGATGAACTACAAAGGGCTTGTCAGTCTTTTGTAAAAACAGAACAAAACCTATGTGTAAATTATGAAAACAATGATGTCAAAGATGAATTTCATGGATATTTCAAGTATGATTCTGCAATTTTGTGGATTTTTCTAGAGCCTTGGATGAAAGATAATTTCCATGATCTTTGGTATGAGATGGCAAGAAATTTGACTCCAGGAAGAAGAATTAAACCCAGAGCAATCAAGATAGCAAGCAAAGGTATCATCAATACCTTCTTCTCTTATTCAATTGATCACTTGACTAGAAACTATCAGGGGCTCTTGAATGAGTATTCTAATCAAATTAGATGTTGATTCAAGAATTTCAAATTGTTTTTCTAGTAATTTTAAGAATCTCAAACCATTTGGGTCTACTTTGAGCATGCAAAAAACCCTCTTTGGTAATTGAGACCTAGTGAACCCCTGCAAAAAGAAGCCACCAAGGCTTTCTCTTCCTGGTTCCTATAGCCCTTCATTCAATAGAAGTTTGCTTTTAGAAATATTTATGAATCATAAATAACAAGGTGTTTTTGCATCCAGAGAAAAAAAATCCTAATGTCAGAAGCTCATTGTGATACAATGGGTATGACATTTAGATAATCTCAAAGATAAAAGACCATTCAATATGTTTTTGTAGCCTTTTAAGGTTTAAGCTCAGCTTTGGTGTTTTGAGGTTTTGAAGCATGACACTCATTAAAAAAAATAATTAACTCTAAAGATATGATACTTCTCTGATCCACCGCCAGTTGGAAAATTCACTTGATAGGAGGTGGATAATTCTCAGCTACGTGTATGAAAAACTGGCTTAATTTCTATAAAAATGCCAGTTATTATCACTGTGCTGAAATGTTTTCAAGGTAATAATAAATGTTCCTTCCTCTATAGTGTCAAAAATATGGTATGCAGTTTGCACACCCTTTCTATGTGATAACCACTCAACATGCTTGATTCAATGAAACCTCATTTCCAAAACCCCCCATTGATTTGGCACCATTCTCTTTGACTGATGATTTATGTGGATGTCTTGACTTGATGGATTCTCTCTCAGAATGCTCCTTGGTTTCTTCCATTGACAACAACCATATCTCACCTCAAATTGATCACCTTCCTCTGCCCCTGCCAGAACAACAACCTGAAATTCCCATACAAAGCAAGATAATCTCAAGAGAAATCTCCTTGGCCAACATTCTTCCATATCATCAAACTCATAAACCATGCGCTTTTGCCACTTCTGCTCTTAACATCATTCCTTCTCACTTTCATCAAGCTGTACATTGTTGTGACTCCATCAATTGGTCTGAAGCAATTAAAACCAAATTGACCGCAATGGAAAACTTACATGTCTGGGATGTTGTTGATTGGTCACCCTCAATCAAGACAGTTGGGACGACTTGGGTATTCCGGAAGAAGAAAGATCATGGGAAGACTGTGTACAAAGCTAGATTGTGTGCTCAAGGTTTTTTGCAAGTGCATGGTATTGATTTCTCCAAGACATTTGCTTCAACAGGTTGAATCAACTCTCACCGCTCTTTAATCTCTTTTGCTGCTTGCACTGGTCTTCAATTCCATCAGTTGGATGTCAATACAGCATTGTTGAATCATCCTGGGCCTTAATCTTTTCCTGATAAAGCAGTTGATTTAAGACTAACACCTCTGACAGTAGCCAATCTGCTTAAGTTCTTTCTAGCTTCTTATTAAGAATTTATATTGCTAAGTTTACCCAAAAAGACAAAAGACAGCCCAAACTGGGGTATTGATAACTGCACACCCATGCCAGGGCCACACCCCTTGAGAAAAGGGCATGCAGCCTGCATGTCCTTTTTTGGGAGTCAGCACACCTGGAGATGGGTGTGAAGTTCACATGCCCATTTACAGGTGTGTGACACCTGCGTAATCACTTGTGTGCAGCCGCACACCCCTGCCAAGGAAAATGTGTGTGGCTTGCACACCCTTTCTATGTATATGGGCAGGGGTGTGCCCTCACCTATATACATAGAAAGGGTGTGTAAGCTACATGCCCTTTCTATGTATGTAGGTAAGGGCACACCCCTAACTATATACATAGATAGGGAATCTGGTTGGCTGTCCCTCTCTATGTATATAGATAAGGGTGTTCCCTGACTTAATATACATACAGGGTTGATTTCATCAACCCAGAAAATCTATGTTGCTGACATCACCCTCCCCCCTATCTCTTGTCCTCCGGTTGAGAGATGCGGATCTCATCCAGAGGGCTACCCTCTGGTTGAAAAGGGTGGGTTGTGTAATCAATACACAGCCCACTGTGAGAACAAAAAATTATAGGTATGGTTACACGCATAACAAGGCTGTGCAACCCACACACCCTTTTTTTATATACATAAAAGGGGTGTGCAGCCCACATGCCCTTTTCAAAAAGGGCCTGCAGGCTGCACCCCCTTTTCATGTGTATATGTATGGATATCCCCATCCATATGCACACCCTTTTTTCAAGGGGTGTGTGTTTATCAAAGCCCCCAAAACTAGGCTAGCCATTGGTATCCTCAAATTTAATGTTCTTTGTATCAGACCCAACAAGTCTAAGGAGTTCTAGGCCACCCTCTGTGGGGGAGTTCCAAGGTACTTGAAAATTATTCCAGTAAATAAACATGGGTTGGAAAAAGAAAATAACACTACTCTAAAAGTAGGATAATATGAAATTTACTTAATAATTTTGTACTGGGTGAATATTCTGAGGATCCAATCCAATTCAAGGTTATGGCCTCCCTCTATATTCTAAAGGTCCTCATGAGAAGGTTGGAAAACATTTCAATAAATAATGGATTTAGTAGTGGTACAATCAATAAACTGAGAAAGCAAGAGGATTGTGATTAGTACAAGTGAACAACAGCAGTAACTAAGGTGGAGGGACAATTGGAGCCAGTGTGTTGATTTTTCACCCTATTAATTACCAGAAACACTAGCAGTGTGCCCCATAAAAACAGTATAACATGCACTGTCAACTATCCAGCCTCATCTTAAAAGAAACATAATGGTTCTCTGTTAATTAATCTTGTCAAGATATCTGGTTTGTTGACCTCACTTACTTCAAAGTCAAGACTCAAACAACAAATCAAGACTCCAACTTCTATTTGAGGACTTCTGTAAATTCCCCCCATTTCCTACTCACCCACACCCAATCTAATATCCTCCCTTCCTTTTCAATCCAGAATGAATCTGGAAAACCTTGTTGAGACATTATTCTAAGTGTCAGCCCTAGAGATACTCCAGACTATAATAAGAAATGACTTAGCTGTAAAATATAATAACAATACTGTATTTCTACTTTGAAATAATAAAATATCATAAAATATTGTTGGAACAATCAACTCAGAATGGAAAATTAAGTCGGGTAGCTCACAAAAGTCTACCACTAAATTCCTATTCCTTCTAGTACCTTATCATACATTAAAGTTACTTGGTAAGAAGAAGGAATAACAGTATAAAATATGGATTAACAAGTATTTCCATAAAAGCTGAGAGACAATAAACTTATTTGCATAAATATAAGAATGAATAAATTATGCTAATAAGAAAGAAATTACCTAAGTGTGTGGTAATTTCCCAGTATTGTTCTATTGAAACAAATTGGCCCATGATTTGATTGGTTATACATACATGTCATGAGCTCATGGGGAAATCAAAAATACTGTGCTCAATTTAATACAATTCCCATTGTGTCATAGTGAATTTTAACTGTAATAAATTAGATCAGATTTTACAACAAGATTCTATAAACTTCCCCTGCAGTACTCTAGAACATAAAAGGAGGCCATTTCCTGGCCTTGGATTGGATCCTCAGCATATTCCGCCAGTATAACATTAGTAATTACCCTGAATATTCTCCTCCTACTTTTAGAGTAGTGTTATCCCTTTATTATCCAACACACCTTATCTACTGGAATATTTATCAAGTTAGCTTAGAACCTACCCATCTTATACCTTGAAATATTCCTTATAAAGAATTTGCTGAAAGAATACCACCTCTGACAGTAGCCAATCAGCTTATGTGCTTTCCAGATGCTTAGCAAAAATGTATCTTGTTACATATATCTTAAAAAGACAAAAAAAAGCCAAACCTTTACAGTTAGCTTTTAGTCTTCTCCTGATTGACTAATTTGTAAAGTAAATCTGACAATTATAGGGAGTTTAGGTTATCATCTGTGAATAGTTTGGACACTATGGAGAGAGTAATAGTAATTATTACCCAGTTACCCTTTCAGACCAGTTATAATTTTTAAGATTTCAGCTCTTAGACAATGTTGATGAAGTTACTTTCTTGTTGAACCTGAGAAAGGACCAACAAGCTGCAGTAACTTGGTGGTTGAATTTCAAAATGTTCAGACTTGATGATCAATTTCAATCATGAGGAGAAGATTTATATAGTGACAACTAGAGAGCCCCCTTGCAAGATCCAAAGGGGGCATACACATCAATAAAAAATAAACAGGACAGGACAGGGTACATAACATCTCAGTTGAAATGAACTGGTGACAGGAACAAACTGTGGAAAGTTACTGGGTACAGGAGACAGAATACAGGAAAGGGAACAGGGAGCAGGAACATATACTAGGGGTAGGAAAAAAGGGAACAAGGCCACTGGCCATACAGGAAGAAACAAGGCCACTTGGCCTGACAGGAGGAAGGTGGGTGGAAGGTGAAGCCAGAATTCTGACAGATAGTACCTGGATTTTTTATGCAAATTAAGCCAGTGTTTCATACACATATCTGGCACTAGTTCTCACCTTACTTATACTAAATAATCATGTCTCATTGATGCAATTGTTTTTTCTCCTTGACTCTAGTTGATTCAAATTCTCTTCCCTCTCTCTTTTGTCTTTTCAGTTTCTTTATGTTTGATGAGTAAAATAACAGCTCTATATTTCCTATAAATTCAACTTCCTTACTCCTACTTCAAGTGATTTCACTCTTCCTCTTTCCGTCCATCATTAGCGGTGTGGAAATATAGATGCTTTGCAGTTGATATTGGTTGAGGTAGTCTTTCAATGGTCTGGTTAAACTCTTGTTTCTTTGCTGTATGATTCTTGTGGACTAGAAAACCTTAAGACTGTATGTGTAATTGCATGAAAAGACTGCCTAACTTCCTAAGATACTGACTATTATTCTAAAAACTCCCTGTGGTTGTCCCATGGTGAGTATACAATAAGATGCTCAATTAATCCCCTTTCCCTCTACAAGACTATGAAACCCTAATCTCAAATTCTTCTTGTGCTTTGAACAACTAAATCCCTTTTTGTATGTTGGGTTGGTTGCATGAAAAAACCCCTCAGTGCCTGATGTGGGTTTTATTGAGTTGAGCTTATAGACCAGGGTCAATTCAAAATTTTTGGCTAATATTAAAATTTTAATTATGGACAAAATTTAAATTTGTTTGAATTTTTGTTGGGAAAACTCTCAGAAAATAAGTTGCCACTCTCAATGCATAAATTAAATGATTGGAAAAGGCCAGTTTCCAGACAGAATTGTTTGAGACTAGCCCTGCATAGTTCTGGATTTAGATTGCAGAAATCTTTGGAAATAAAATGTCCAAAAACTGCTTGGAAAGTTTGGTCCAAGCAGATAGCTTCTGCAGTGACTGGGAAAAAAATTGAGAGGAGTAGCATGCAGGTGATGATTTCAAGAAAAAATAAAGCAACTGCCCCCAGTTAACATATTTATCACTGCCAGCATAATTGCCTGGGTTAGAGTCATCCCAGGTGAATCAGGATGCAACCAGCAAATTTAGGATTGTTTAATCCCAACCAATGAAAATTAAAATGTAAACCCAAGAGTCTGTTGGTTTTATATTCATGAATTGAGATCAACCCACAAAAGTCAAAATGTTGGCCTGAGAGATTTGGTGTTGATGGTGAATTAACACATTTCATCAATGTAATTTCTCATTGCACAGGTACCTAATTTCCAATTAGGAAAAGAAAAAAGTTTCTCAAAAGGATAGCATCTTGCCTAGCCTGTACAATTTTTTTATTCCCAAAATTTGAAAACTACATGAAATTTGGAGTGTTGTTACCAGTAAGACCAGTCAAAATACCATAGTATTGGGTATTATGGAAGATACAGACTGTACCACAAATTTCACAGGATGAATGAACTACTATTTCCATTGGTACAGGGACAGAATACTATGTGTGTAATAATGAATTATATGAGTAGCAAACAGTACATTTATATAGCTTCTGATACATGAACTGGGAAACCAAATTTCCAGCTGGTCTGCTGCAGAAATGGATAGCCAAGGGAACTTCATTTGGTAGTGCAGCATGGGAAGGATCAAAAAAGTTTCAGTGTGAGGAAAAAATGTGAAAATTCCCACACCAAAATACACACTTTAGCTGTAACTCTCTCACAGAGGATTCCTTGGCAAGGACCCAATGGTGTGCTGGTCCCCGTGCACCTTAAATGAGGGGATTGTGTTAAGCTTGCTGAATTTCACTCATTTCCATGATTTTCAACTGCTGTTGAAATCACTTTCCAACCACTGCCAGTTTGGCAAACAGAGTATTTCTGGAGACAACCCTGCCAGAAATTGATATTCAAGAATTCCCCCTTGTCTATCACTTCACAAATCATTATGTAGTTTTCAAAAGCGGACTATATACCCAGTGATAATGGGGCTTTAGATATTCATTCTAACATTTTTTGTTTTGTTTTCTTCAATGTGAGAAAGGACCAGCAGATAAAAGGAGATTGATTGATTCTAGTAAAATAGCAGCGGTTTACAGCTCAAATCTGACATGCCTTCTGATTGAAAGAGATGAGAAAGGTGTGAGATATTGAGGTATATAGAGATGTTTAAGTTTGAATCTGCTTAGAAAGTTGTCATGATGAGCTCATGTGATGAAAAAGCTTGACATCAATTTCCAAGGCAGTTCCAAGTTAAAACACACTAAAGGCCAGGGGGAGACAAAGCCCACAACAACAAACAGAATTCTTAAATCAGATTTGTTAGTTTGAATGGGAGAATGTCATCATAGATGATCCCTAGACAATTAGCAACATGATGTGAATAAAACCCAGTCAAAGGAATACACAATTGGGAGTTATTTTTTGATCCAGGTGGAATGGAAAAGTATATGAAAATAAGATTAATACAATAGTGAAGAAACAGTTGAAGGGGCTGAATTCCACTTGAATTAAATGTACACAATCTGTTCACAAGTTTAGTGCGGATGTTCAATCAAAAAAGCACTCCGAGTGTGTTTAGAAAACAATGCAGGATAGGAGAAGGTGTACATATAATTTTTGATCAATCTCCCGGTGATCAGTGAGCAAAGATAGATCTTGCTAAATGTAGCTGAAACTAAGAGATGTAAATGGGGCAGAAGAAAGTCAAATCAGATTCGGTTCAATTGATATATTCGAGGAGTAAACAAAACTCGAACTGAGACTAGCTCACACTGAGACTAAGACTTCAATATGCCATCCACTGTCTCCTTTATCTACGACTAGTGATCCATTGAATGATTCCTAATGAGTTAATTGTCTTGTTTGCCAAACTTTGAGTGTATCGAGCATAGAGCCAAGAGGCTGTTTTTCGGCCGAGCCATTTTCCGACGAATGGTAACATTATGACATCGATCAGAAGATGAAGTTGTCGAATATTTTCTTCCCATTCTTGGTCAATAGAGGATAAACTGGAGTCGTCAACCGAAATAGATTCGGAGGATGCTCTACGGCGACGGTCGATGGAAGAACTCTTCATTCGATCGAATACCGGCCTAGCTGCCTCCAAGAGACGTGATGAGGATGGAGTCGGTATGGTTGAATCGGTATTCATGACTGGTTGGTGTGTGTGTCGTGTGTGGAAGGGCCGTCAAAAATATTCCCGATGGAGTATTACACCATTGCCCCCGCTACTAGTCTCTATGAAGCTGATAGTCTTATAGAAGAGTTGCTTATGTAATCTCCAGTAGGATTATAACC
This sequence comes from Puccinia hordei, assembly GCA_007896445.1. Classification (NCBI taxonomy): domain Eukaryota; kingdom Fungi; phylum Basidiomycota; class Pucciniomycetes; order Pucciniales; family Pucciniaceae; genus Puccinia; species Puccinia hordei. The sequence continues at coordinate 75,093 of RDRW01000658.1, read as the reverse complement.
CTCCAGAAACCACAAGATTGTCCGTGACAGCATAACGGTGAGGTCAGGGCTTGTTGTCTCATGTTCCAAGTTACACCCTCGACCTGCTTCAACCCAGCGAGGCTTATCCGTTCATCAACCAGCTCAACTAAGCTCATCTTTTCCGATGGTCAACCCCGGAAGCTGTCCTGCTCCTCATCAAAGTTAACCCAGCGGAGACCAGGTAGCAGTCAAGCCAGCTTAATGTGAGGGCATGTTGAAGCAGCTGTCAGGCACAGACATCTAAGTCCTACTCATGCTGACTAATGTCTTTTTTTAGGATAGGCCGCCAGAACCAAAAGTCAGGAACCCTTCAGCATCCTCCGTCTGGACGTCTCCAATCTGTTCGTCGCGTGGCTCGAAGGATGATAATCAGGATCGGCCCACTAAGGATTTAGAATCGATGGGCGAAGGGCAGTGTGGCACCAATCAGGCTGGACCCTCAACTCAAATCGATACCGATTTACTCCTCAGAGAGATTAAATATCTGAAAGAGAACGCCGGACGTGCTAGCAAATCTTCAATCCACAAGCGTGTTAAACATCACTGGGAACAATGGAACCAGTTTCTGAAAACTCCGAAAGGAAAAACATTAGATCAGGATGTAATCCATAGCATCACCCACGAATTCTTGTTTATCCATCCAAGTAAGATCATGGCGATCTTCGAAGATGCCGAACAAGCTCAAAGATCTCAAAAGACTTCTCCATCGAGTAGATTTAATCAAAGGATTTTCAAATCGATTGGCTTTGCTACCTTAAAATATCAAAATTGGACAGTTCTAAAACGGCTACTGAGTCGTCAAAGGAATTTAAGACGATCAGATGTTCTCTCTATAGTCCGAATCGCGTCCCGAAAGATCCTCTTTTCCTCTAATCTGAAAACTCAAAACGCTAGAATTACGGCGATCATCGAACTCTCTGAAGCGATCACGGGCACGTTTAATGAGGAGACTGATTGTATAAAATGTATGACACAATCCGTCGAGATTCTTTGCGACGCTCTCCTCAGAATGAGTTGCCACGAGCCCGCTGCCGCCATGATTCTTCAAATACTCCGCCAACACCCGAACTTCGTGAAGTCTTTCGCCTCCCCCTTTCTTCATCAGCTGATGAGCACATGTGCTTCCCATCAATATCTCTCGGCAGCCCACGATCTTTTGGCGGTGATTCCGCCGGAGTTGCAAACGTTAGATCAATTCAAAGCATGTATGTCAGTGTGGGACAGACGAACGCCTCGGCCGTTACTGCATTCGGCTTGCGCGGTGTGGGACGCTCTGGTTTCACATCCTCACATAGTTCCAGATCATGATGCCCATAATCTCTATCTGGCGTTGAAGTCAAGACTTGGCCATGTTGATGAATTGATGAGAATAATTTACAATATGGAACGTCGTGGAATTCTTGTGGATAGCGGAAAGCAAAAGACCTATGGGATTCTATTGCATTCGATCGGTCGTCGAAAAGGGCTTCAATCTGCCTGCGAGATCTTGCCCGAGATCGTCTCAAGGGGATACATCCTAGATGAATACACCTCCAATATCATGCTCAGCGCCAAGAAGACTATCCATGATCCAGACCCAAATCTTAGCAAACGGAATGAATCAACAAACCTAGTAAGGCGCGAAGAGCGGCTACTCGAGACTATGCAGCAGATCAAGAAAGCCAATATGAAATCAGATGAAGTCACGAGGAACATTTTGATTCGCAGTTTTCTGAGTCGGTCACCATACCATTCCAAAGAAGACATTTCGAACATCAAGCGTATTTCACTGGATCAATCCGACTCGAATCTTGAACCAAACCTGGACAGAAGACAGTTTCGAAGGTTCAGGAAGCCGCTGTATTCTATGTTATGTTCCGCTTTCCGTAGAGCTAATTGTTTAGATGAATTAGAAGATTTAAAACTTGAATGGAAACGTGAAAGTTCCAAAGCTCGATCAAAAACCACTCGAAACCTCCAAAAATCTTGATTGCTAGCGACAAACTGTTACCTGTAAAAGTTTATGATTTTATATCTGTTTGATTTTTTGTTAGACTGCATAACAGTCTCTTTTCTCACTTTTCCTTCTTACTAATATGCCGTTATATCCAATCATTTCTCGACATAGTGAAGGTACTATAAGGTGTAGAATGACATCCACGTTTCCTCCCGTCCCGGTACTTGTACCGGGCCGGAGGAATGCTGCGCTGCGGCGAGTCTGAGCCGTGTGAGATATATGTCACAACACCCACATACAAAAGGTAGAATCCGTAACAACAGTACTAATCATAAAAAAAACTAAACAGTTAGCAAAAAAAAATGTGATATAAAGTAGGAGAAAAAATATCATAATCTATCTAGAGAAAAATATTTTAGAGAAAGAAAGAAAAGAAATTGTGAACAACAACAAAAAATATTCTCATATCTCCCCTAGAATTGCAGCTCTCAACCGCTCAAATACATCTGGTGCTAGACATTTTGTAAAAATATCTGCCAACTGGTCTTTGGTGCTAACCCATTCAATTTCAGTTTTCTTTTGGAATAAAGATTCATTAGTGATATAGAAATCCTGATCTGTGTGTTGGGTCCTCTTTTTGGATGTGTCATTCGTTGACACTTTGATTGCTGATTGGTTGTTGCAATGTAGATAGCCAGTTACATACCGGTTAACCACATCCCTTAGCAAATGCCTCACCCACAATGTCTGTTGCATTGCCACTCCCAGTGCCATGTATTCAGCATGGCACTTCAAGGATGCTGCTGATTGCTGTCAACGTGATACCCAAAGTATTGGGCAATTGAGGTAAGTGATGATGATACCATAAGCAGACCTGGAGAATTCTCCTCCCCACCAGGCGTTGCAGAACATTTTCAGGGTTTTTTTATCCATTCTAGGAAAAATACATGATTTTTTGTTAGTAGTACTGGCAACATAGTTCACCAGATGAGTTAGTCCTTTCCAATGTTCACACCCTGGCTTTGCCGCAAATTTTGCTAACAGATTTACCGCATGGCAGATATCAGGCCTTGTGCCTACAGCACTGCCAGCATAATTTCCTAGGTTGAGTTCATCCCAGTTAAACTAGGATGCAAACAACCAATTTAAAGTAGGTTGAACTCAACCAATGGAATATAAAACCAAGGGGAGTCCCTTGGATTTATATTTCATCAGTTGATTTCAACCAAGTTTAAATTGGTTGAGTGCATCCCAGTTTAACTGGGATGACTTCATCCTAGGCAATTATGCTGGCAGTGCAGCTAAATAGCTCAATGTGCCTATAACCAACAGGTATTTACCTGGCTTACTCAGATCTCCTGTTGGATCAGTTACAGCATTGAAACCTGTTGGAAGCAGTGTTCTTGCCTTTGAAACTCTGTCCCCTTCTGATTCAAGAAAAAAATCCGTGAGTGCACATTGTTGTAATGTAAAACCTTTTTCTGACTGCTCCACATCAAGACCTACAATTGCATCAAGTTTGTGTTCCCACTTGATCTTCAGAATTTCTTTAAGGTCAGTTTCCAATTGCTTTAGGAGATTAATGGACAATGCTTTAACAACACCATTGTTGATGTGTAACCAAATCACACCATTTTCAGTAGGATGCCTCAAGATATATAAGCTGTTATCAAATTGGGAAGGGGAGTAGCCCAATTTGTCCAAAATACCTTTCAGGTGGAGCCACCAGCATCATGCAGCCTGGCGCGTACCATATATTTCCTTCTGTAAAATGAGAGAATGTCCTGGAGGCACGGGCATCCCCTCTGGGGGCTTAACCCACACCTCCTCCGTTATTGGCGAGTTCAGATAAGCCGCCACAAAACCAAAACTATGGACTGGCCAGTTGTTTTGTGCTGCTACCGTCAGTAGCAACCGTAACACAACAAAAGTTGCTGTCAGTGCAAATGTTTTGTTAAAATCCATCCTGGCCACCTGTGTGAAGCCTTTTGCTACAAAACACACCTTAAAACGGACACCTGCCCCATCAGTACCTGACTTTGTAGTAAATACCCACTGGACATTCAGAGCCTTCTTATTGTTGGGCTGTAATTGGACTTGCCAGACACGCAACTGCTCAAGTTTGTGTAGGAATATGAGTTCAAGTACTTTATTGCAACTAGTATCAAAAAGCTAATAGTAGTAAGAAACTTAAAAAAAGATAAAAAAGAAAGATAAGTAGGGAATTAATGACATAAAAGAGTGAAATCATTAAATACCTTCTAATGATCTAGATCTAGTATTGACGTAACAGAAGACAAGTAGAAATCTTAATAGGAGATGGAAAATGAAAACAAGCCTGAAATGGAAAAACTTAGGTCAATAACAACATAAACAGTGAAACACAATGAGAGAATGAGATGAAAACATAAAGGAAGGATAGAACTACCTCCACCTGAGTTATGACCTTTCTCCTCCTGATTTTCTTGAGTTTTTGGTAAGTAACATGATTTGAATCTAGACGCAAACAGCTAGATTGAATCAATAGTGAATTAAGGGATTTCGGCTTCAATGATGGATAGGAATTGTGGTTCTTGTTGAGTCTGGGGATTCACTCAATCTTGGCCAAGTCTCAACTTCAATTCAAAGCCCGCGCATGCATACACATTGATTCAATTAAGTACATAACTTGACCGCAGCAGTTCAGGATTAATTATCTAACACTCCTCCTTGATTCTGAGTCTGTAAGGTGTAGTTGAGCTCTTTATTATTCAATCTTGATAAATCCAAGTGGTTTTGTCAAACCGTCAGCAATCATGTCATGTGTTGAGACTTGCTGGATGAATAATTGCTTCTTGGATACCAATTGTAGGACATATTGGAAACAAACTTCTATGTGCTTGGTGTTGTCATTCAATTGTGCTTCCTTGCTTATAATTATGGCTCCGGAATTATTGTTCTTGATGATTGGAGCCATGATCTTTATATGAAGGTTTAATACTATGTTGAATCTGCGTAGTGACTTATGGCACCAACTTTTGCGCTCTAAGAACACTCGCGCTCTTGTGCTCTGAATTCCTTCATCATCATCATTTCCCCCTCTCTTCCTTCTCTTTTCTGCTTTTTCTCTCTCAGTGACTCTTCCACATCAACTCACTCATCATCGCTACATCTTTGCTACTTGACCTTATCGACTAGCTCTATCAATCACCAAATCAAATCACACTACTTGACCTTGTCAACTAGTGAACTTATCAACACGACTCTCAACTACTCGACTCAGCCTGACTAGTTTCTTCACCTCATCAATCTTCCCTTCCTTATCCCCTTCCTTATTCCCTAAAGAACAACACTACGCTATCTTCCTTTGGTGAGAAAGAACCAACGAGAGTCCTCAATCACTCATCCGTGGATCAACTAACATGTTTCTCATTTAGTGTCCTTATCATCCACCACAGTTTCTCTCTCTCAAGTATCAACTAGTATCCTATTATATTTAATTCATTGTCACATTCTCCCAGGGGTGATTACTTTTTCCTTGTTCTCATTATCTCTTTCTATTGAATCTGTCCTCTTTTCTTTTGTTCTAACTTTGTCTTTGTTTAGTCTGGTTTTGGTTTACAACAATAAAAATCTGCAGGTTAAACATACTAGGTTCGTGAGCCATGAAAGTTGCTTGGCACACCAATTCATTGCAATAAACTCAGCTTTGGTTGTTGATTGGGTGACTAGCAGTTGCTTCTTGGTTGACCAGCAAATCATGTTTCCGTACATTGTAATGACGTATCCTGATGTAGACTTCTTTCTGATAAACAAGGTAGCGTAGTCGGCATCAGCCCATCCACATAGACCCTCATTAGAGTCCCTCGTTTGCGTAAAATGGATTCCCATTGTCATGGTTCCTTTGAGATATTGTAAGAGATGCTTGATGACCAACCAGTGAGCTTCATTTGGATTACTTGAGAACTGGGCTAATAGGTTTATGGCAAACGTGATGTCAGGCCGCATATGTAAAGCTAAGTAATTTAAAATTCCCACTGCCTTCTGATAAAGCTTCTTATGAAAAACTGAAGCATCTATGGAAAAAATCTTGTGAAGGTTCATTGGTGCCGGCGCTCTGACTGGATTTTCATCTTGCATGTTGAAGTCATAAAGTATTTTCTCAGTAAAATAGGCTTGATTAACATGTACCAAACCATCCTCCCTCCAGTCAAGCGTATAGCCAAGGTTTTGAGACAGTTTTTCTTTTATTTTTATCACATAAGCTTTCTTTATATATCCTTGAGTAACACCAATATCATGTTTCTGGATTTGCCGATTATATACAAGAAAATCAAACAATCTTCATTGTAGAAAAGCAATTCGTCCAAAGGAGATGACAATAACTTGAGACAAGTTAGTGTGCCCACAAGGCGTTTCCTCAACTTTTGGGGGGCTTGCTTAGTTCCATATAGAGACTTATTTAACTTCCAGACCCAATTTTCTTTCCCCAATTGCTCAAAACCTTCCACTTGAGCTACATAAACCAGTGCATCAATTTCACCATAGAGGAAAGCGGTTTCAACATCAAATTGGAAGATAGACCAGCATTGATTCACCACCACCAATAATAACAATTTGAACGATTCATTTCAAGCAACTGAGGTGTAGGTATTGAAATAGTGGAGCATATGGATTTGATTGCCAAAGAAAACCCAGCAAGCCTTAAACCGTAAGAGTTTGCCAAATTTGTTTTTCTTTAGTCCCAAAAGCCACATGCCTCCTATGACCTTGTCATCATCAGGAGGAGGTACCAATGTTCCGGTATTTTTTGAAGAAAGTGAATGAAACTCGTTTTCCATAGCATCCTGCCAGCCTTCGCGTTCTTGCTGATTGTTCATTTCTTCCTTGATTGTTACGTTTTCAGTCAGAAAGGCAAATTCTGGCCAATCAAAACCAAGTGATATTAAATCTTCAGGAGGATTGACCACCAATGGGGGTATGACATTTGAGCTTGAAGATTTCATGCCTTTACGACAACAAGAGCCAGACACAATGTTTCTTGAGTTGATAACACCAAGGATTTCTTTTGATGGTGGTTCATCAGCAGGAATCAATTCAAAACAATTTTTTGCTGGTTTTGGTTTTGAAAACATAGACGCCAACTCTGAGTTGGAGGACTCATTGAGTTGCGGAGGATTAATCAAGACAGAGCTTGGTGCGCTGGAGGGGTCAATTTGAGGTGAATCAACTGCTTTCAATGTTTCAACATCTATAATTTTGAGAGGAGATCTTGACAAGGACCTGAATATGAGTTTTTATCTTGGGTTAGATCTGCCCAATGATGATGAAGAAAAGGTTAAGAGAATCTGTACTGATTCAATAAATAGAGTCGGAGTAATGTGATAATGGCACGACAACGAGTTGAGTCAAATGAAGAAAAAAGAATTATTTTTCCCTTTCTTTAGTTTGATGATTTATTTGATTGACTAAAAGAAAAGAAAGAGAAAAAGAAAAACAATTAAAACATTACTGGATGGTGATGAAGAAAAGGTTAAGAGAATCTAAAGAGAAAGACAAATTAATAAGAATATTATCGGAGGAAAAGATATAGACATGGATTTTAGTATATACCTGTACTGATTCAATAAATGGAGTTGGAGTAATGTGATAATGGCACAACGGCGAGTTGAGTCAAATGAAGAAAAAAAATCTAGACAATAAATTAGGAAGAGAAAAAGAATTGAAAACATAAGTCTTTCTTTCATGAATACCAATGTTGAGTTGGATAGTGAGTTATGAGGCTTACTTGTTTTTCCCTTTCTTTAGTTTGATGATTTATTTGATTGAATAAAGAAAGGGAAAAACAGTGCAAGTTAAAAGTGACTGAAAAATACCTAATCAGTGTCAACCTCATCACAAATCCTAACTGGTGATGATACACTAGCATTTAGTGTAGTGGTATTCTCAGCTATTCTGTCAGATAGTGTTGCAATTTTAAAAGTTACATTAAATGTGAGTGTAACTGTAACCAAGAATTGAGTTGGCCTGTAAAGTTTTGTGCTCTTCAACTATTTCATTCATTTATTTTCCTTCTTTGCTAACCTGCTTGATGGCATATGATGACTGATTGGCTATGGGTCACCAGGATGATTTTCAGGTTCCCAGTGTCACAACATATCCCACAATCATTACATTTCATCAATCAAGATAGTAAAGAAGAATAATAAAAGAAATTAAAAAGAAGAAAGCAAGAAGTTATTAATATAGGGTTAAGCAAGAATAATATTAGAGAAAACCATATGTTTGTTTCCCCATAGGTTTGCGATGAGGGTGAAATTGATTAGATATTTTGCATTTCCTTATAGTATAGCAGGAGTGATAAATTCCCCGGTCTTAGGTCAAAGCTGGTCCACTTTGCTCAATTAGGATTTTTTAAACTAACAGCAGTTAGTGTAGCGCTAAACTCACAGTTAGCTCATCACAAAAGGGTGCTCCGCTAACAGTTGGCATAGCTGAGAAGAGCGCTACTCTAACAGTTAGCATAGCTGAAAAGAGCACACTAACAGTTAGCATACTTGAAAAGAGCACTACACTAACAGTTAGTGTAGCATTTGTTCCAGCTAAAACCGCTAAAAATCAGCTAACAGACACTTTCTGTAGTTTTAGCTTGTTTTTTTTTTCAATGGCGCTAACACTACACTACCCGCTATTTTCTTTTTCAATGAAAATGTTTTAGTGTTAGCTGAAAAAATCTTCAGCTAACAGTAACTTTGTGTTAGCGTAGCTAAAAAAGCTAACATTACGCTACACTACAGCTACTGTTAGCGTAGCTGGCCCACCATTGTCAATTGCATGCGCCCAGTCCCAGATCTGCTTGTGAAGCATGTTCATGTCCATTGATGGATTGTTGGGATTCACAAATTCCGGATACTTGGATTTACTCCCATTTAAATTTAGTCAAATACTTTCACACAATTCAGAACCAATCACATGCACCTGACATGTCCCAATATTGGCTGTTTTCTGAGTTTAAAGATAGAGGTCCAATAAGCCTCTCAAAACATTAGATACACATAAAACACTTGAAAATTACTTACATTCACCATCTGACGCTTATGTTGGCATTCAAGAGTTGCACGGACTGTCAGTGGGCCAAACTGCATGGTAAGTAAGTTGCACATCTGATTACCCTTAAATTGCCAAGAAAATATCTCCAAGTCAGTATTGATATGACATTCCAAAGAAATATTAGAAAAATACTTAATTGGCTACAGCTCTTTATAATATCCTTAGGATCCTCCATCTGCAACTGGAATACAACATTTGCGGGGTAAGTCCTCATAGCCACTTTAGTAAACTCCACAAAATACTGATTTTCTTTCAATTCTAAGCCGTGTTGGATACTGTATGTTGTATTCCCAGATATCATGACAATCCATTGGATCAGACCATAAGCATTGAGCTTTTGGAGGAAAACTTCAAAATACTCTTGAGTTGATCCAAGGTGTTGGATTACTACCAATTTAAAATCTGGCCAATCTGTGGTCTGAAGATTGATTGGCATTGGTTTCAGAGGGGGTTTCAAAATCATTTGGGACCAAAGATTGTTTGGCAATGGTTGGGAAGGTTTTCAGACTGTGTTGTGGTATACCCACAGGAAGATCCTCAGGAGTCAAATAAATTGGTAAAAGTGATGATAGTAATAATAGTTAACAGATCAGATCAAATTCATATCCTAGCAACCAGAAGAACAGAGGACCAGTTTCCACATTATCTCTCTTTACACATGTAAATGAAACCAGACAGGACATGGAAGAGGAACTGTCTATTTTTCAGTTTATCACAGATACAGAAAACAGTATGTCACTTCAGCCATACAGAGCAAAAGATCAGCTTTATTTACCAAGGAAGAGAAGTGGAGGCAAGATTCATGACAGTGTACTAAACAAACTGGAAAAGTTTAGAGATATTTATAAGGGAGATAGGATTATTGGAGATTTTAAAGGGAGATAGGATTATTGGAGATTTAGAGCTATTAGTTTAGCTATCATTTTTGAGTGAAGAAGTTTTAGAGTCACTAGTTATGAATCAAGGCAAGAAGCAGAATTCAGGAGGGAAAAAGAGAAATCTAAGTTAGTATGTCCAGGAGTATGAAATATTGTGGGAAAGAAGGGATTAATTTAAAAATAGTTGGATAAATCAACCTATTCTAGATGGTGATCCTTGAAACAGGAATGCTGTGGACAGCATTAAGTTGGGGGAGGATGTGGTATTCCAAACCCTGTTTCAAGTATCATACAGGATTATATTATTTCATTATCTTTCAGAAGCTAAAATAGTAGCAATATATGTGCATAATTGAAATCTAGGGTAAATTTAATCTATAAGTCACCCATTTATGTTAGGGTTTGCACGGCTAAATCAAAAGATATACAGTTAAAAAGAAGTATAGTGAATAATAAGTACATAGTATATATATAGAAGTAGTATATAGTTTAGTGTCTGGTCACAAGACACAGCACATGATCTGTGGCACAGCCTAAGTACATAACCTCACCAGCAGAAATAGCTCACTTTAGGTCACAAGACGCAGCACATGATCTGTGGCACAGCCTAAGTACATAACCTCACCAGCAGAAATAGCTCACTTTATGCGCTCCATGCATAAAGGCAGTGTAGAACAAGAAACACCACCAGCAGAAATAGCTCACTTGATGCACTCCATGCATGAAGGCAGCGTAGAAGAAGAGACCCCACCAGCATAAATACCTCAATCAGACATCCCACCAGCAAAAATCCCTCACATTTTACTATATAAAGGGGAGGTTGTTCCCTCCCAGAAAGAAAATCATCCCAGTTGGATCCCAGTTGGATCCCACGCCCCACCATCTAGCTAGCAAACTAAATAAAATTACCCATCCATATAATAGTGTGATCTTAATTGGGTGACCCACAACAAAATCTTTCATATCAGTTTAAAATACACAAAAGAAACAAAAAGGAAATTTGTGCTCTTTTAACTAAAGGTTAAGGAAGAGGGTACAACACTTTGAATATTTCACATTATACCAAAAAGATATTTTTACTCATTTCCTCAGACTACATCTAAAAATAAATAAATAAATAAATCATAAACATATAAATACTTTTTCCTCATCAATTCCAAAAAGCTTGTATTCCATTTACCAGAAATTTCTGTAACAATCCATCCACTATCTACTTCCCTGATCCCTTCATCAAGCTCATTGCTTATTATTTGTACATTGAAATTAGATCTTTGTCTGATAAGAGATTACTACATAAACAGTTCTCTTAAAGAAAACAAAAAGAAAGTTATCAGCCACAACAATAAATAAAATTGTTGTGTTAACTCTTGTAGTAAATAGAGGGGCAGGTCTTTCAAACCCCCCTTAACAGTTGTAATAAATTCATACATACCTGAAATACTATAACTGCTATTTCCCCCTCACAGAACTACCCCCGTCCCAAAAGGAGTTCTCACAGTGTTTTTGAGAACCGGATTCTCCATAAACAATAAGTACTCAAGGTGACCAGCTGTGACTTGCACTCCATTATTGGCGGTGTCGTTGTCATCCTGGAATTGAGTCTCTTCAACCAGCACTTGGCTCATTCTGGCGGCCCAAAAAACATGTTAATCATTAGGGGGTATCAAATATGACCAAATCCACAATTAAAACCAGTAAATTAGGTTTTTCCACAAAATTTCAATTTTGAGCATTCTGAACCATTTTATGTAGGTATCTATAGTTTTTAAAAATGGTGAATTTTTAAAACCAGTTGATTAGATAATTGTGGATTTGGTCATATTTGATACCCCCTATTAGCATGAAGTACAAAAAGGTGAGATAAGTGAAAATTTGGCACTGACATTCCTGGTGGTGGTGGTGGGTGGTGTTGAAGATCAAACCTGGAAGGCCAAAAGGAATTTGAGATGATAAACCGTATGGGGAGGAAATCTTACCAGTAATCCTGGATCCAATCATATCCTGGTAATTCTTGGAATATCCGGGCTGGAGAGCTAATTTTATGTTTGGCCGAGGACACTTGAACAGCACCCGGCTGACCAAGTGTTTGGCTACTAGGCTTGTCTAAAACAGTGGAATCAGTATTTTCAGACTGGCGGGTGTGTATCCGCCAGCCTGAAAATCCGTGAGACAAGTTTTTTCCTGGAGGTTCCACAGATTTTGGGCCTGGTGGAAAATCTGTGTCAATTGTTTTTTGGCCAAAAATCCCAAGTTGCATGACAACCTTTCTGAGAACCTGTGGGCAACCCTAGAACCCATGCTAAAGCGGCACCCCGCACGCCCTCTTGTGCAGCTCATACCCGCCAAATGTCTGCAAAATCCAGAGTATCTGAGATCTCTGCAAATCCAGATCTCTGGCACTCCTAGCTCCCCAATATTTTCAAGTCCCTCTACACATACACTAACACACCCCCCGGACACATGTACCCTTACCCACCGCGGAATACACACCACTGCATCACCCGGCCCCATGTTGCCTTACATACACACTGCACCCGTACACATCACTGCTCCAGCCGGTCATATGTCGCCCTACACACCGCACCCGGTGTCATGAGCCATATCGCAGGCCCGCCCGCACCAAAGCCCGCACCGCATGTAAATAGTCTATCACGTACATGTCACAGATAGGCCACTATATAGTCTACCAGGACGAGGATCCACATCCCTTCCTCATCCTGCAATCTACATTATAGGATCCCGAACCCCAGAACCCCCAGAACCCCATTGCCTTCCTCTCCCCAGATCAGACCATAACATATTGCAGGATCTAACACTACGGAGACAAAGGCAAGAAACCGACACCCAGAAACCTGAACGAACCCGACAAACAGAAACCGAATCAAACGACTCCGACATCACCCGCACCCAAAAGATGGATGAAGTAGGACAACTACGACGACAGCTTGAGGACATGACTCAAGCTAGAGAAAACGAACGATCCCGCCGAAGAGCGGCCGAAACACAACGGGACCAACAATCCCAACCAACCACCACCACCCCGACCCGCGGACCAAAGATCGCATGTCCCGATAAGTTCGATGGCGAACGCGGAACGAAGGCGGAAACGTTCGCCCGCCAAGTGGCGATTTATACGTCGGTCAACAGCGCCATGTTCCCGGATGACCGGACTAAGCTACTGTTTGCTGCGTCCTACCTTACCGGACCCGCCGCCGTATGGTCCGCTCCATACATAGACCTAGTCACAGAAGGAGCGGAATTTTTCGTACGCCGGGTGGACGAAGGACTTTGGAGCGATGTATTTTGACTCCGAAAAGAAAGGAAAGGCGGAACGAGCGCTACGAGCACTACGACAGACAAAGACAGTGGCCGACTACACCCACGCATTCCTCACCCACGCCACCGCCACCGGATGGGAGGTCCCGACCCTCATCAGCCAATACCGACAGGGATTAAAACGGGACATCCGGACGGCACTAGTATTGGCCCGCACCACCTTCGCCACCGTCAACGAGGCAGCGAGTTTAGCGATGGAGCTCGACTCCGAAATGCACGGAGCAGAGACGACCGCTGGATTTGTGAAGACCCAACCGGATCCCGACGCCATGGACACATCGGCAATCAACGGCCGACTGTCCGACAACGAGAAGTCCCGCATGATGCGAGAGGGACTTTGCTTCCGCTGCGGGACAAGGGGACACATATCCCGAGAGTGCCCGAACAAGAAGGGGAAAGGACGGACACCCGCATCAGTCTCAGCACTTGAGGACCAGATCCGACAGCTGGCCGACGGATTGGCGACGCTTAAAGCGGAAGGACAGACGGATAAGGCGGGCAAGGGGCGGGCCGACAAGTCAAAAAATGGAGACGCTCGGGAATGAAGGTTGTGCCCTTCCCGAGCGTAGCGGAGTTGTCATGTAGTATTGGTGCTAGTCAGACATTACATGTAAATGAAATTGATCCCCGATGTTTCCTTTCATGCACCATCACAACTCCCAGAGACACGCCCCAAAACCCCTATCCTCCCCTATCATTTCTCATAGACTCCGGAGCGACCCACGACGTTCTGAGTGAATCGTATGCATCCCGATGGGGACTGCTTGAGGCCGCTTCGGCCTCGGGACGGACCGTCTTTGGATTTGACGGGTCCGCAAGCAGAGCAACCCATGAGATTGACCTCACCTTGAACAACGAACCCCACCCGTCCCGATTCATCATCACACGACTGAAAGACTCGTACGATGGGATCCTAGGGATGCCCTGGATCCGCCGATACGGACACCGAATTGATTGGACAAACCGTACCCTATGGACCCCCGACATTGCGACCGCTTCGGCGGTTTCGTCTATTCCGAAAAACACCCCAACTGGAGAGTCGGGGAAAGCTAGGAAAATTGACGAGGGGTGTGTGTTTTGAACACGATTACGCCCCCGCAATGTGAGTCCGATATCCCAAACCCTTCCATGTTTCCTGAAACGGCTGGCAAGCTTGTACACCCTGTAGATAGCCCTCCGAACCCCGTATGGAACCCCGAGACCCGACACCCCGTCCACGTAACCGATGAAACCGTACCCGACAAAACCATTGCTACTGCCGAAGCAGTATCGTCCTATCCGCCAACATCCCCGCAGAAGGTCGAAAGGCCCATGGGGAAAGCTAGGATTAGTGACGAGGGGGTGTGTGCTTACAGCACAATAACACCCCCGCAATGTGAGTTTGACAACCCCCCACCCCATACTTTACTGCCCGAAACAGCTGGCAAGCTTGTACGCCTTGTAGATAGACTCGCAAGCCCCGCCAGGAACCCCAATACTCGACACTCTGACCAGGTACCCGATGAAATTATTGCTACTGCCAAGGCAGTATCGTCCTCTCCGCCAACATCCCCGCATACGGTCTATAGGCCCATGGGGAAAGCTAGGATTAGTGACGAGGGGGTGTGTGCTGTTAGCACAATAACACCCCCGCAATGTGAGTCTGATAGATCTCCCCCGCTTTTAAATCCCGAAACAGCTGGCAAGCCTCTTTCCCCCCTAGGACATACCCCTGCAGTGATCAGCACGGCCAAAACATCGTGGTCGACATCGGCCCGATTGGCAGCAAAAGGGAAAGCCACGACTGCGGAGCGGACCGCGGAAGAACTAGTACCGCGGTACTACCACCGACACCTTGACATGTTCCGGAAATCAAGCGCCATGCGACTTCCCCCGCGAAGAAAGTATGACTTCCGCGTAGATCTGATCCCAGGAGCCACCCCACAGGCCGGAAGAATCATCCCGCTATCCCCAGCAGAGAATCAGGCACTCGATATTATGATTGACGAAGGACTGACCAGCGGGACTATCCGGAGGACCACATCCCCGTGGGCGGCACCAGTACTTTTCACCGGGAAGAAAGACGGAAATCTACGGCCCTGTTTTGACTACAGGAGACTGAACGCGGTAACGGTGAAGAACAAGTACCCGCTCCCACTGACGATGGACCTGGTTGACAGCCTTTTGGATGCGGACACATTCACGAAGCTTGACCTCCGCAACGCATATGGAAACCTCAGAGTTGCGGAAGGCGACGAAGATAAGCTGGCTTTCATCTGCAGGGCAGGTCAATTTGCCCCGCTTACCATGCCCTTCGGTCCCACGGGAGCGCCAGGATACTTCCAATACTTCATGCAAGACATCCTCCTCGGACGAATTGGGAAAGACGCCGCTGCCTACCTAGATGACATTATGATCTACACGCGGAAAGGGTCGGACCATGCGGAAGCGGTGGACAGTATCCTGGACACACTGAGCAAACACCAATTGTGGTTGAAACCCGAAAAGTGCGAGTTTTCGAGGCCAGAAGTAGAATACCTCGGACTGTTGATATCATGCAATCGGATTAGAATGGACCCCGCAAAAGTACGAGCAGTAACCGACTGGCCCGCACCAAAGAACGTCACCGAACTCCAGCGGTTCATCGGATTCGCCAATTTTTACCGACGATTCATCGACCACTTCTCAGGAAAGACTAGATCACTCCATAACCTGACAAGAGTAGAAACCCCATTCGTTTGGGACGTCAAGTGCAACTCCGCATTTGAATCCCTCAAATCCGCCTTCACATCCGCTCCGATCCTGAAAATTGCAGACCCGTACAAACCGTTTGTCCTCGAATGTGATTGCTCCGACTTCGCGCTTGGCGCAGTGTTGTCGCAGGTCTGCACCAAGGATGAGGAACTTCACCCTGTAGCTTACCTGTCCCGATCGCTAGTACAGGCGGAACGCAACTATGAAATTTTCGACAAAGAGTTGCTTGCTATTGTGGCTGCCTTCAAAGAATGGCGGCAATACCTGGAAGGGAACCCGCACCGACTGACGGCAATCGTGTACACCGATCACCGTAACTTGGAAAGCTTTATGACGACCAAGCAGCTCACCAGAAGACAGGCGAGATGGGCAGAAACCATGGGATGTTTCGACTTTGAGATCATATTCCGACCAGGACGCCAATCGATGAAACCAGACGCCCTATCCCGCAGACCGGACCTCGCCCCCTCACCAGGAGAAAAGCTGACTTTTGGTCAACTTTTGAAACCAGGTAACATCACGGAGCGGACGTTCGGAGAAGTTGCGGAAGGTGCGGAATTGGACAGCTGGTTTTTGGAAGAATCGATCGAGATGGAAGACGGGGAACATTGGTTTGAGGTCGACATGATGGGGACTGATTTGGAAGACACGGGAACGGACGATCTATCATTATCTGACGCTGAGATCATTGCCAGGATTAGAGAACTGACCCCGCTTGACCCAAAATTGACTGCGTGGATTAAGTTGTTACAGAAACCAACAGGGGACCACAACAGGTATGCAGAAGCCGACGGGGTACTCTATGACAAGGGACGGATGGTAGTACCAGCGGACTCGGCATTGCGGACGATAATCCTCAAAAGCCGACATGACACCAAGTCCGCAGGACACCCAGGCAGATCCCGCACATTAGCATTGGTACGAAGAAGTTTTGTGTGGAACGGAATGAAGAGGTTTATTAACCAGTACGTAGACGGCTGTGATTCATGCCAAAGAGTCAAATCTAGCACCCAACGGCCGTTTGGAACATTGGAACCCCTCCCGATCCCCGCAGGCCCATGGACAGACATTAGCTATGATTTGATCACTGATCTCCCTGAATCCCGCTTGAGTGACAGCATACTAACAGTAGTAGACCGACTGACCAAGATGGCCCACTTCATCCCATGCAAGAAAACCATGAATGCGGAACAACTAGCGGAACTGATGGCGGAACATGTATGGAAACTCCACGGAACCCCCAAGACAATTGTCTCGGACCGAGGAAGTATTTTCATATCCCAAATCACACGTGAATTGAGCTCCCGTATGGGTATTAGACTACAGCCATCCACAGCGTACCACCCGAGAACAGACGGACAATCCGAAATAGCCAACAAAGCAGTCGAGCAATACCTGCGGCACTTTGTTTGCTATCGACAGGACGACTGGGCCCCGCTCCTCCCGATGGCCGAATTTGCTTACAACAATAACGACCACACGTCGACAGGAGTTTCCCCATTCAAGGCCAACTACGGATTCAACCCGGCATACAGCGGAACCCCCTCATCGGAACAATGCATCCCCGCAGTAGAAGACCGACTCCGCCGACTTGCGGAAATCCAAGGGGAACTCAAGCACTGTTTGGAGGAGGCACAAGAAACAATGAAGGACCAATTGACAGGAAGACAAGGGGAACACCGGAATGGGAGGTAGGAGACGAAGTATGGCTGGACGGACGCAACATCTCGACAACCCGCCCTAGCCCAAAATTAGATCATAGATGGCTGGGACCTTTCTCTATCTGTAATAGAATCTCAAAATCCGCGTATAAGCTAACACTCCCAATGTCTATGCGGGGGGTACACCCAGTATTTCACGTGTCAATACTCCGCAAACACAGACCCGACGAAATTACGGAACGACGGAAGGAGGACCCGGAACCAATTACAACGGACGGCGGGGACGAGTGGGAAGTCGAAGAGGTACTGGACGGTAGAAGGCGAAACGGGAAGACCCAATACCTGGTAAGCTGGAAGGGATTCGGAACAGAAGAGAACTCATGGGAACCGACGGAAAACTTGAAAAATTGCGGGGAATTAGTAGCGGAATTCAACTCAAGATTTCCGGACGCAACAACTACTCATTGGCGGACGCGGAGAAGGAAGTGAGGGATGGGATTGATAAGAGGTGGAATTTTTTTTCGGTTTTATTATTCCTATTGGAAAACGAGTGGAGGAGTATTCATTAAAGGGGGGATAATGTCATGAGCCATATCGCAGGCCCGCCCGCACCAAAGCCCGCACCGCATGTAAATAGTCTATCACGTACATGTCACAGATAGGCCACTATATAGTCTACCAGGACGAGGATCCACATCCCTTCCTCATCCTGCAATCTACATTATAGGATCCCGAACCCCAGAACCCCCAGAACCCCATTGCCTTCCTCTCCCCAGATCAGACCATAACACCCGGGCAGACACATCATTCATCTCACCCCATAGGCCATATTACACCCCCTGGAAATGCACAAACCCCGGCAATACACATCACTTGGCAATACACATCACCCGGAAAACACATGAAAAAAAATGCACAAGTCGTTTTTTTTGTTTTTTTTATCCTCACATAAAAAACACATTAGGGGGTATCAAATATGACCAAATTCACCATTATCTAATCAACTGGTTTTGAAAATCCACCATTTTTAAAAACCATGGATATATATATGAAATGGTTCAGAATTCTCAAAAATGAAATGTTGTGGAAAAACCTAATTCACTGGTTTTAATTGTGGATTTGGTCATATTTGACACCACCTATTAAATTTAATTACTATTTATCCCCATTTCTTACAACATAATATTTATTTTTTGTCAAATAGTAAATGAGAAAAAGGTAGAGATGGAACTATTGCGGTAAGAGAAGAGGATTAATAGCCCCAAGCCTATTTAAATCAATAGCATTGAATTTACTCTATCTACTCCTCATTTTTTTGCACATCTGAGCCACTTTCTGATATCCAAACCTCCTCTTCATTCTCCCCATTGTCAACCACCTCATCCAAAACAGCATCTTCAATTGTATCATTGATTTTGGCAGGATCCCCTGAGCCGTTGGAAGTTTGTTCAATCTTGTTGGTCATTTCTATCCAAGTAATTAGGAAGGAATGGTTGGCAGCGGGTTGAGAGCAATTCCATAGCCACAATAAATTTTCCGACCATTCTTCCACAAGCTCATTGTGGAGGTTGAGCCGAGTAAACAGTTTGATCTTGATCACCTTAGCTTTGTCTGTTTGATTTAAGTTAGACAAGGGAACCCTATCAATGTGATCCTCCGGAACATCAGCTCCATTTTCAAATAAAGTGATTCCTGTAATTTAGTTAGCAAACAAGCAGAAAATTAGAAGAGCTGCTATGTGCAAATGAAAAAAATGAACAAAACAAAAACACACAATCATTCAGGTAAGAAATCATCTCAGCCAATTTGTTATGGAAGAAAACCGTCCAAGCCATCATGCGTAAAAGTTCTTCAGCAATAAGCTCAAACTCCTCTTGGATCCTGTTGAGAAAAAGGACACAATTTATACCCTTGGGTACATTTGGATCAATGGCCCATGGTGCATCACAATGGTAGAAAAGCCCATTGTTCCAGAAAGAGTCATCCAGTGACATACAACTAAGCCGTTTGTAAGACAGTGGTTCTTTTTCCGAATTGAATTGATTAGGGAACTTGAGCCTGTAGTTAGAATAACGCATATTATACTCAGCAATCAGCTTGACGACCAGTTTTTGATTGCCTGAAAAACCTTCTCCTTCATCTTAGTTCCCAACTGCAAATCACTGTTCTTTGTGTCAACAAGAGGCTGTTGTCCGGCCCTCAAAGGAACTGCCTGAATGAATAAATTGGATTTCACACTAGAAGACACATCTTTTGCTGTTCAACTAGATCAAAAAAGCGCCATGTTACAACCGTGTGGTATTTTGGTGTTTGAATAAAACTCACCAGTTCCAGCAGTTGTATCATCACCTGATAAACGTTCAACTTCTTCTTGTAGCTTCTTGGATTCAGACTCAATGGAGTCCATCAGCTCCCAAACTTCCAACTCGCTTGCAAGGAAGACTGTTGGGTTTTGTAAACGGCACCTGGAAGTGAAGTTACCAAGGGAATGTAAGCAAGTCAATCTAACAATGAGTTACAATTAACAATGAATACCCACCTCAACAGATCTAGAACATTTTCTTGCTGATATAAAGAAGCCATCTTCTTCATCCGTACCTCCTCAACGCTTGTGTGATCAGCCTGGAAAGCATGTTGCACGGACCATTGCCGCTTGAAAAATTCCCGCGTGTAGTTCCTACCAGATGGGCTGTGTGGGTTCTTTTTTCCAAGCAGTGTCAGTAATTCTGATTGAGGTTCTTGGTGGCGTTGAACAGCCTTGTTGAATTTACTTCTGATCCAATGTGCTAAATGTGACAAGAGAGTAAGATCAGATATGAAAAATGGATAGATAATCAGAAATAAGATGCATACATAACTTATTGATTCCTCTCTTATTGTGGTGTGCTGGTCAATGTAAGATTGAAGCCAACCGGTGGTTGCAAGTGACATATCTCAAGGGGCTGACCAAAGGAGAGAGGTATGACCACATGCACTCCAAGCCCTCCTCATCTGACAAACCCCAACCCTTGTTGAAGCGCGGATGATAGTCTAGTTGGCAAGTCCAATTATGGATGTATGCATGGAAAACCAATGTGCCAAACTTGATTTGTGGTTGTTCCTCTACAAGGAGTTTTTGATAACATTGTATATTATAATTAGTTAAATTGTCAATGTGAATGTGTTAATAACTTGAAATTCACTCACCAAGTTAATGAATTTTTTGAAAGAGCATCCAATGTCATAAAAAGCCCCAACTGGCTGGGTGGGTTCAATCACAGAAAGTAATTGTTGAAGGATTGCCAGCAGGAAGCATCTTTGCTCACCTAATTTTTGAATGTTAGCTAAATAGATCGCTGTGTCTTCTTGGCAGCAGCACCCCATCAAGCCAGTATTGTCGCAGCCCTTCCAGGTTGAATCATTCCTCTTGTCATTGGAAGCTTTATGAGACTTGGTACATCGGTCCACCTTACCACCAGACAGAGAAAGGAAAGTTTGAGCAGCTGCTAAATCCAAGACAATAAAAGTTGCACAATACCTGTTCAGGAGTGTTATTTTCTACTTTGCTTTTTCGGATTGAGGTGGTAGCTTGATTGATCTGGTTTTGGGAAACAAATATTTGAGGTGTGCAAAGTTTCTCATGATTGCGACTTGCTTTTGAGTGGTGGCGGTGTTGAAAGTTTCCATCCAAACAGACAACAAATTGATCACAAGTTGTTTTGGGATAGATAGGGGTATCAAGAGGCTGCGGTCCAAAGCATGCCGGACAAGAGAGGCACACCAGGATTTGTTATTTGCTGAGCTTCATAACAGAGAAAACTACCAAGTCTGATGCCTCCTCCAGTCAACGGTAGATATCCACCGCTGCAGTAAATGGTTTCTGCAAATTGTGAGCCTGTGGATTGGAATATGCTATGTGTTAATAATATACATCATCAAATAAGATTGTAAATCAACAATATCCAAAATACCTTTTTGGACCTTTGAGCATGGAGTCTTTGGGATTGTGGCTCCAGAAATTGTGTCAAAGCGAGTGTGAAGGGTAAGGTGCCAACATGGCAGTTATTCCACAGATGGCTGTGGAAAATGAGGAGCAAGAGTGAAAGGCAGTCTGTGGATTTACAGGCCTCAAAGTTATGACTTGTACTCAGGTTCCTAAGCTAGCAGCCACAACCAAGAGAGAGGAGTTAGATGAAAGTTGCATTCATTATTAATAAGTGTTCCTACACCTACATCTTTCTTTGTCACACGTGCCCACTGATTCAATTTAAATTGAGACTTAGGGAGATGGGGTGCCCAGGCAGTTTGATTGGCTGAGTTGTTTATTTCAGGCGGAGTGATTGTGGATTTAAGAGTGTCAATAAAGTCAGGGTCTTTCCATTTCCGCTTTTTTGTGCTGTCCAGGTGTTGCCAAAGGTCACCACACCTTTGGTTCTGCTCATTGATATTGATTGAGTCTGGAACATAACACATTAATGTATGTAAAGGTGTATTTAAAAATTGGATAACACTCCTTACCATCTAAATATATTGAACTTGCCTCAGGGTCATACTTGCAAAAGATATTGAAGCAAGTTGATCCCATTATGTGACTCAATAAACCTAGGTGATCCAGTACAGGATTGACCGCTGGTCTTTGCTTGCACATAATTAAATATATCTCCTGCTGATAGGCAAATTAAGCCTGATTCAAATGGTACAAATCTTCAGCTTTAATTTGTTGATAATGTCCATATTTGGAGTAGCTTGTCAAATGGAATTTTTTTTAGCTCCTCAAGAATATGGCCTTTGAGTCGCATTTGGCTATTCTTGATGGGCGGGTCTGTAGGATCAACTGAAATGTCTTCATCAGCGTGGTTTTCTGGTATATCATCAACATTGATCTGCATAGGCTGATCTGGGCACTCCTTGTTGCCAATAGATTCCAAAGGCCGGCAGTTTGAACTGGTACTGCTAGAAATTAGAATGGCCACCGCGGTCTTTTCTACTGGAACCCCTTGAACTCCTGCAACCGCGCAAACCTCAAAGACTAGTACGTGGCTGCCCGCATTTACCAACAGGTGCAACCATCGAGAAATTGGTGATGCCTGTAGGAATTTCAGCTTCTAGCTCATCTGGAGTGCGACCGGGGGTTGGTTGGGTATGGGGTTGAAAAGGAGAATTAGTGATTTCATCTGGAGTGCAACCGGGGGTTGGTTGAGTATGGGGTTGAAAAGGAGCTTGATTGCTGCAAGGTAGTGGGACATTGTCCTGGGAAGGGTGGTCGGTTTGTTTTTCTGGCTGGTAATGAATTGGGGAGCCGCTTGTGATTTTGGTGCAAAGCGGAGAAGAACAAAAATGGCCGCCAAGAGTTTTATTTGATCTGTGATGAAGTTGGTGGCCACTATAAGTTGGTTTGATTGGTCGGGAGCGTGGTAATCCTGAGCTGAAATTTATGGAAGTGTTTGGCGGCGAAGGAATTGGGTAGCTGTTTATGACTTGGTTGTGTAGCTGAGAATGACCATGTTGGCTGGCAAGTAGTCAATTGCTTGCCCAAAGTTGTTTGCCGCCAAGGAGTCAATTTCTTGCCCAAACTTGTTTGCTGCCAAGCAGTCAATTGGACGCCCGAGGTTGTTGGCTGGAAAGTAGTCAATTGTGTTCCCAAAGTTGTTTGCCGCCAACGAGTCAATTTCTTGCCCGAACTGGTTTGCTGCCAAGCAGTTGATTGGTCACCCGAACTTGTTTGCTGCCAAGCAGTCAACTGGAAACCCGAGGTTTTTGGCTGCCAAGTGGTGGAATGGATCCCCTAACTTGTTGGCTGCCGAGTGGTTGATTGGTTCCCCTAACTTGTTGGCTGCCGAGTGGCTGATTGGTTCCCCTAACTTGTTGGCTTCCGAGTGGCTTATTGCTTGCCCGGGATGGATCCTGAAGATTTAATCTGTGATTGAAGTGATTAGTTGATTGAAATTTGTTGTTTGGTTCGGAGCGTTGTAAGCCTGGACTGAAAAAGTTGGAATTCATAGGAAATAGCTAGGGGATATGGCTGTGGAGGAGGTACATATATCAGAGTGTTGATGATGGTGGTGCCCAGTGAGTTGATGTCAATCTAGTTGTTGAATGGGATTTTTGGGTGTTTGCGTAAACAAAAATCAATACTGTGCCGCGTATTTACTGGGAGTTTTGGCTTTTGTGCAAGCAAAAATCAAAGCTGTGGCACGTAATTATGTATTTATACTGGGATTTTTCTATATTCCGCAAGTTAATGTCAAAGCTGCGGCGCGTTATGATTCATACTGGGATTTTTGGCTTTTGCGTAAATAGAAAATCAAAGCTGCAGCGCATTTAATTAGGGTGTACAGTTAAATGTTTTTGATTTTTGTGCTTTAGTGCATGGCTCAGAAATAAGTCATTTGTGTTAGAAATCAAAATACAAAGGAAGAGATATGAAATGAAAGAAATGAGAAGAAAAGAAAAGAAAAGGAAAAAGAAAAAATATAAGTATAAATATATTGCAAATAAAATAAATTAAAATATATATATATATATGAAATAAATAAAACTAGAATTATAAATACAGAAGGGTTTTTACCTTGGATGTTTGTACCTTAGAATTAGGCTTGAAATTTCTTGATTTAGTTCTTCAATGATTGAGTTCTTCAGTTGTGATTATAATCAATAAGTATAATTAAATAAAACTATAATTAAAAACACAACTAGGAAGGATTTTTACCTTGGAGGTTTTTACCTTAGAATTACGGTTGAAATTGCATGATTTAGTTCTTCAGTTATGATTATATGAGGATCTTATTAAGGGAGGTAATTCTTCCTGTTTCAATTGAGCTTAATGGATCAATTCAAAATTGCTGGTACTAGTAGGTATAGTCAATCTAGCTGTTTGTCAATCTAGCTGTTTACCTGGAGTGCTTTGCTCCAAGGCAGTTTTTTGAGTGTTAACAAGATGAGTGTTACAAGACAAATGGTTACACATTTACAGAATCAAGTAACATGGTATCTTGGTCTTAATTCTGTTTATTTCCTATGAAGAAATTACACTTGATACATACACTGAAAAGAGGTAGTGCTTCCACTATTCTATCATTCTTCCACTATTCTATCATTCTTCCACTATTCTATCATTAACATTACATAGAACAATGTCTCTAACGAAACCAGGATTATGTCATTAACATTTGATAGAACAATGCCTCCCTCTAACCATACCAGGAGGTTATTATTTTAGTGTAAGATAATATTACACTATTAGTGTATTATAATATATATGTGTGTGGAGTTCACACTGGACTGTATTATAATATATGTGTGTTTGGAGTTCACACTGGAATATGTTTGTGTTTTAACTTCATACACATCCACATTACATTGGCCAGATTCCTTCCACTTTAAATGTATCATGCTATTTCTCTTAAATGCAGTTGATAAACTTACCAATTCAGAAATATAATTAATTATTTGTGGGCTTGTGTAACAGTTTACTAAAGCCCACAAAAAATGAATAATTGTAGAAAATAGACCAGATACAATTAAAGTGGATGGAATCTGGCCAATGTGGATGCATGTGAACTTCAAACACAAACAGATTCTAGTGTTGACTTCAAACACACACATATTTTCCAGTGCTGTCATATTCCAGTGACCACTCACTGACCACTCACAAGTCAGTGTTAACATATTCCAGTGACCACTCACTGACCACTCACAAGTCATTTAAATTAAAATCCTCACCAGGCATCCAGTGTTAACTAAAGGATTCACTCTAAAATATTTTGATTACCAAAAACCAGACTAATAATAAAGGAAAGATTAGAAGACAGAAAAATGATTTAAGACAAGGGACTGGAGAGTTGAAATGCATACCACTAATGATGGAAGAACAGTGATGGAGGCGAGGACTTTTTATAAAGGGGGAAGATGATAACAGAAGTAAGGACTGATTGAAGAATTTACAATATGAAAAAGATTAGTTCTTTACTCGACAAACAACAAGAGAAAAATGAATGGAAAAGGGAGAATAGAGAAATGACAAACAGCACAGAATTGTGATGTCGATATTTTCAATATGCCTGAGCTTGATCTTGAGGGTTTCGAGATTCAGCGCTTGATGTTCAAAAGAAAGGTGAAGAAGAATTGAGCAATATTTCAAGAGGAGAAGTTGATGAGAATTAACTTTACTGTATTCAGGTCTTGATGAAGCTTGATCTTGAGTCTTGAAATTGAGATCTTGATCAAATGGGAAAAAATTGAGAATCTTGTCGAGTCTGATTAAAACGGACTCGATTTGATTCTTCCTTTTATAATTGAGATAAATAAACCTAATCGAGTGCGGTTGTTGATTTGCTTTGACTGCGGTGCGGGCTGCGATTCACATGTCATTCATTGTTTGACTTTGTGACATTCAATTCTTGAGAGACACATTTGACTGAGAATTCAACATTAACTTCAAACACCATATTTTCCAGTGTTAAAATATTCCAGTGACCACTCACTGACCACTCACAAGTCATTTAAATTAAAATCCTCACCAGGAATCCAGTGTTAACATCAAACACACAAATATTCCAGTGACCACACACTGACCACTCACAAGTCATCTGAATTAAAAGATAGTATGACTAGTGCTCCCTGGAATATGGAATGGTTGAGGTACACACAAATACACAATGATCATTCAAGTGTTCATGATCAGTCTTTTCATGATCACTTTGAACATGTTTTCTGTTTGAAACATTTCCTATATGTTGTGTGACCAGTGGTCACAGGTATATGTGGGTGGGCTCAGAAATATATAATACCTATAAAATTCAAAACCAATATTACATATAAATATAGCACCTTATTCATATTTCTAACAAATTGGCCACACACAGCTTGGGGACCATATTTTCATTTTGATCTGATCATACATCATTCCTATTATCTAATTGAGGAATTTTTCGTAGATAGATACCCACACTCACTCACAAATGTTGTGAGAATTTGGAGAATTTGCTTACTTTTAGCCAAAGCATTGCAATGGAATCTGGGAAGTTGGAAATTTTGTATTATAGGATGTAACCGCCTTGAATCCTTCTCTTCAGGCCTGGGATTCCATTGAGATCTGTGTGCAAGATACTGCAGAATTTTATGTAGGGCTTTTTGGTTCAGAGGGCCCGGCCTGTTCCACTTGGCCTGGTCATATTGGTCATATCCAGCTATGATTGTCAACATTGATAATCAATTTTCTCGTCATAAACCCCACAATCATCAAACCTTTCTTAAACAAATTTTCAAACCTTTCTTAAACCAATCATCAAACCTTTCTTAAACTAGTCCCATGGCCCGGCACCAAGTGAAACTTCCTCAGGCAAATCAAACTCAGCGGCTTCACAGACAGTTGAACCATGAACAAGACAACACGGCTGTATCCCGCCTCCAGAATAACTTGGTGCAAGCACGTCAACAAGCGGAAATTATTGAATCCTTTGTGGCAAATCAACAATTGAGGATTGGCCCGACACTTTTGACTATCCACAAGATGCAAAAAACCCACTACCTGGTCTTGAAGATGATTCAGACAAAGACTTGGACAGCAAGTGCGCAAACTGGGTCACTTTGGAAGAAGCAGAACCCAATGGAATCAATTTGATGGTCCAAGCCAGAAACACAAGGCATAGGCAGCATGCTAGAGAATTTAATTGGAGCCTACTTCTTGATCAACTCCATCCAGTTTACATGATTCAGAAGATTCTAACGATGAATTGGGCTGGATTGAACTCCTACAATGATTTCTCAAAGCCATGTCTCTGTGGACTGCAATCCAAATTCAATCAAACCGTGGACCTGGTTGATATTTACAGTTCGTTGGCTGTTCCTCAGCTATCCACTCCTCTTTTTTTGTTAATTATTCAGAGCTGATATGTTTGACCCGTCTGCCTCTAACCCCAATCAAATCAAACTAGCTCAGCGCCAAGAAAACATTGACTTCTGTAGCTGTACACTGGACGGTATGCAACTCCTTAGGTTAGGTTATTTGACAGGTTCAAGGGTTGCCCACAGGTGTTTCTGAGAACGGCTGTACTCACCGCAACAGAGTCGAGTAACTTCGATTTGTGAGAAGAGAGAAAAAATTGTAGAGGAAGTAGAACCAAGGATCCACCACTAAGCTGTTCTGCACCAAACAATGGGGCCACCACTGATGTAACAGGCAAATGGCTAGTTCGCTTAGCTCATTTGGCTTAGAAGCTTATATAAGTTTCAGATAATAGAAGGGGAAAAAATGGAATTCTATCCCAGAAAATGTAAGCTACTCCACAGCATTGCAAAAAAACAACACAGGTCCTTTCAGATCCGGACAATTACGCTCGATACTGAGCTACTGATTGTAGAGGTCTAACCTTCAGGTCAAGATGAAGGCTTGTAGATTACTTGATTTTCAGAGGTAGTAGAGGATAATCACGAGAAAAGGGGGCTCATAACCTATAAGGTATAGAATGTGGTAGAAACATAATCATCAATGCACATCTAGGGTGTTGATAAACGCACGCCAACGCCAACCCGCACGCCAAAATAAATTGGCGTGCGGGTCCCACATGCCTTTTGTTTTTGGGGTGCAGGGCCTACACGCCAAAAAAAAAGGGTGTATGGGAGCGCACGCCAAACAATTGGCGTGTGGGTCCCACAAGCCAATTTTTTGGCGTGTGGGTCCCACAAGCCAATTTTTTGGCATGTGGTATAGCTCACGTAAACAAACTGGTGGACCTGTTTGATTACAAGAGCAAGTCCCCACATGCCAAAAAATTGGCGTGTGCAAACTCTTGTTGCCCGTCCAGGAGGAACTCCTCCTGGCTGAAAAGGTTGTATGACCTCGTCGGCCAGGAGGAGTTCCTCCCAGCTGACAAAGTTATACAACCTCGTCAGCCGGGAGGAAGTCCTCCCGGCCAATGAGGTTATCCCTCCGGCTGACAAGGCTGTATAGCTTTGTTGGCCAGGAGGAACTCCTACTGGCTGACAAGGTTGTATAAACTTGTCAGCCGGGAGGAACTCCAGGAACTACTCCTGGCCGACGAGGTTGTATAACCTTGTCGGCCGGGATGAACTCCTCCTCGCTGGCCAATGAGAGTTCCCACACGCCAATTTTTTGGTGTGTGGGGACTTGCTCTTGTAATTAAACTGGTCCACCGGTTTGTTTACGTGAGCTATCCCACACACCAGTTTTTTGGTGTGCACTCCCATACGCCCTTTTTTTTGGCGTGTAGGCCCTGCACGCCAAAAAAAAATTGGCGTGTGGGACCCGCACACCAAAATAAATTGGCGTGCGGGTTTGCGTTGGCGTGCGTATATCAAGGCCCCACATTTCTGTTTCCTCCCGTCCCGGTACTTGTACCGGGCCGGAGGAATGCTGCGCTGCGGCGAGTCTGAGCCATGTGAAATACATGTCACCACAGGTACTACCTCAAGTTTGGTAGTTATAGGCTGTGCCTCTCTAAATACAGGACAACTCTGAGTCAAAATCTATGCAATCAAATGTTTCTGTACGGTGTGGGAGAACTTATATACTGGAGGTGCAGCACTGAAGCTGAGGCTGAGGTAAGGGGGTACTTTCCAAATGTCATCGGACATTCCGCGGGGAAAAGCACAAGGGTGCAGCATGTGACATTCTATAGTTGGCGCAGGCAATTGGTCGAGCGGACAAAGGCTGCTTTGGTATGCGCGACGTAGGGGACCAGGTGGAACCACGGGGTTTGGGGCACCAGGCCCGCAAGCGGAGCGGGGGCAGAAGCAGCGGAGTTGTGCGCAGGGGAGCGACAGACAACTTCCGGGGTCAAGGGGCAGGCTGCGGTGCAATGCGGGATTGAGGAGACAGGCAAGTAGGGCTCCAGGGACAGTACCGGGGATTGCGGGACATGACTGGGGGGAGTGTTGTATAAATAGAGTTTGGTACCAGAGTTGCGGGATCTTATCTTATCTTATCATCAAAGTAGATAGCTATTAACTACAGCGCGTATAAGAAATCACTTTACTTTAGAACTCTTTCAGCGACTTTCAGCGCGTGCAGACAAGCAGAACTGTGAAGGGCAACATCAGCAAGCCAAACGCAAGAGGAACGGTCCCCTTGCTGAGTATAAGGTGTTGCAGGGAATCCAGTCGGAACCACCCAGGAAGAAGGGCAACATACCATTTCTGTCACCGAGGTCGCCATTATTTCCACAACGGACATAGTTATCACCGTGCTAAACACTGGTGCCAAAAATGGGCAAACCCAGCAACAACATATATATATATATATATATATATATATATATATATATATATATATATATATATATATATATATATATATATATATATATATATATATATATATAAATAAAAAATAAAACAAAAAAATAAAAAAATCTACTATAGAACTAAAAGAATAGGCTCCTGGAGCCAAACAAATCCTGTACCAAGTGTACAGGTTGTATTGATGCATCCTAACGGGTTGACGTCAACCTGTTAGGTTGCATGACATATCAATACATGCAACCTAACGGGTTGACGGCAATCCGTGTCACCTGCCCTCCTTGCTGGGAACAGCCATTGACAATGGCTGCTCCCTGCAAAGAGGAGTTATTGACATGAATAAAAAAATAAAAAATAATAAAAAATAAAAAATAAAAGGGCATTAATAAAAAAACCCGGTTTTTCCGCTTTTACACCCGGTTTTACGCAGCGGCAACGTCCAAATTGCTGCGCAGTACACCCGGTTTTCCGCATTTACACCCGGTTTTTTTATTTAATTTTTTGCGGGCGGATTTTCATTATTTTTTCGAGATTTTAAATTTATTTATTATACTTACAGGGGTGTAGAATTTTATGGTAATTTGTCTTTTGCAAAAAAACTATGTCTTCTATTTTATTTGGCCATCCACCCGGCTTTTTTTTAATTTAATTTTTTGCGGGCGGATTTTCATTATTTTTCAAAGTTTTAAATTTATTTATCATACTTACAGGGGTGTAGAACTTTATTGTAATTTTTATTTTGCAAAAAAACTATGGCTTCTATTTTTTTTGGCCAATCCACCCGGTGTGTTCATAAAAGATCCTCACTGCTTGATTTGCAGGATTTCTCAACATTTTAAATTTTTTTAAAGCACTATAAGGGGTGTAGAATTTAATGTGACTAACAGTTTTTTTTTTAAATCACTGGTTGGATTTTTATGATTTTTGGACTCAATTTATTTCCAAACACCTTCACGTCTGTCTTTCAAGATATTCAGGGAGTTTTTAAATGGATTCATACACTTGAGAGGGTGAAGAATTCATTGGAAACAAATACTTATTATAAAATTAACTTCTTATCAGATTTCATGACAAAGAAATGGAATATTACATTTATTATTTATTCATAAATTATTAACTTTATTACATTTATTATTTATTCATAAATTATTAACTTGGAATTATGTCTCTTGCTTTTAATTTATTTATTTATTTTATTCATTTCATTTATTCTGTTTAATTTAATTTAATTTTGTTTTGTTTATTTTACTTGTTTTACTTATTTATTTTATTTGTTTTAAATAAAATATTGAATGAGGATAATTGGGGAGGTTGCGTTATTCATAAATCATTAACTTGCAATTATGTCTCTTGCTTGTAATTAATTGATTAATTTTATTCATTTCATTCATTCTTATTTGTTTAATTTCATATTATGTACTTTTGTTTATTTTACTTATTTAAAATGCTGCCCTCCATAATTTTATTTTGTTGTTTTTATTTTCCTTGTTTTAATTGTTTATTTTATTTTTTTTAAATAAAATATTTAATGAGGATGATTGGGGAGGTCATGCGCATCAAATGCCGCCCTCCATAATTTTATTTTGTTTTGTTTGTTTTGTTTATTCTCCTTATTTTATTTGTTTATTTTATTTGTTTTAAATAAAATATTTAATGAGGATGATTGGGGAGGTCACGCGCATCAAATGCCGCCCTCCACATGCTATTTGCTTAAAGATTAAAAATTAAAAAAAACCGGGTGTAAATGCGGAAAACCGGGTGCACTGCGCAGCCGCAGCTGCGCAGAAAACCGGGTGTAAACGCGGAAAAACCGGGTTTTTTTATTAATGCCCAAATAACAAATAAAAAATAAAAAATAAAAAATAACAAATAAAAAATAAAAAATAAAAAATAAAAAATAAAAAATAAAAAATAAAAAATAAAAAATAAAAAATAAAAAATAAAAAAAAAAAATAAAAAATAAAAAATAAAAAATAAAAATAAAAAAATAAAAATAAAAAAATAAAAATAAAAAATAAAAAATAAAAAATAAAAAATAAAAAATAAAAAATAAAAAATACAAAATACAAAAAAAAAAAAAAATAAAAAATAAAAAATAAAAAATAAAAATAAGAAATAAAAAATAAAAAATAAAAAATAAAAAATAAAAAATAAAAAATAAAAAATAAAAAATAAAAAATAAAAAATAAAAAATAAAATATAAAATAAATAAAATCGAAACAAAATCAAAATAGTTCAACATAAAATCAAAATAAAATCAAAATAAACTCAACATAAATCAAAATAAAATGAAATCAAGATAAAATCAACGTAATAAAATCAAAAAATAAATAAAATCAAGCACAACAAAATAAATTAAATTAAATCAAAAACCAATCAAAACAAATCAAGATAAATTAAGAGCTACAAATATAATTTTTTTCAACAAATCTTTTTCTTTCCACACTCAAAAACTTTGAAATCCAATTCAAAAAATAATAATACAATAAACAACAAAACAACAAAACAACAACAAAAAGTATTATACCAAGATCGCAAATAAAATATGTGATGAAATCTGAAATAAAATACTTGATAAAATGACAAATAAAATACTTGGTACATTTTCTAAATTGAATCATCAGAATTTGTCTTTTCCACAATATAAAACCTAAATTTCTTCAAAGATGAACTTCAAGTTTGAAGGGCGGGCGTTGATAAACGCACGCCCACGCCAAACGCACACCGATAAAAAGAAAGGCGTGTTCCCCGCACGCCTTTTTTTTATCGGTGTGCGGGCTGCACGCCCATCCTTGGGCGTGGGCACGCCTGTAGATGGGCGTGCGTGCCGCACGCCCATCTACAGGCGTGCGACACTGCAGGCGTGCAGTCGCACGCCATCTTCAGACAAAGGCGTGCGGCTCGCCCGCCCCTTCAGAAAAGGGCGTGTGGGTAGCACACCCTTTTTATGTGTATAGGAAGGGGGCAAGCCCCTGCCTATACACATAGATCGGCGGACCGCCGACCTATGTATATAGGAAGGGGCGTGCCCCTTCCTATATACATAGAATCGGCGTGCAGTCGGCACGCCGATTCTATGTTTATAGGAAGGGGCACGCCCTTCCTACATACATGCTGACATCATGCGTACAAAATAATGTACGCATGACATAAGCATGCCCCCCCCCGCCCCCCACCCCTCCCCCCCAGCGGATTTCAACCGCAACCACCACCTCACTCGATCACTTCCCCCCCACCTCACAGCACCTCCTCCACATCAACCCAGCCGACCCGAGCCCACCCACCCGACCCAAGCCGACCCACCCAACCCGATCCGACCCACCCAACCCGATCCGAGCGAGCCAAGCCACCCGACCCACCCAAATGTGGGTGTTTTTTTTTTTATCCTGCCTGAGCCCCCCTGAGCCCCCCGTGCCCCCTGAGCCCCCCGTGCGCCCCGTGCGCACCGTGCCTCCGTAAGATAAAAAACAAAAAAAAAAAAAAAAAAAAAAAAAATTACAATTAAATTAAATTAAATAAAAATAAAATAAAATAAAATAAAAATAAAATAAAATAAAATAAAATAAAAATAAAATAAATAAAATAAAAATAAAAATAAAATAAAAATAAAAATAAAATAAATAAATCAAGAAAAAAAAAGATTATGATAAAAAAAACCAAAAATTTACTCAGGGCCCATTAGGCCCTGTATTGACAGTGGGACAAGCCCCAAAGGGCCTAGTAAAGGGGCCAACAGGGCCCACTATGACTGGCCAAAAGGAGCCAACTGTGCTCCCAGCCGCCCAAGTTTGACATGTTAGGCCAGGGCCCCTTTATATCTCCGCATAGGTATCCAAGGGCCCCATTCCCCTTGTCCAAGCCCCGGACGGGCACACCAGCACTTGATGTTCTTCCACTCAGATCCAATTAATCTCTCCACATCTTCATTATTATTATTTTCATGCCAACTGATTATTTCTTCTTGTTCCTCTGAACGCACAGATATCAGCAAGTATTCTTTGCATCAACTTTTATTACCCTCCAGCAGTGTAAGTTTATGTCTATCAAAGTAGATATCATCCAAAATTACTCACTCTGGCCGTTATTTACAGCAGAAAATCTCTCAGCCAGGCCAAAACTCCTCCTACTACCACGTATCTCCCAACCCATATGGCGTCCACAATCAGCCGCACCCCCAATACCCTAATGCAATAATGCATGCCAGTGGTCAGCCTAATGTCACCCAGTCTCACTTGGCAAAACATGTATGTAAACACTTCCCAATGCTTCTACTTAAATAACTGGCGCACACAGTCCTTCCTCCTGCCTCCATCAGCCGCAACCACCAGTCCCATTTGGGCAACCCCCTTGGTTCCATGCCCCATCCAACTCCACCATCCCTACTCAAACGTCTGATCAATTCCCCAGCTTCCCCAATTACCTACACAATGCTGCCGCATCCTCAATACCCCCAATCATACATAATCCCACAAACCAACACCCCAGCTTCACCAACCATGGCCACCCTGCATACCCGTCAAACTCAATGGCCTTTCCAATTCCAAATCACGGGCAACCTGCACCATATGGGCCACCAAATACCATCTTTCAACCCATATAACAACCTTCCCCCCCACCAATCATCCCAAACGGCCTCCTATAACAATAGTACAGCCTTTCCTCACATTCCAGTCACCGGCCAACTCAATCCAAACTTTCCAAACTACACCAATCCAGCAATCCCCCTGCAACAGACGTCCAACATTCCTCCCACCCACCAACCCAATCAACCAACCTCCTATACATTACAGCAGGAAATGTACTCCAACAACTGGAATGCCCCCCAACCAATCCAACACCCACCATCAATACCCAGCAACCTGTCTGCATCAATACCCAGCAACCCGTCCGTCAACCAGCCCACATACTACTGGGACAACAACACCAACCAATCCGCTGTCGAAATCAATTCTCTGCTTGACTCTTTAAGTCCGCCTGCCCCATCCGCGCAGCTACCTACAGCAATTGATCCACTGGCTTCCTTGGTTGTCCCTCAAATGACTGACAATACAGCTCAAGGTAGGTCTAACTTTCTCTTGTAATGTATATTTATTGAGAGCTGACAAACTGTAAATCATTAGCTTTTCCCCACGATTTCCTGCCTTCTGCAAATGACCTGCCTGCTCCCTCTTTTCCCACCCAAACCAATGAGGATCAAGCTGGGCGTTGATAGACGCACGCCAAGCGCGCACGCCAACGCCAGCCCGCACACCATTTTTTTTTGGCGTGCGGGGCCTACACGCCAATTTTTTTGGCGTGTAGGGTCTAAACGCCAAAATAAATTGGCGTGTAGGCTCCACACGCCAAAAATGGCGTGCGGTTCCCACACGCCATTTTTTTTTGGCGTGTGGGCCCCGCACGCCAAAGAAAATTGGCGTGTGGGACCCGCACGCCAATTATTTGGCGTGCGGGGCCCACACGCTCACGTAATCGAATGGCCCCTCCCATTCAATTACGTGAGCGGGGGGATCGATATGTGTATCCCCATACACATAATACATGTATGTATTATGTGTATGGGATATACACACCCCCCGCTCACGTAATCGAATGGCAGGGGCCATTCGATTACGTGAGCGAGCCCAAGTCTGTTTCCGGACTGGGGCTCGCTTATGGTCCTGGTTTTTTCAACCAGAACCACAACAAACCCCGCTCTCCGACTCAATCAACCAAAGCGGTGAGTCTGAAAATCCGAAAAAAAAAAAAAAAAAAAAAAAAAAAAAAAAAAATCAAAAAAAAAAAATCAAAAAAAAAAAATCAAAAAAAAAAATTCAAAAAAAAGTCAGAAAAAGAAAAAAAATCAAAAAAAATAAATCAAAAAAAACGAAAAAAAAATCAAAAAATGAGAAATAAAAAATGTGGAAAAAACCCCAAAAAAACCAAAAAAAAAGGGTTTTTTTGGGGTTTAATTTTGTGGAAAAGCCCACAGGCCCAGGGCTCCAAGACCCAACTGGCCCAAAGACAGGGCCCAATGGCCGTAAGAAGGGGCCCGCCTCTGCCCATCACCTCCCGTGGGCCCACAGGCCCACTTTGATGCTCCAAAGGGGCAATAAAACATTCAAAGGGGCCATTCAAACCCCCCAGGCAGCTCAAAGGGCCCCGTATAAGCCCCAGACGCACACCATCCCCCCCAAAAGTGGCCCAATGGGCCCATCTCAAACACATCTCTTCCTATTTCTATTTTTTTTCACCGTAAATATAGTAACACGTGCTGACAAACTCTCCCATTCAAATCCAAACAGATTCCGCACAATTCCCCAAATCACCAGCAAACAATGTCTCACACTGGTCATTACAACTCCTCAAGCAATCAGCCTCCACGCCCATACGGATTCTATGAGGTTGACCCCAACCATCACCCTCACGCCCCACTTGACAACAACATGTATCAAAATCAAACCTCTGCGTATGGAAATTCACACGTGCTTGGCCAACCTGCAGCTCCAATCAATCAATCAGGCCACCTAGCAACTAACTATGGCTACCCAAGCAACCAATATGGCCAAGCCCCCCAGCCCCTTACTGTCCCCTCAGCCCACCCAGCCACCTACAGCTTCAAAGACAACAACTACAGACTGGCAATCCAGCCAAACCCTGTCCCCCCAGCCCACCCAGTAGCGCAGCCTGTGTTCCGCCCATATGAGGTACAATTGCCTCAATTCACCCACTATCACAATTGACCTCCAGCCTCTACCTATCAGCTTGATCCAGCCCAACCATCCTATCTGGTTCAGCCAGCCCTCGGTTTGTTCCTTAATGCCCTATAATAATTATGATACCACTAAGGAATCCCAATAGCCCAATTCTGGATAATCTATAGTTTAATGCTGATATATCATCAAGAATTGGCCACAACCTACCTTCAATAAGGTAGAAACCACAAACCCACATGAGTACTCCTTGGATGCCTATTAATAATACTCTGTTTGGGTTATATTGCAAAAAACACTTAAGTCTGATGTTTCATTCAAGTGGATGAGCAAGACAGTGGTGGAAATTACAACTCAAGGACATGTGAATGAGAAATAAAAGGGAAACCAAAGAAAAAACAACCCCCGGTACATATATCAGAAGTGGTAGTTGGCTACAGCTATTTCTATATCTTGGGAAAACAAAATTTGGAGGTTTTGAATAGAAAAAGATTTGTGAAACTCTTCATGGGTTTTTTTCCAATCAACCATTGGCAAACCA
Source organism: Puccinia hordei (assembly GCA_007896445.1). Classification (NCBI taxonomy): domain Eukaryota; kingdom Fungi; phylum Basidiomycota; class Pucciniomycetes; order Pucciniales; family Pucciniaceae; genus Puccinia; species Puccinia hordei. Next base: position 37,972 of record RDRW01000658.1, on the reverse strand, counting down.
TCATGACCAATCCGGTTAAATCCCATGGAGCACAAAAAGTTGAGAAAGTATAATCAGAGGTTATCCAAAGTCCCGTGAGGCATCACTGAAGTATTACCACTATCAACCTTATGTTTCAGAACATTGGCGCCAAATTCCAATAAGGCCAAAGCATTTGAAGTAGTCGGACGTTCGGACCCGTATTTGTTAGTGACAAAGGCGGTTGTTGGACCAAAAACCAGGAGACCAGCAAGCATCCGCATTTGCTCCCGCGTGTTTAATGTTGAACACTCATCAAGCTTTTTATACTTTGGTCTTGTTGGTGCCTGGAGACCGCAGATGTAACACAAGGCTGACATAGCCCCCGTGAAGTATAGACCAAGGACCTTGAGACCGGAGGTGTTTGGTTGGGGGCTTGATCCATCCTTTGCGTGACTTCCAAGGTTTTCATAAGTTCGTTGGAATGCAAGATGGGCAGTATGCACCAAAGATTCGTCCAGGGGGAGAGGCTGCCATTCACTGCCCTGTTGCTCCATGTGTCGAAGGGCCCAGCAGTCTTGCAAAGCACTTTAAAGCCGGAGATAAGCGTGGTCACTTGGAGAGAAGTTGTTTATTTGGTTTGCAAATTGATTGAGGGTGGGGATTGGGTTGGTTGCTGGAGGTAGGTGATCAGGAGTGGGTGCATATAAGTATGCCATTGAGTCGGTTGCAAATTCAGGGCGGGGGTGGGACTGTGGTGGAGCAGGCCTAGTGGCGCCTAAGGTGTATTTAGCCGGGGCCGGGGTTCTGGAGACCTGTTCATTCTCATCGTCTGACTGCTCGTATTCAGCCTTTATTTTAGAGGCCCAATTCTCCAGGTTTTCACGTTCATCTGGTTTCAACGCAGGGTGCCGCGCCAGCTCTGTGCATTTTTCCCAGAGATCCAAACCTGTGTAATGGTGGGAGGGTGGGTGGGAGTGAGCCAGCTACTTATATTATACACAAAATAAAGGAATGAATCTCACGTCCTAGTTCACAGGTCTGATGTGAAGACATTGTTGATTGTTGAAGTCAAGTTGGTGATTTGTGCGGAATCTGTTAGCATATGAATGGGAGAGTATGTCAGCAAGTGTTACTATCTATGGTAAAAAAAATTTAAAAAAAAAAAAAATGGAAGAGATGTGGGGGAATGAATGTGTTTGAGATGGGCCCATTGGGCCACTTTTGGGGGGGATGGAGTGCGTCTGGGGCTTATACGGGGCCCTTTGAGCTGCCTGGGGGGTTTGAATGGCCCCTTTGAATGTTTTATTGCCCCTTTGGAGCATCAAAGTGGGCCTGTGGGCCCACTGGAGGTGATGGGCAGAGGCGGGCCCCTTCTGACGGCCATTGGGCCCTGTCTTTGGGCCAGTTGGGCCTTGGGGCCCTGGGCCTGTGGGCTTTTTTTCTCCCACAAAATTAAACCCCAAAAAAAAACCTTTTTTTTGGTTTTTTTGGGGTTTTTTCCTCATTTTTTATTTCTCATTTTTTTTTTGTTTTTTTTTTTTATGTTTTTTTTTTTTTTTTATGTTTTTTTTTTTGTTTTTTTTTTTTTTTTTTTTTTTTTGTTTTGGGCATTAATAAAAAAACCCGGTTTTTCCGCGTTTACACCCGGTTTTACGCAGCGGCGACGTCCAAATTGCTGCGCAGTACACCCGGTTTTCCGCATTTACACCCGGTTTTTTTATTTAATTTTTTGCGGGCGGATTTTCATCATTTTTCAAAATTTTAAATTTATTTATTATACTTACAGGGATGTAGAATTTTATGGTAATTTTTATTTTGCAAAAAAACTATGTCTTCTATTTTTTTTGGCCAATTCACCCGGTTTTTTTTTGATTTAATTTTTTGCGGGCGGATTTGCATTATTTTTCAAAGTTTTAAATTTATTTATCATACTTGCAGGGGTTGAGAATATTATTGTGATTTTTATTTTTCAAAAAAACTATGCCTTCTATTTTTTTTGGCCAATCCACCCGGTTTCTTTTAATTTAATTTTTCGTGGGCGGATTTTCATTATTTTTCAAAGTTTTAAATTTATTTATCATACTTACAGGGGTTCAGAATCTTATGGTAATTTTTTATTTTGCAAAAAAACTATGTCTTCTATTTTTTTGGCCAATCCACCTGGTTTTTTCATAAAAAATCCTCACAGCTTAATTTCCAGGATTTCTCAACATTTTATACTTTTCTTAAGCACTTTAAGGGGTGTATAATTTAATGTGACTAACATTTTTCTTCTTAAATCACTGGTTGGACTGTTATGATTTTTGGACTCAATTTATTTCCAAACACCTTCACGTCTGTCTTTCAAGATATTCAGGGAGTTGTTAAATGGATTCATACACTTTAGAGGGTGAAGAATTCATTGGAAACAAATACTGTTTATAAAATTAACTTCTTATCAGATTTCATGACAAAGAAATGGAAATACAATGATACACAGAGGTATGGTACATTGCATAATGCTTTGAGTGTTACATGTTGTTTATTACATTTATTATTTATTCATAAATTATTAGCTTTATTACATTTATTATTTATTCATAAATTATTAACTTGCAATTATGTCTCTTGCTTTTAATTTATTTATTTATTTTATTCATTTCATTTATTCCATTTATTTTGGTCACGCGCATCACATGCCGCCCTCCATAATGTTATTTTGTTTTGTTTATTTTCCTTGTGTTAATTGTTTATTTTAATTGTTTTAAATAAAATATTTAATGAGGATGATTGGGGAGGTCACGCGCATCAAATGCCGCCCTCCACGTGCTATTTGCTTAAAAATTAAAAATAAAAAAAAACCGGGTGTAAATGCGGAAAACCGGGTGTACTGCGCAGCCGCAGCTGCGCAGAAAACCGGGTGTAAACGCGGAAAAACCGGGTTTTTTTATTAATGCCCTTTGTTTTTTGTTTTTTTTTTTTTTTTTTTTTTTTTTTTTTTTTTTTTGTTACTCACATTTTTTTTTGGGTGGTGGTGTCTCGAATTCGTGGTTGTTCTGGTTGAAAACAACCAGACCGACGGTCTGATTCCTGAAAGGAATCAGACTCGGCGGGCTCGCTCACGTAATCGAATGGTCCCTACCATTCTATTACGTGAGCGAGGGGATATCGCATGCGATATCCCCATACACATAATACATGTATGTATTATGTGTATGGGGATATCGCAGGCGATATCCCCCCACACGCCAAACAATTGGCGTGTGGTACCCGCACGCCAATTGTTTGGCGTGCGCTCCCACACGCCAAACGATTGGCGTGTGGGAGCGCACGCCAAACAATTGGCGTGCGGGTCCCACACGCCAATTTTCTTTGGCGTGCGGTTCCCACACGCCAAAAAAAAAAGGCGTGTGGGAACCGCACGCCATTTTTGGCGTGTGGGTCTCACACGCCCTTTTTTTTGGCGTGTAGACCCTACACGCCAAAAAAAAAGGGCGTGTAGGCCCCGCACGCCAAAAAAAAATGGCGTGCGGGCTGGCGTTGGCGTGCGCGCTTGGCCTGCGTTTATCAACGCCCGATCAAGCTCAAGGTGGGTCTTAGTTTCTCTGGTAAAGTTGCTTTATTGGGAGCTGACTATTTATTGATGAATCAGGTGGTTCCAACTCTACAACATCTGTGGTACCGTCTGCAGTCCTGGCTCCTGCAAGAACCGCCCAGGAAATGTCTGTTCCCTCCCCAATCCCCCTGGAAATGTCTGTTCCCTCTCCAATGACTGAGGAAAATCCCCAAGGTGATTGTAGCTTTCACTCAGAAAAGTCCTTTGCGGTGTTCTTACCAATGTTTTATTGTACAGATCCCAGTGCATCTGCGCACCACACCAACGACTTGTTGATGGCCCCAAATCTCCCGGATGGAAATGCTTTGCCCAAAGCCCTACTGACCAGTGAGGATGTCAGATTGTTTGACTACTCTGTTGGAGGTCAGTGCCTCATTGATTTATCATACTGTTTCCAATGGATGCTCATGGGAATTGTTTTTGTAGAGCCAATGGACTCTCCACCTGAATACCCGTTCACCTGTGTTGACGATCTGAAGAAATTTGTGTCCACATGGGCCACCGAGCATGGTTATTGGCTGGCAGTCTCAAAATACAAGGCGGGGAAGAACATTTACCTTGCCTGCTCACTGGCTGGAGAAGACACTACCACCGTGGACTCCTGTCGGGCTCGTGAATCACGTAATAAGCGAGTTGGATGCGCCTTCAAGATTTTGGGCCACTGCTCATGTGCCAAGAACCGTGAAAAAGACTATTGGGATCTCCAAAGCAAGACTGTCCCTCACAACCACAATGTCATCCAGAACAACTACGAGGACATCCACAAGACACTTGGGGCAGAGGGCCAAGCAGAGGTGGCTCAACTGGCCTCTCTTGGTTTGCAACCACAGGCAATTGCCCGGCAGCTGAGTACAACTGAGGGACGCTTTGTCACAAACAGGACAATTTACAACACAAAAGCAGCGCAGAAGATAGAGCGGAGGGCCGGCGACACCCCCATCAACCATCTTCTACAATGCCTCAAAGGCTCCAACTGGGTTCACGATGAAGTTTACGATGATGACGGTGTGGTAATCCATACCTTTTCACATACAATCATCAACAACTTACATTTCCTCTCACATATACTTCATTATTATTAAATAATCAGATTCGACATACAAAACTACCCCTAGTCACTCACTCAAAGTACCCCTGATTTCCCTTTGGTTCAGAAGTTATTAGCATTCTTAGAATATTACCACTTATAACCACATAACTTTACCAATACTACAACCCCATAGGATATTATACAAGGTATTGATTTATAAATATACAGTACATAAATAACACACAGATATTACATACTTTTCTTTAGTTTATATCTTCTTTGGTATAAAGTTGTACAGCACAGTCATTCATATTACATAGTTACATCTTCTGCCTTTATCATCCTCTTTGGTTACTAGTCACATTACATCCCTTATATACATAGTTACTAGCTACATTGGCTCATCTTTCTTACACTATCACTACTCTCTTTTGGTTGTATACCTCTGAACACATTTCCCCTTTCTCTTTACTGCCAGGATCAGCCATCTTGTGCCCTTTTGTATAAGTAGAACTCCCCTTAGTTCTATGGATGAGGCATGCACCCCCCCTTTTAGCAAAGTAGAGTTTACATTTACATTCACCTTTAAACCTTTTACATTTACTTTTGCATCAACTTTTACACAAATAACAATCATAACACATACCCCATACTCTTTCTCAGTGCTTTTCTCACTCCTCTTAAGGTCCCTGCCTCAGATTGATTAAACAACCTAAGTTCCCATTACTAGCAGCAGTCTAAGGATTAGTAGAAATATAGCCACACCTCTTTTCTTTCTTTTTCTTAGTGAAACCCTTTCCCCTCAGCATTAGTCAAGAAGGGCAGCCTCATCAGCACCTGTAGCTTCAACATCTTCTATTTACTGGATTTGTTGTCTATTTCCCCTTCAAGCTCTTTCCTGATCTTTTAGGAGTTCCACAAGTGGTGTCCCAACAGTGGCCTTATGTCCTTCAGTTTTAATCTTTCAGTCTTAGTTTCCTGCTACTACACCAACTTACAATTCCAAATCAATTCTATCATACCTAATCCCTTCATTCCATTTCTAAGTGCATCATATATAAATAAAACCCCTAAAAACATATCTTCCTGTTAGTTTCTCTACATATCACTTCCTTATCTCTCCACTTACTTTCCAACATGTCCAGCCCTCAACAATCCCCTGCCCTGAACATCAGCAACAACCTAGGAGAAACCTCTGGCCTCACCCAAGGATCAGCCACCAACAACCTGGAACCTATTATCACCAACAACCCCAATACCTCTAGGCCTACTGCTCCATTCCAACTGGCCAACCCTGGCTCATTCAACCACTACAGAAATAACCCTGCAAACTCAGAAAGCTCCCATTTGGAAGGATCCAGGCATCAGTCCCCAACCCAGAAAGCCTCAGACAGAATGGACACCCACTTTTTGGAAAGAGAAGCTGTGATGCCCAAGTACCAAGGACCAACCAAGGCTGTCAAGATTAGACCATTGGGCAAGGAACTATACTTTGATGGAACCAATATGCCTGTGGAGAAATTCATTAAAAGGTATGAGAATGCTGGATCAGCTGATGGAGCTTCCTCTAGGGACAATTATTTCTTGTCTCAAAGGGATGGACTTAAAGGATGAAGTAGAGGAGATGACTGGCCATGAGGACTTGGATTGGGAGGTTGAAGTATACCAAGCAGGACCTAAAGAAGCTCAACTACTCTACCATCCAAGCTGGAGGAATCAAGACCCTGGAGGAATTCAAAACATTCAGGACCAAGTATGAGGTAATAACTAACTATCTTTTTAGAATGGGACAGACATCACATGTGGAGGAGTCTAGGGAAATCTTATTGGACTCACTCAGCCCAGAATTGGAATCTTCAGTCACCAAGGAACTCATCAGGGACAACAAGATGCTAGCCTCAAAGGATGGAGGTGATATTCTTCCAAATACCCAGGTCCTGGTCACCTACATACACAGGGAGGTTCAGTCAGCTTCAGTAATGGAAAGAAGGAAGACATCCAGGAAAGATATCAGTCAGGAACCAGTCAACACACCTTCTATAGCCCCACCAGTCAAACTCCCACCTGTATACAAATCCCCAGCTCCAAACACCTCTTATTCCACAGATCAGAAACTGGACTCCCTCATTAAGCAATTTGCAGCTCTCACTGCTGGAAAATCTGCCCCACCTCATTTTTCTGGAAATCCTTCTGGACAAGCATATGGACCAAGGAACCCAGACTTCAAGTGCTTCTACTGCTTCCAACCAACCCACACAATCACCAGATGTAGTCTCTTAACCTATGATGAATCAGTTGGATCAGTTCTCAAGGATGGAAGAGGATTCAAACTTCCAGACGGCTCACCAATTCCCTGGGATTCCAGCAGGCCAATCAAATCAGTTGTGGATAAATTTATGAAGGATTCCTCAGAAGCCACTACATCATTTGGACATATATCTTCCTTTGGCCAACTAGAGGAAATGGACCCAGAAATCCAAGGATTCTATGAAGCAGACCTAGGAAAAAGGACTAGAGGAAACAAGGACCAAGAGGAAGACTCAGACAAAGGAAAGAGGACCAAGAAAGACCAGGAAACTCTAATGGACATGGATCAACAGGACTTACTCAGGATGGCTACCTCTTCCCCAGGCCCAAGTTCCAGGTTCCCTTCCAATCCTCAGAATACTAAAGTCAGGTTCCAATCCAGTGAAGAATCAGAAAAACCACCCAAGGAAAAGGCCCCAAGGAAGACTTACTTGGAGAAGACTTTGGCCAAGGAATACCCAGGAATGGAAGAAGAAACAGCTGGAAGGATTCTGAAAGCCATTGTACCAATCACAGCAGGAGAAATATGTGCCATAGCCCCAGGAGTGGTGGACCACATCAAGAAAAGGATCAGTAACAGAAGATTGCCAGTGGACCCAGATATAAAAGGAAACTCTGCAGCATTGGAGGAAGGAGATGAGGAGGAAAAGGATTCAGTAACCCATTACTCTTGCCCTTTAGGATATGTCAAACTCACCATATCTGGAAAAACCTTTGAAGCCCTTTTGGACACTGGATCCATGGTCAACATCATCCCTGAAGAAATGGCTCATCACCTTGGATTAGTTATAACAGAAAAACCAATGAAGCTCAAAGGAATTGGAGGCCACCACACTGGAATAATTGGGATTGCTGAGAAGGTGGAAGTACTTGTGGGAAGAGTGACCAAGCTTGTTCATTTCTGGGTGGCCAGAGGAGGAGTTCAGTTCATAGTTGGAAAACCTTTTTTAATGGACATGTCAGCAACCATCAAATACAATGGACCTAGGGAAGAATCACTCTCCATAATGGAAAAAGGACAATCTTACCTGGTACCAATCCTTCTCCCCATCCATCACAAATGGGAAACATCTCTTCCAGTCAACCTTGTTACCCGGGATTTTTTGGACCAAGGGCAGAACTTCCATTTCTCCAAATAGGGGAAAGGGACCTGCCAAAACAACCATTAGAAAATTATGCCCCTTCCTTTTCAGAATCTCATATCACCTGTGCAGCAAAATATAAATCAACACTAAAAAAAATCAAACCAGTCAATCAACCTATGCCCCTATCTCTCAATCCACCTCTTTCCAGGCCAGAACTGTCTAGAGATCCATATGCCACCCCTTTAAACCCAAATCCTCCAGAATTCATACCTACAACAAAGATTGAACAAGAAAGACTGGATCTCATTAACTTTGGCCCCACTGGATGGCTGTCAAAGGAAGAACACAAATTATTAGTATGGGTCATCACCCTCAGGCAGGCAGCTTTGGCTTTTTCAGAAGAAGAAAGAGGACTACTGAAACATACCTATGGACAACCTTATATCATCCCAGTCATTCCCCATGCACCTTGGCAACAGAAACCTATTCCTTTACCTGCCCCCATCAAATCCCAATTTATTGAACTAGTAAGGGAAAGACTCAGGACTGGCCTCTATGAAAAATCTTTCTCCAGTTATTCCAGCCCAGTTTTCTGTGTGAAGAAACAAAATGGAAAATTGAGGATAGTTCATGATCTTCAGAAACTCAACAAAGTCACCATTAAGGATGCAGGCCTACCACCATCTCCAGAGGAACTAATTGAATCATTCACAGGCAGGGATTTCTATGGACTAGGAGACATAATGGGAGGATATGATGAAAGGGAGTTAGCACCAGAATGCAGGCCCTTGACCACATTTGAAACCCCCCTAGGAAGATTTCAACTCACCAGATTACCCCAAGGAGCCACCAATTCAGTTGCAGTGTACCAGGCCCAGATGATGTGGATTCTTCAGGATGAGCTACCACAGAATATGGGGATCTTTATTGATGATGGAGGAATCAAAGGACCAACTTCAGACTACAATGGAGCAACTCTAGAAGAAAACCCACAGATCAGAAAATTCATCTATGAATATGCTATCACTTTGGAAAGGATTCTGTATAGGATTGAAGAAGCTGGACTCACTATATCTGGACAGAAATTTGATTGTTGTGTCCCTGCCTTGGATCTGGTTGGTCATGTTGTTTGTAAAGAAGGAAGGAGGATATCAACAAAGAAGCTTAACAAAATTGAAACCTGGCCAGTCCCTACCACACCAACAGAAGTCAGAGGATTCCTGGGAATATGTGTCTATGTCAGAATGTTTATCAAGAATTACTCCACCATCACTGCTCCCCTCAGACAACTTACTAGGAAGGACTCAACTTGGGACTGGACTGAAGATTTCCAGGCATCCTTTGAAGAATTGAAGAGAATTATTGGCCCGGATATCACTCTCAGTAAGTTGGACTATGGACCTAAAGCAGGACTTATCAAACTATCAGTGGACTCCAGTTATATTTCTGCAGGGGCTATACTCACCCAGGAGGATTCCAATGGACTAGACAGGCCTGTTATCTATGAATCAGTGGTCTTTTCCAAGAGAGAGTCAGAATATTCCCAATCCAAACTGGAACTCTGTGGTGTCAACAAAATTCTCAAGAAGCTTCAGACCAAGCTATGGGGCCAGCATTTTCAGCTCAGAGTGGATGCACAATGCCTTATAGGAATGATCAACAACCCTTCACTGCCCAATGCCCCTATGAACAGATGGATTGCCTTTATCCAGTTATTTTCTTTTGATTTGGTTCATACACCTGGGAAGACTTTCACATTACCTGATTCACTTTCTAGGAGACCATTGGACCCAGAGGAAGAGAACTGCCAGAGTTTTGATGAAGATGAAAAATGGATAAAGCCTCACCCTGGTTTTGGACTGAAGATTTCTTCTGTTGGCCTGCTTCTGGGGACATCAGCTAAGTTGGGGGAGGAGTTATGCAACCTACAACAAGGAATCTGGAAACACCTTCAGGAATATCTTTCAACCATGAACAAACCACCTGGATGCAACCCCCTGGATTTCAAACAAATTCTGCATAAATCAGCCAATTTCTTCCTCTCCAATAATGTCTTGCACAGAATTAACAAACCTTTTTCCCAGATAGTTGTTACCACTCCCTCAGCCCAAAACAATATCCTCCAAGCTCTTCATGAAACACTAGGCCACAGAGGTATTTCAGAAACTTACAGAAGGACTAAACTCAGGTTTTGGTGGCCAGGACTCAAGAAAGGTGTAACCAAGTGGGTCCAGTCTTGTGAAGCTTGCCAGAAAAGGAATTCAGTATTGCCAATGGAACCCAAGAAGCCTACTGGAGCAGCAACAATCTTTGGAAGAGTCAGCTTGGATACAGTTCATATCAAGGCTGGGAAATGGAAATACCTGGTAATTGCTAGAGATGATTTGTCTGGATGGGTTGAAGCAGTTGGTTTGGAGAAGATTCAAGCAAAGAAGATTTAACAATGGTTCTTGGACAACTGGATCTACAGATATGGAGCACCTTGGTCAGTTACAGTGGATGGAGGCTCAGAATTTGGTCAACAATTCCAGAAATCACTAGTGGAAGCAGGAATAAAATTCAAAGTTACCACACCTTATTACCCTGAAGCTAATGGAATGGTGGAAAGAGGACATCAGGCCATCAAGGACACTTTGGTTAAACTATGTGGACAAGAAGGCAAGAAATGGAGGAATTATTTACCTCTGGTTTTATTTTCAGACAGGATTTCCACCAAAAGATCAACTGGATACTCCCCTTATGAATTGGTACTTGGACAGCCCCCCGTCTTACCAATTGACTTAGAGTTGGAAACTTTTTTTGGCATTGATTGGGCCAAAGTAAACAGCACTCAAGATCTTATGTTGGCCAGGACTCTCCAATTGGAAAATAGGGATCACATTCTTCAAAAGGCTCATCAAAAATTGCTGGATACTAGGAAAACATCTGTGGACTATTGGAACAGGAAGAAGACACCTAGAGAACCACTTCAAACAGGGGATTTGGTATTAGTATATAATAAATCCTTGGACTCCCAATATGGAAAGCTCTTTGAGAACAAATGGAATGGACCTTACAGAATTACCACTCAAAATCCTGGAGGCTCTTATTCATTGGAGGAACTGGATGGCACTGCATTAAACAGAAGATATGCAGCAAGTCATGTTAAAAAATATCATTCAAGACCAATTGATATAGAATAAATCCCCCTGGCTTACCTAAAAACACAAAAAAAAAAAAAAAAAAAAAAAAAAAAAAAAAAATTAGTACAAGTCAAATCAAATAAAAAAAAAAAAAAAAAACTCACAAAAAAAAAAAAAAAAAAAAAATCTCATTTCTTTCATCCTTCTCCTGTCTTTCCTGGATGATGGTATGCATCATTATCTAAAAATAAAAAAATAAATAAAATAAAATAAAATAAAAAAGAAGAAAATCAGTTCTTTTATTAGTTTTTTTAGTATTTAGAGAAGATTACACACGGAATCAAAGGCGTCCTGGAGGCGACTGTACAACCATTGCCGAGATGCTGCCGCGGCCCGGGGATCGCAATGATTGGACCGGGCAAACTCGGTTAGGTGTTCGTTCACGGTATCGTGGAGCGCGGCCACCTCTTCTAAAGAGAACAAGTCACGAATAAAGGGGCCGAACGATTCAACGTTGGCCACATGATGGATGGATTGAGCAGCTGTAGAGGATTCAGATTCGGCGCTGTTCGTCGATGATGAGAAAGAGGAACCAATCGACAGCGGGCGAGTAGGGGATGACATGGTAAGGGGATCTAAAAAGTAAACCTACAAAGCTTTTCGATTAAAAACATACAACAACCATTGGAATGGTATTTTTTGGAGGAAGCGAGGTGGGGAACGACGACGATATTGTCAAGGCCTTATAAAAGCCATCTAATATCTTTCGACGCCGGTGTACGATCCGGAAACGCTTTCTTTTGGTCTTCGCTACTATTAAAAATCATCAAAACGCATTCGACGCCGGTGAACGACCTGGGAATACGTTCTTGTATTCATTTTTTTCTTTCCTTCTTTTCTCCTCTCCTCAGTTCCTTTGGCCTACAATACATAGTCGATGCCGGTGCAGGACCCGGGCGTCTTTCTTTTTTTATCTTTCATTTTATTTTATTTTCCCTGTTCTCTCCATTGATCGTTCTTCTTACCAGTAAAGAAGAACGGTTCGTTTTTCATCGCCGAGGTCGTTCTTCGACCCGGAGGACCATTTCCTGCGCTTTGGAGACGCCGGCGATTCCGCGGATGCAGTATCACCCAAAACCCGCGTCCACTCTCCGCGCGGATTCACCTTTCATTTCCGGTTGCACCCCTCACCTCGCTGAAGAATCAAGACCACAGAAAATTTTCATTTAAAAAAAAAAAATAAAAATAAATGAAAATAAAAAAAAAAAAAAAAAAAAAAAAACATCAAAAAAAAAAAAAAAAAAAGAGAGAGATAAAACCAAAACAGAAAAAAATGACCATATTAAAAAAAAAAAAAAAAAAAAAACAGACAAATTAAATTTTCTCTTTTTGGATACCAGATAATACAGGAGGCTTGGAAATCAAATCATCAGGAAGATTTAAAAGGGACCCATGAGGGCAACTAAAAAAGAGGAAAAGAAGAAGGAGGATCCCATCCTCAAGAGGGGAATAATCCCATCCCCAGGAACCCAATGGAATCATCCCCCCATTCATCATTCATCATGCTCATCCTCTTTTATTTTCCCTCTTCACTCCACTTCCTGATTTCTGGACCACCTCCTTAGTTATTATAACTCTTTACTCTCATTAACCATTAGAGCTTTATTGAAGCATATATAAATTAAAATTCCCTTTGCATCTAACATTACCCCTTTCCATCACTTTCCTTCAGAATCCTTTTACCCTTTGATATATATATATAAAGCTTTTAAAATCATTACATATTTTAGAATACTCATATACAGTCACCCTTCTTCTCTTGAATTACCACCCATGACCATTTTACCCTTTCTTTCATCATACATTTAAATACTACATATTATCATTACCCTCTTACCACATCATCAACACCTCTCTTTCTTCTTGCCATTATCCTTACCCTTTCCTCTCTTCCCATATTCCCACTACCTTTTCTTCTACCTTACCCTTACCCCTTACATTTGATTACTCCTTTACTCTTCACCCCATTTCCATATCACCACTACCTCTCTTCTCACATCAACAACTACCCCATAACATTTAAACCATTACCATTACCTTTTTAATCCATCTCCATATTAACACTACTTCTTTTCCCACATCAAAAACTACCCCATTACATTTAAACCTTTACCATATCACCATTACCTTTTAATCTATTACCATATTACCTCTCAATCCTTATGAAATTACCCTTTAAATCATTTTATATTATCACATATATTACATCTTACAGTTATAGGATACAAACTCTGGATTAGAAAGCACTGGACTTGGATAAAGGAATAACAGACTCACTTGGATGGTGGCTCTATGAGGATTACCTGGACCTTGACTTGGACCTTTGGACAGCAGAAACTTGGACTAAACCCTGGATCTCTCCTGCATGTTGTTTAGAATGGAATTTATTTTTAGGAGCCTTGGACTTTGGACTTTATTGGACCCTGGATTCATTCTGAGTTGGAATGTAATATAATTATAGGAGGCCACTGGACCTTGGACTTTATTGAACCCTGGATCATTCTAGCATGTTTTTTTTGGATGGATTTATTCTTTAGGAGCTCTTGGATTATGTTGAATATTGGCTTTTCTGGATATCTTGGACAACTATCCTCAGGATTCAGTAATATATGTACACTAGGCCTCTGGATTTGGATCAAGACTTCCTTCTTCAGTATGTGGACCTAGGAATTGGCCACCTTGGATGGATCTGGACTTCCCTCTTTGGCTTTGGACTTTTCACCCTTTCCCCCTTACTCTCTGGACTTCTCTCTGGGAAAAACTAGTGGACTCTTATTTGGATACAGACATCCTTTTGTGGCAGCACCTCTTTTATTTGGACTGGACCTCCTTGGCTTGGATACAGATTTCCTTCTTTGGCTATGGACTTTTCCTTCCCCTACATACCCCCACTCTCAGTTTTCTCCCTAAAATTCCCTTTTTCATCATCATTATTACTCTGAATCAGGTTCCTCTTTTTTCCCTGCCTGGGGACAGACAGCTTAGTTGGGGGAGGATGTGGTAATCCATACCTTTTCACATACAATCATCAACAACTTACATTTCCTCTCACATATACTTCATTATTATTACATAATCAGATTCTACATACAAAACTACCCCTAGTCACTCACTCAAAGTACCCCTGATTTCCCTTTGGTTCAGAAGTTATTAGCATTCTTAGAATATTACCACTTATAACCACATAAATTTACCAATACTACAACCCCATAGGATATTATACAAGGTATTGATTTATAAATATACAGTACATAAATAAAACACAGATATTACATACTTTTCTTTAGTTTATATCTTCTTTGGTATAAAGTTGTACAGCACAGTCATTCATATTACATAGTTACATCTTCTGCCTTTATAATCCTCTTTGGTTACTAGTCACATTACATTCCTTATATACATAGTTACTAGCTACATTGGCTCATCTTTCTTACACTATCACTACTCTCTTTTTGTTGTATACCTCTGAACACATTTCCCCTTTCTCTTTACTGCCAGGATCAGCCATCTTGTGCCCTTTTGTATAAGTAGAACTCCCCTTAGTTCTATGGATGAGGCATGCACCCCCCCTTTTAGCAAAGTACAGTTTACATTTACATTCACCTTTAAACCTTTTACATTTACTTTTGCATCAACCTTTACACAAATAACAATCATAACACATACCCCATACTCTTTCTCAGTGCTTTTCTCACTCCTCTTAAGGTCCCTGCCTCAGATTGATTAAACAACCTAAGTTCCCATTAGTAGCAGCAGTCTAAGGATTAGTAGAAATATAGCCACACCTCTTTTCTTTCTGTTTCTTAGTGAAACCCTTTCCCCTCAGCATTAGTCAAGAAGGGCAGCCTCATCAGCACCTGTAGCTTCAACATCTTCTATTTACTGGATTTGTTGTCTATTTCCCCTTCAAGCTCTTTCCTGATCCTTTAGGAGTTCCACAACGGAAAGCTCCTCTCACTGCCAGCATGGTTGAATCAGATTCCCAAATCTGGCATTAAATCAGTTGAAAAAATCTGATATTATATCAGACAAGACTGGTATTGTATCTACTAAAACTGATATTATATCTACCTTGCCTGATGTAATGTCTATCATGACAGATATTGCATCAGTTGATGCAATTAGATATCAACATCCCTGAATTTATATCAGTTTTTTGCATCTGACATAACATTTTGGCCGATGGGTATTACATCAGATGGAAAAATTTGAGATCAAGTCAGTCATGTTGATGTTAAATAGTTTCAACTGATTTAATATCCCTGATGATAGACATAATATCACAATAGGTAGATATAATATTAGTTGTGGTAGATACAATACCAGCTTTGTCTGATGTGATAAAAGATTTTTTCAACTGATGTAATGCCAGATTTGAGAATCTGATACAATAATCTTTGCAGTGTCTACCTATGGTTTGCGCACCCTGGATCAATGTTACTTGCTCGCAAGTTCCATCATGTGGTTAATATTGACTGCACCTACAAGACCAACCTCTGCAAGTACCCCTTACTGCATGTTGTTGGCCAGACCTGCACGAACAACTCGTTCTCAATTGGATTTTGTCTCATGAGGAATGAGAAAAATGCGGCATACTCTTGGGCTCTGAATAAGTTGAAGTGAGTGTGGTGATTGTCTTTTTTAGTATGAGATTGATAATCTGATGGTAATTCTACATACACCTATCAATTCTTGCAGGTCGGTATGGGAACCAGAGAGCTCTCCAAAGGTCTTTGTGATGGACAAAGAGGTGGCTCTCCGAAATGCAATTGCGGAGCACTTCCCAAATGCAACCTCAAACCTATGCGCCTGGCACATTGATTGGAACATTGTCACCAACTGCAAACAGGCTTTTGCATCCGAGGCAGACAAATGGACGAATTTCATGAAGCTATGGCATGAGGTTACATACGCACCGGACGAACCCTCATTCAACACAGCTTGGGGAAAGCTTCAGGTGGACCTCAGGGAACGAGCAAATGTTCTGGAATACCTTCAGAACCATGTTCTGCCCTTTCGCAAACAATTCATGTCTGCATGGGCTGGGAGAACCCCGCACTTGGGGAATCTGACTTCATCTAGAGGTGAATCAGCTCATAGCTGGCTCAAAACATACGTGACATCTGGCAAGATCGACTTTGCTACGCTCTTCCTGACTATTTCATCAGCTGTGGACCGGCGACTGGACGAAGCACAGTTCACTATTGGCCATGAAAGGATCAAAGGGCTATCCGGACTCCCAAACGTTTTCAAGCCGATTCACACCAAGATCTCCACCCATGTGCTCAAATTGGCCATTGGAGAGTACAATAAGTACTTGAAAATGAAGAAGGCCAAACATGACGATCCGGTCAGGCAGTGTACGGGAAACTTTAACGCGGGAATGGGGGTCCCATGTGCACACTTGATTGAAAAGTTGCTTGAAGAGAAGGGTGATGTGGAACCAGCGGACTTTCATCCCCAGTGGCAATTGTGTTACAACCCAGATGGACCAGTCAGTGTATAAATCTTCCCCCTCCTCCATAACCCATTGGCTAATCCTGTTTGACCTTGCTTAAATTACAGAACCTTGATGAGGAGCGGTATAACTTTGACGATGATTTTGAGGCGCTAAAGCAGGAGATCTTGGATCTCACCCCTCCACAGCTTTGCCGGCACTGATGAAGAATTTCCGTTGAGTTGTTGCAAACACACATGTGGTCCCACTGATTGAGCCAGACCCCATCAGACAAAAATCCAAACCAAATCAACCTTGGAAGAAGAAGAATGGAAGCCGCCGTATGCAAACCCGAGATCCTACTCAGGCAGAAATTGTGGAGTCTCAGATTGAAAAGGCACAGACAGCCAAAGGGAAACAGCGCGCAAGGACCAGTCAGAGTCAAGCGGGCCGGAGAAGGACAGACGAGTTGCAACAAGATAGCTCTTCATCAATGGAAGACCCTGATGAGCTGCCCAC
This sequence comes from Puccinia hordei, assembly GCA_007896445.1. Classification (NCBI taxonomy): domain Eukaryota; kingdom Fungi; phylum Basidiomycota; class Pucciniomycetes; order Pucciniales; family Pucciniaceae; genus Puccinia; species Puccinia hordei. Next base: position 20,856 of record RDRW01000658.1, on the reverse strand, counting down.
CTTGGCCAGACTGACCGCCCCAAAACCCCGAGGCCAACCAAGAAAGGCTCCTGATCCCGCAACATCTTCTGAAGAAGACAATGAGAGCCCACCGTGTGTGGCCAAGCAACAAGGCCGACCTCCAAAGTCTCAGCTACCATCTACGTATGCAGCCAACAAAGACTACCAACCAGGCCACACGTCACATAAGTGGAAAGCAAGTCCCCCCACTTCCAACCGGCCCAAGTCCCAACGCCGTATGGAAGAAAAGCCCTCAGTATCATCTGCAATGAGTCAGATGTCTTTGGCAAAAGGGAGCTCCGCAGAAGGCAGTCATTCTGGGTCATCTAGTGGAGTACCAGACTCATCCATTGATCAATCTGATGGCAGTGATGGAGATCCCTTTGGGTCTGAAGGAGATGCATGTGAATTTGCAGAGGACAATCTGATTGATATTCCTCTTGCCGGGACTTCAATGTCAACTTCCCTGGTAAGCCCCTTTAATCAAACCAACAAGATTCTCCTAATAGTGATTGGCCTAATTGTTCTGTTGTATTTTTGCAAATCAGGATGCTATTCCTATGTCCCATACGGAAGGTGATTATCAGGCCAATGACCCCCCCAGGCCACCCACTTTGGAGGTAAATTCAAGGGTTAGGATGAGCCCATTCAATGAGTCAACATTATAACTGATTGGCTTTTCTGGCTGAATTCAGGATGAAAGTATGGTTGTAAAAAGTGGTCCCACCTTAGGGACACTGGCTCAAGCCTCTAAAGAGGTTATTTCTGATAAATCAGTAAGTGAACATAGTGTGAATTCATTATGATTACTCATGAGAGCAAAGCAATTTACTCACACTCTTGTGCTTATGCTGAATTTGCCCTCATCTCCCCCAGGATGAGGAGTTACCTCCTTGGGTCATTAAGTATGTCCAATCAAGTTATAACCCCAGAGGCAATGGCAACTGTGGGTATTCTTGTGTGGCACATGCATTGGCTGCTGAAAAACCCAAGGGCCCGTATGCTAGAGACAATGGGTGGTATCAAGTGCGATTGGACATGTTACACAAGCTGGACATCAACAGGACACTTTGGACAAGGAAGCTAGGTGGACCAGAAATGTTCGAGAAGACCTACGACAGCATTCGCGTGGAGAATCCCAAGGGACCAGTGCCCACTTCCAAGTGGATGGGCAGGCTTGATGGTGGTCCTATTCTGGCTAATGCATACAATAGGCCAGTGGTGTTCCTCACAAACGACCGAGCAGCTGGCTGCATGACGTTTCTCCCTTCAACTGTTGCACCCGACCCCAAACCAGCAAGCACAATCTACCTTGCACTAATTAATGGGAATCACTGGATACATGTTATAGTCAAGCGTGGCCTAGTACCTTTCCCTCCACCGTCCATACCTGTCAGCCCCCGTCTCTAAAGTGACGCTGGGTAGAATGATATGTATATAATAATACTTTATTAAAATTTTATTATTATATGTTTATGGTCACACTATAGCTGGTGCAGCCAGTGGAAAATAAGCAGTTCTACGCTTTTTACAGCGGAAGAGCTAGCACCCTTGTATAACAAGGGAACGCGGCTAGATAGAGCTCAGCGCTTATTGCTTCAACAACTCCCAGAGGATGGGAGAGGACTTCTAGTCACTAGAATAGTTATTCAGTGACTAGGAAACAGGTCCAGAAGGGAAAAAGAGTAGAAAAAGATCTGTTTGGATTATTTAAAACCCCACTCACTGATTTGTAGTAAGGTGTACGGGTTTGTATGGTAATAATCTGGGGTTAATTCCTTTTAGAAGGAAACTCAGCCCCTTTAAATATTACTCAGTATGTTACCCCAATGTAATAACTCAAAGAGTTTGTATTACATGGGGTAATTCAAGATAATAGTCCCCTTGTAGGAGACATAACTAAATTGTAATATTAAGGGTAAATTCATGGAGAGATATTAATCTCTCCTTAAATTTAGAATTTCTTATTATTAGTTAGTTTATTGAAATTATAAATATTATATAAAATAAGTGCTAAATTTATGAGTCTTGTGGGAATTGAACTTGTAAATTTAAGATAATTTACTTAGTTCAATTTTTATTCCCTTTTTATAAACATCAGTCCTTAACCATTGGGTTATGTGACTTGTATTATTTTGGAGACATGTGGACCAATTGTCTCAATGTCTGACAATACCTAGATCATTTCCAAAGAGCCAAGCTGCTGGTTGGTTGAGCATCATTGAACCAGCCACACTTCTTTACTCCAAAACTTGCAAGCCAATGTAACACCCTCCTCTGATTTGTAATTACTATATTAAATTTGTTTCCATAAATCAAAGTAGAGTAATGGCTGTCAACATTACTCCTGAATATTGTCAGCCTCCTTGATGCCAACGACAAGTCTTTCTAGCTACAAGTGGTGCAAGGATACAAGGAAAAAGTGATATTACTCTGGGTAAGGTTTTAAGGTTATAATTCCCAAATAAAACGGGGGAATTGTGACGTAAACTTAGAGGAAAAATAGGAAAAATAAGGTAATAATTATATTAAATAAATTTAATATAATAGGGGCCTGATAAATCAGGGGTGGTTTAAATCTCTCTCAGGTGCTTGCAAATAAATTGCAGAGGATTTAAGTACCTGGAACACTGGGGCCTGTTGACACAGGGGTGGCTTAATACCAGGAAAGGAAAGTGGGGAATATCTCCAAGAAAAGGGTTATTACTTACTAGTAATAAACCTTGAGGGATCTTGGGGATATTCAGGGTGAAACTGGACAGTTTTGGGCGCTTTGATGGGTGGATGGTGGAGCTGGATGGTCACTGTAGAGTTGTTGGGGAAGACAGGGCTAATAACTACTAATAAGCTTACCATACTGTTTGAAAAAGTTGTATATCTAATAATACATGGGTAAGGTTGTTGGTGGGTATAAAAAAGCATGAGGAGCTTTATTTGGGCGGTTGAAGACCTCCTTAAATAGTCTTGAGTGACCTCTGGGGACCCTGTAGGTATTGTTGGCCAACTTGTGGGATATTTGGACCACATTTTGGCCATTTTTGCTTTCTTGGTGACGCGTCAGCAGCCCCTGCTTTGAATCCACGTCACCAATTGACTTTATTAGTTTATTTATTTATTTATGTTGACTTACAGTCTGTAGTACATTAGTACTGGTTGTTATAGATTAATACTAGTGGCTTATTTGTATTTTATAATAAGCCACAGTATTATTTGTACTGTTTGTTCAGTCAATATAATTTTATTTATATGTCTAAATAATAATACAATCTGGTATAATCATTTATTTAGTCCCCATTAATCTTCATTACATGTGTAACTTATGTAATGAAGTTAATTGGGCGTGTTTTTGTTACTTTGGGTGTACCTTGGATGACTTTGCAGTCCGCGTGCCAAGCTGATAGGCTGTAAGGGGCCTGATGCTTGCGCGGGGGCTTATATTCCAACTTTGGCGCGGGCTTTCAGTCACGCGGGTTGAACTTCAAGGTATGCGGACTGCGGTGCACGGGGTTTGAGTATAACACATTGTATTTATACTATCTCCCCTAATTTACACAACACCTCATTTCCGTGACTGGAAATTGGGGTTAAGCATATGTATATGAGTATATAAGCATAAAGTTAGGTAATCATACTTTTAACTGATCATTAATACAATTTTCAGTTATTAGTATCATATCATATGTATAATAATAAGTTTTAGTTGCACACCAAGACTGACACCTATAATGTAGGAAAAAGATAAACCAAAAGGCAAATAATGTATCATTTGGATGGAAGTGCTCAATAGAACATGCAACATGTAGAGCTGGAGACACAGGATAGGAGTTAAATACCATACAAGTCAGAAGTGATAGTTGGACAATGCTATTTCTATATCTTGAGAAAAAATGTGGAGCAGGTGGTGAGTAGCAAAGTAGTGGTGAAATTCTTTGTAGGTTCTTTCCCAATCCACTTGGGGGAGTCCATTCTCACCAATCTTATCAAAGCCCATAGCACACAAGAAGTCCAGAAAATATATACGAAGATTGTCTAAAGTTTGGTGGGGCATTGGGAGAGTAATACCACCATCCACCTTTTGTTTAAGGACTTTGGCCCCAAATTCTAGCAAGGCTGAAGCGTTGGAATTGCTGGCAGTCTGTCTGTTGAATGTGAAAACTGATGTTGGACCAAAAACAAGCAGACCAGCTAGCATCTGGATCTGAGAGGGTGTATTCCTTGTGGAGCACTCATCCGTCCTTGTATGCTTTGGATGTGGCCGGGTAAAGCCGGATAAGCTGCAGATATACGCCAGAGCTGACATTGCCCCCACCAGGTGCTGTGACACAAGCATGAGGCCGCCAAGGTTTGGTGAATTGGCATTGAATGTCCCCAGGTTCTCGTAGGTTCGTTGGAAGCCCCAGTGAGCAGAGTGGACCTTTGTTGTATCTAGTGGAAGGGGTTCCCATTGGGCGCCCTGATGTTGGAGATGACGAAAAGCCCAGCATTGATGTAAAGCAGATTTGAGTCAGAGGTATGCCGTGTCAGGAGGAGAGATGAATGATGCCATGTTTGTAGCCAGTGTGTGTACCTGAGTTTGGTTGGTTATCGTCTTGCTTTTGTTGGCCTGGACAAATTCAATCTGATCCATGTTGATCATGTCATGAGTGATCAGAGACATTGAAGTAGCAGGGTGGAGGATTTTTTCTTAACCGCACCACAAAAATTGGTCAGTGTCATTTTTAATTAAATAGATAGTAACTAGGAGAATTACCTGATTTGCAAGCAGCCACAGTTATTGTAACGTCCCGCCACACTCTTTCCTTGAAATTGTGGTCCATTGGGCCATGACAAGAGAGCATATGGGGGAGGTGATTGAGGACATAGGTGATGTTCTGTATCATCTTCTCAGCTGATGTGATGGACCATGCAATGCCACGCGCCAAATCATTGTTCAATTTTTCTACCACTGATCTTGGAAGCAGTGGGCCTGGTAAAAATAGTTCCACAGCTGCAACAGACAGACAGACATGAGTTTGAGAAGTGTTTAATGTTTAGAGGAGAGGGGGATGACTCACATGCATCCCGTGTGGACCTTGCAGGGCGAGGAGGGCCTGTTGACCTCTTGCTGGGGTTTGAACTGGAGCTGGGCAATGAACTGGAACTGTCCACTGCACTAGTGGTTGCGGTGCGGGAGAACTTCATGCCTTTCAAGTGTTCGGCCGTTAGGACAGTTGGGTGAGGAGTGAATAGGTGGCTTGGGAAGTTTGGGCCGGTTCCCCTTGGGTCAATATGCACAATCTGTTGATGAGAGGTAGAGGAGCCCTGTTGAGGGACTGGGCTTCCACCACATGAGGGAGGATTGTCTGGACTTGGGGTGTGATGCCGGGATTTTTTGGATGTAGGATCATTGGATGTAGGATCAACCAATATTGCAGTTGGATAGCGGTAGCGAGCCCGGCGTGGGTGACTTTCAACAATAGTGGAATGTGGGCGTGGGGCCACACGATGGTTGTACGGCAAAGAGACTTGTGAGGCTGGAGGGTTGATTCCCAATTCTTCAGGGTTGGTTTCTCCCTCGGCATCCGGGTCGTTTATATTTTCATCACGGTTTTGAGATAAGTTATGCAAGGCTCGGTTGGCATCGTGGGATTCTATGGCGGCAGTTATATTATCAAGTAAAGCCTCATTAGAGGCAGAGAGAAAGGTGCTTTTGCCTTTGCTGTTGCGCCTGGGTGATCTTATTGGGTGGATGGGGCCATATGCTGGGTTCATCACGTTGGGCAAGCCGTTGTCAAATGGAGCGGGTTCGTTGTCCCATTGAGCTGGTATGTTGTCAATTCGAGTGGGTTCTGGTGTGTGATGAATTGTTTGTGCCGCATTGTTTGCTGAGAGAAAATCTGACAGTTGTGGAGCGGTTTTTTGAGGTGGTGGGAGGTCTTTGGGAAGATCAGGAAACCAAGGAATGAATCGGTTGAGGTTAGGAGGTGGTTGGTTGACGTTAGGAGTGGAACGTAGGATGGTTTGGCTAGCTGGGGGGTCAAACGTGTTTGTTGGAGCTGGGCGAGTTGAGGACTCATGACCCTCATCGTCTGACTGCTCGTATTTGGCTTTTATTTTGTTGGCGAGAACTTCCAGATACTTGTATTCCTCGGGACTGCATGCGGGATTCTGAGCAAGCTCAGTGCATTTTTGCCAGAAGTCCAAACCTGATTTGCAGTGTTTTGGGGTGGAAAGTGGTAAGCAGGAGGTTTATTGTCATACATCTTATGAGGAAACAGAACTTACGTGATTGTTCATGACTACCAGACATTGTTGTTGCGTGGAAATACGTCTAAAGTTTGATGGAGGAGGAGAAAATGGTGTTGCTGTTGGTTGGATTGCAAAGTAAAACAGATGTCAGCTGCTGCTCCTGGAATTAAGTACCTTTTGCAGTGAGAATATGAGAAAGGGGAATATCAGCCCTTGCGGGGGGTTTGGGGGGGCACTTTGGGTGTGTAGGGGGCTTAGACGGGGGACTTGGGGCCTGATATGCATCTGTGGGCATTTCCCGGGGCCCTTTAGGCCAAGATGTGTCCCTTGCACATTTTTCCTGGGCCTTGGGTGCAATGGGGGGCTTGCGAGGGGGCCTAGTGGCACATTCACACCTTGAATGTGTCCATAGGGGCCACTGGTTCTAGTTGGCCCCTTGTGGCCAGGCCCAGGTGGCCCATCTGGCCCCTTTTGGCTGGCCCATCTGGCCCCTTTTGGCCAGGCCCAGGTGGCCTATCTGGCTCCTTTGGGCCAGGCCCAGGTCCATCTGGCCCCTTCGGGCCAGGCCCAGGTCCATCTGGCCCCTTCGGGCCAGGCCCAGCTGGCCCATCTGGCCCCTCTGGGCCAGGCCCGGCTGGCCCAGGAGCGGGCGGGGTTTTGGGTGAGGGGTAGGGGGCACGGGGGGGAGCGGGGGACTGGGGGGGGGGAACGGGGGAAACGGGGGAAACGGGGGGGACATCGACTTACTTGTTGATGTCCTGGCGGCTGGCTTGAGGTTGTCGGGCGGCTGGCTTGAGGTTGTCGGGCGGCTGGGTCGTTCCGGCGGCTTGGGTTGGCCGATTGGGAAGGGTGGGCTGGGCTGGGTCGTGCGGCGGCCGGCTGGTAGGTGGGTGGGGGGGGTCGGTCTCCTGGTGGGCGGTCGGTGAGATGGTGGTGGGGAGGGATTTCAGGAGGGGGGGGGAGGGCCGATTGGCGAAGGATGGGGGGAGGGGGCGGGTGGGGGCATGCGGAAAATAAAAAATAAAAAAAAAAAATAAAAAATAAAAAATAAAAAATAAAAAATAAAAAAAAATAAAAAATAAAAAATAAAAAATAAAAAATAAAAAATAAAAAATAAAAATAAAAAAAAAAAAAAAAAAAATAAAAAAAAAAAATAAAAAATAAAAAATAAAAAAAAAAAAATAAAAAATAAAAATAAAAAATAAAAAAAAAAAATAAAAAAAAAAAGAAAAAAAAAAAAAAAATAAAAAAGAAAAAATAAAAAATAAAAAAAAAAAAGAAAAAATAAAAAATAAAAAATAAAAAATAAAAAATAAAAAATAAAAAAAAAAATAAAAAAAATAAAAAATAAAAAATAAAAATAAAAATAAAAAATAAAAAAAAAAAAAAAAAAATAAAAAATAAAGTAAAAAATAAAAAATAAAATAAAAAATAAATAAAATCAAAATAAATCAAAACAAAATCAAAATAGTTCAACATAAAATCAAAATAAAATCAAAATAAACTCAACATAAATCAAAATAAAATGAAATCAAGATAAAATCAAATCAAAATCAAACGTAATAAAATCAAAAAATAAATAAAATCAAGCACAACAAAATAAATTAAATTAAATCAAAAACCAATCAAAAACAAATCAAAATAAATTAAGAACTACAAATATAATTTTTTCAACAAATCTTTTTCTTTCCACACTCAAAAACTTTGAAATCCAATCTAAAAAATAATAATACAATAAACAACAAAAAACAACAAAACAACAACAAAAAGTATTATACCAAGATCGCAAATAAAATATGTGATGAAATCTGAAATAAAATACTTGATAAAATCACAAATAAAATACTTGGTACATTTTCTAAATTGAATCATCAAAATTTGTCTTTTCCACAATATAAAACCTAAATTTCTTTAAAGATGAACTTCAAGTTTGATTACTGGGGAAGAGCTTATGAAACCAAAGGACAAGAACAGGAACGAGCTGCTAAATTTCAGCTATGTGTATGAAACACTGGCACAATTTCTATAAAAATTCCAGGTACTATCACTGTGCTGAAAGGTTATCTGATTAATAATTACTATTATTCTCTCTATAGTGCCCAAACTATGCACAGAGGATAAAATAAACTTCTTTTGGATTGTCTTATTTGATTTAACAATTAGTCAATCAGGAGAAGACTAACAGCTAAACGTATAGGTTTGGCTATCTTTGTGTCTTTTTGAGAGTGTAACAATATAAATTGTTACTAAGCAGCTGGAAAACACTTGAGCTGATTGGCTACTGTCAGAGGTGGTAGTCTGGAAGCAACTTCTCTTTAAGGAAAGCTTCAAGGTCTAAGATGAGCAAGTTCTAAGGTGACTTGATAACTATTCCAGTAAACAAGGTGGGTTGGATAACAAAAGGGATAACACTACTCTAAAATTAGGAGGAGAATATACAGGGAACTTACTAATGTGGTATTGGGTGAATATGCTGAGGATCTAATCCTAGGCCAGGAAATTGCCTCCTTTTATATTCTAGAGGTCTTCAGGGCAAGGTTCTAGAATTTGGTGTATATTCTGCTCTAATGTATTACAATTCAAATGAACTATGATGTAATGGTAATTGTATTGCATTGAGCGCAGTATTTCTATGTCCCCATGACCTTATGACATGTATATATAACCAATCATATCATGGGCCAATTCATTTAATAGAACAATACTGGGAAATTACCACGCACTTGGGTAATTTCTCTCTTATTCACATAATTTTATTACTCTTATATTTATGCAAATATCCTTATTGTTTCCCAGCTATTTTGACAATAATTTTTAATTCATAAGTTATACTTTTTATTCCCTTTTCTTCAAGTATCTTTCTTATATGATAAGTTGAAGGAGTAGTGTTGAAAACTCCTCAGTCTAGTTGAATCCAACGGACACGCCCCTATTAATTCAATTAGTCACGAGCGGGGGGGCTTATCAAGAAGACACTCAACTAGGGGTCTTCTGTCTCCTGTTCTCGCCGAACCCTCTTAAAATAAACCATCAAGTTCCTAGTGACTTGATTCACTCTCAAATCACTCTCTCTGTATCGGTCAACATTGCTCAACCTCAACTTTGATTCACATCATCGTCAAGGTGGTAGTAATGTAATCAGCAAATCTGCTTCATATCACCCTACATCAGATTGGCTTACACTTTTCTTTATTTCTTTTTTGTTTCATCTTTTCTCTCTCAGATCTATCTATACTACTCACCTTGTCATCTATCTATTAAGAAAAAACCCGCGGCTCTTTACTTCCTTGTTTGTTTTCTCTCAACTGACTCGTTTATCTTTCTCTATTTGTGCTTGATGTCTCTGCTGAACCTTCATCTATCTTTTCTTCCTCTTACATTATAGAAAAATCTTCTTCTCTTCTCTCCATTACTCACAGTACAGTCTTTATCACTACTCATCTAGTCCAAGTGGTACAAAGGTCTCTTTTATTTTCATCTTTCTTATTTATTTTTCTCTGGTCAATTTTATGTTTTCTAGTCTGGTTTTGGTTTTTAGCAATTTCATCAAATTATAATACAATTAACAGTCAAATTTGCTGCCACCCGAAACCAGACGCTACTCTATCAAAATGGACTCCATCAATGGTACTGTGATGAAGGCCACAATCAAATCAATCCCTATCCTTACTGAAGACAATTAGTCTAGCTGGAAGACCCAAATTAACAGCCTCTTCAAGTTAGGAAAACTCAAAGATCAAATGTATAATGGCCTTCCCCCTTTAGAAGAAGAAGATAACACGATACTAGGAGCAATCATTCTGTCAAAGATCTCTGCGGGAACGCACATCAATGTCGTTACCTCCGTTAATGCCAAAGACACTCAACTTCTCTGGAAAGCAATTACTAAACGATTTGCTTCTTCAGAACCGTCTAATTGCGCCCGCGTGTATAACACTTTCCTCAGTATCACCTATGAATCAAACCGCATTGACAAGTTTATAACCAAAGTTCGTGGATGTCTCAGCAAGATGGAAGATGTCGGCATTGTCTTTCCTGCCAACCTTATCACGTACAACTTACTCAGACGGCTCCCGACTAGTCTTGACAATATCAAACAAGCCATCACTCATTCTAAGGACGGAGTAGACATCACGCCTGAGTCTCTTCTCAATCACTTGGAAATCCATCAGAACGATGCCAAACTGTCTAGCCAGTCGAAGCAAGAAGGAAGCTCCATCTCCATGTTATCCAGGGAAAGTACCTTCTGCTCCCCTGGCAAACATAATCACCAAGCCCCGCATCCTGAAGATCGTTGTTAGATGATCCATCCTGAACTCAGACCGCCTCCGAGAACCTACTCAGGAAAGAAGTCTCAAGGCTCCAATGTCAGCCTTTCAACATTCTCTTCCCATCTTATCGATCTCTTTGTCCTGGATTCTGGGTCATCGTCGCACATGGTCGCTGACAAAAAATTGTTCACCTTTCTAGACAAATCCAAAGGAGGAATGATCAGCACGAGCTGCAGAGACAATACTCTGAAGATCAAAGGAAAAGGAACAATCAGCGTGATGTATAAAGGGGAATCTATTAGTTTCTACAACGTACTCTTAGTGCCAAAGATCAACGCCAATCTATTGTCTCTTCGCCATCTATTATTAAATCAATGCAATGTCAATTTCGAAATTAATAAGTTCTCAATTCACAAGAATGGTCAGCTGTTTCTTGAAGGACACTACCAAAACAACTTGCCTGTGCTGGACTTGAAGATGGCTCATCGACATTCCCTTCTATCTTCCTCTGAATTGATCCACAAGTCTTTAGGACATAGAAGTTACGGGAGGATAAGACATAAGTTAGGGATCCCAGTGAAAGCCGATAAGAAATGTTCCGCATGCGCCCTGGCTAAAATTACCAAAGCCTCTTACACTCATTGAACGTCACAAGTCTCTAAACCCTTTGAAGAGATTCATCTAGATCTCATAGGGCCCATCAAACCCATGTCCTATAAAAAACACCAATACACCTTGACAATAGTTGACTCAGCAACTCGGTACTGCACCGGAATACCTATGGCGGCTAAGTCAGATGTGTTTGAATTTCTCTCTTGACTGTTGGATCTTGAAGCTAAACAATTTGGGTATTATCCCAGTATCATACACTCAGATCGAGGCACCAAGTTCACTAATTTTGAACTCGAAAATTTCTGCAAAAATCACGTGATTCGACTGCAATTCTCAGATCCACACACGCCACAGCAGAATGGACTAGCTGAGCAATTCAATTGAACCGTCTTAGATTCCTTGCGCACTATCATTCTCAACTCTGGCATGCCCAAACATCTATGGAGCAAAATTATTGGGGCGTGCGTTTTGACGATCAATCAAGTTCCTTCTCATTCTGGCTTTTGAGTTGATTCCCTTTTATCAGGGATATTGTTGTTGGGATATGTTTTACTTCCCACATACCTTTTTCTTTGTCCTATGCTAGTATATTCAGTTATATCTTCTAAGACATTAATTAAAGAAGTGAGTGTTTGATTGTCCTTCATTGAGTTTTGAGCTGCAAAACTGACTTCTCCATCCATCTGGGTGAATAATTTGAACATCAAACTCTCATGGTTTGTTTGGGGTTCACAAGCCATAATTCTTTTATATTGTCTGGTGACCCAATTTGCAGCTGGTGTAGATCCAGGGATGAACTTGTCTTTTTGGTAGCTCATTAAGAGGGGCGTTGATAAACGCACACCAAGCGCGCACGCCAACGCCAACCCGCACGCCAATTTTTTTTGGCGTGCGGGGCCTACACGCCATTTTTTTTTGGCGTGTAGGGTCTACACGCCAAAATAAATTGGCGTGTGAGACCTGCACGCCAAAAATGGCGTGTGGTTCCCACACGCCATTTTTTTTTGGCGTGTGGGCCCCGCACGCCAAATAAAATTGGCGTGTGGGCCCCGCACGCCAATTGTTTGGCGTGCGCTCTCACACGCCAAACAATTGGCGTGTGGGAGCGCACGCCAAACAATTGGCGTGCGGGGCCCACACGCCAATTGTTTGGCGTGCGGGTCCCCCCTCGCTCACATAATCGAGTGGGAGGGACCACTCGATTACGTGAGCGAGGCCGGCTGACGAGGTTATACAACCTTGTCAGCCGGGAGGACTTCCTCCCGGCCGGCGAGGCTATACAACCTTGTCGGCCAGGAGGAAGTCCTCCTGGCTGACGAGGTTGTATAACCTCGTCAGCCGGGAGGACTTCCTCCCGGCTGACAAGGTTATACAACCTCGTCAGCCAGGAGGAAGTCCTCCTGGCCGACGAGGTTGTATAGCCTCGTCGGCCGGGAGGACTTCCTCCTGGCCGACGAGGTTGTATAGCCTCTTCGGCGGGAGGACTTCCTCCTGGCCGACGAGGTTATACAACCTCGTCGGCCAGGAGGAAGTCCTCCCGGCCGGCGAGGCTATACAACCTCGTCGGCCAGGAGGAAGTCCTCCTGGCTGACGAGGTTGTATAACCTCGTCAGCCGGGAGGAAGTCCTCCCGGCCGACGAGGCTATACAACCTCATCGGCCAGGAGGACTTCCTCCTGGCTGACGAGGTTGTATAACCTCGCCGGCCGGGAGGAAGTCCTCCCGGCTGACGAGGTTATACAACCTCGTCAGCCAGGAGGACTTCCTCCTGGCCGACAAGGTTGTATAGCCTCGCCGGCCGGGAGGAAGTCCTCCCGGCTGACGAGGTTGTATAACCTCGTCAGCCGGCCTCGCTCACGTAATCGAGTGGTCCCTCCCACTCGATTATGTGAGCGAGGGGGGGACCCGCACGGCCGGCCTCGCTCACGTAATCGAGTGGTCCCTCCCACTCGATTATGTGAGCGAGGGGGACCCGCACGCCAAACAATTGGCGTGCGGGGCCCACACGCCAATTTTATTTGGCGTGCGGGGCCCACACGCCAAAAAAAAATGGCGTGTGGGAAACCACACGCCATTTTTGGCGTGTGGGTCTCACACGCCCTTTTTTTTTGGCGTGTAAACCCTACACGCCAAAAAAAAATGGCGTGTAGGCCCCGCACGCCAAAAAAAATTGGCGTGCGGGTTGGCGTTGGCGTGCGCCGTTGGCGTGCGTTTATCAACGCCCCATTAAGAGCTTTCTTCTCCATGCTGATGTACCATATTTCTTCGTGATTGCATCTTTCCAAAATGACCAGGGTTGATCTCCTACCATGGTTCTTACACTTGAAAACCATTCATGGGCTATACCAGTGAACATATTCTTGAGTTTAGAAGTAATCACAATGTCTTCTATTCTAGTATCTTCCTGGATAGTGTCTATCCATTTGATAAAGTCAACATGGTTATATTCACCTTCTCCAGAAAATGTTGGCCAGGCTTCTAATTTTGAAAGTCCTTGTAAAATGACTTTATTAGATTCTGGTGATATATTGCTGGTTGCAGTATTTTCCCTTTGTGATTTTGTAGGAACATCAAAGAATTCACTCAGCCTTCCTGGGTCTAATTCAGTCTTGGGTTGATTTTTATTGAAGAAATTGTTATGGTCATTTGAGTCAATAAAACCATCATTTACTGTGGATATTGGTTCCCTTATTGATGGTGTGGTGTTGTTAGACTTCTTTATATATTCTATAAGAGTATTAAATCTCTCTTCATTTTTCTTCTCTAAAGTGAATATTTTCTCATTGATGTCTTGTATTGGTTGAGAACCTAAGCCAATGAGGTAATCAACTTTATTACTAACCTCATGTAGTAATTCATGCTCTAATTTTAATTCTGAAATTTTCTCATGGCAAGAACATGTATTGTTTTCATTTGATTTATATGCAGAGGTATGTAAAGTTTCCATATTGTTATTATCAGGATGACAGTCTGTATCTTTTCCTTTCCCTTTGTTCAGAAGATTGAAACCAGCTTCTAATTTGTCGGAGTTAATGTTTGTATTGGCTCCGGTCTCACCACTTTTGTGAGATAATTTAAAGAGGAAGTCATCAATTTTCTCACGATTGCTTTCAAGCTTGTCATAGACTAAGCTAAAAAGGTTGTCGAAAGCTTTCTTTGATAAATCCTCTCTGTTATCGAGGGATTTAAGTGTCTCTTGTATCTTCAACAAGTAATTGTTAGGAGAGTTTAAATTCTTCCTGTCTTCATTCTGTATGTCTCCTTGATGAAGATTTTTAGATACAACTTCTTTTATTCTAGACAACATTGCTATTGAGTTTTCAGATGAGAAAAGTAGAGATTTAAATTTCTGCTCCTGCGAGTCGAAATTTTTACCTATTACATTGTTTAGACCGATTGACACCTCAGATTGAATCTGCTTAGATAATAAAGAGAAATTATTATCAACGACTTTTTCTATACTAAGGAAGAGTCTCTGGAGGATGGGTACTAAACCTTCGACTGTTAGGAATCGTACATCATCTCGTCCTCTCGGCGTTGATGATGCTTCACGGATCCTCCTTGTTTTCGCATCGCTTCCAGCGCTTGGTACTGCGCTTGGGACGTTCGATTCAGGCGAATCATTTCCTGGTGGATCGACATCTGATATCGAGAGCGTCTCTGGTATCGTGACGTTTCCTGCCTTGGAGGGCGATAATCTGTTTTGTAGGGTTTCGCCCTGTTGTTTCTCTTGCGTGATCTGGGGCGTAGATTTGGCTGATTGGTCTGATGAGCTATGACGGGAGGATTTACTACCGTCTGCCCTCTTGTCTCTTCGTATTCCTGGGGCGGATAACGGAAGGCTGATTCCCTCGTTTCTGGGTCCAGTTTCTGGAGGAACGGAGCCTCTCGTTCGGATGTAAGATCCTTCCGGGGAGGTATTTGACTTTGAGGAGGAATTTCCGGTGCTGGAGTGGGGGGTATTTCTTTCCCGTGACTCCGCAGAAACTTCTGGCACTCCTTTGTCTGGCAAAAATCTTTTCTCCGCTCCTTTTCCTTCCTCCTAACGCTTTGCCTTGCTACGTAGTCCCTTGCTCCGAATACATGTGAAATCTTCCGAGATCCCTTTGCTAGTAGGATCTGGGTGTTCGAGGCCAATTTCAGGCATGTCACTGTCATGTCCAAATCTTTCGTCTGCTCCGCTATTGTTAAGTAATCCACATGAGATTTCATCGATTGGAGGAGTGGTCGAAGTGAGGGAACGTGATTTGACAGAATACCTTCCCCTAGGGGCCCCGGTAAGATCCTGGGCTTCGACAAGAGCTGGGCGGTTGCTCCTGGTGCGGGACATGATGTATTAGACTGAAGTCTTCAAAGATTACAATTAGTATGACTAACCGGTTATTACTTCTAATTCGCTGCTATCAGCGCGGTACGGTTCTTTGGTGTAGGTGAAATCCGAGCTAGGATAATTCGATGATTCCGAAGAAATCAACTCGACTGTTCGTCCTTGAGGGACGAAATAATTCGTCTTTCGTTTCTCTACGTCTTCTTTCAAGGTCGGAACTTTTTTCTTGAACGATAAATCTTTCACGGTGGTGATGAGCTTATCGTTTTTGGCTGTGGATAAAGGTTTTGTCTTCAAAAAAGGTGAAGGTAAGTCGTCGTTGTTGGAGTCCCAATCGGTCGGTACGACTTCAGGGCTCAAAACCTTTTTAGACTTCTTTCTTTTGATCTTCGTTGGTTCCGAGGGCTCGGATACAGTAGACGGTTTAAGAGCGACGTCCTTCGTTTGTCTCAATTCTACGGACTTCGAACTAATCGATGCCGTTGGTGAACCTGATCGAACGACTTCCGCGTATGTGTTTCTAGCGTTTGATTCAGTCACTACAGCGTGATGAAGGAATTTTTTTTTTTTTTTTAATTTTATTATTTTATAATAAGAATAAAAGAATTTATTCGACTCACTTGTGTGGTGTTGAGTATATATTTTTTTGACGAAGTTTCACGGTGTGGTGATGTGTTCGTTGGAATTTCGTAGGTCTGAGACAAAAAAAAATTTAAACAATATCAAATATATTAGTAAGGTTGGTCTTGGGACAAGATTTCCCGGCCAGACCCCCAAATGTCAGCCCCTGTCTCTTATGTGACGCGGGGTAGAATGGATATGTGTATAATAATACTTTATTAAAGTATTATTATCAATATATAGGGTCTCACTATAGCTGGTACAGCCAGTGGAAAATAAGCAATTCTACGCTTTTTACAGCGGAAGAGCTAGCACCTTTGTGTAACAAAGGAACGCGGCTATGTAGAGCTCAGCGCTGATTGCTTCAACTGCTCCCTGAGAATGGGAGAGGACTTCTAGTCACTGGAATAAATATTCAGTGACTAGGAAAAGGTCCAGAAAAGGGGGAAAAGGGGAAAAGGGTTAGAAAAGGGTTGGTTGGATTATAATAAACCCCACTCACTGATTAATAGTAAGGTAAATAGGTTTGTATGGTAATAATCTGGGGAAATTCCTTTTAGAAGGAATCTCAGCCCCTTTAATATATTACTCAGTATGTTACCCCAATGTAATAACTCAAAGAGTTTGTATTACATGGGGTAATTCAAGATATGTCCCCTTGGGAGACATAACTAAATAGTAATATTTAAGGGTAAATTCATGGAGAGATATTAATCTCTCCTTAAATTTAGAATTTCTTATTATTATTTAATTTATTAAAAATTGATAAATACTATATAAAATGAATACAGAAATTATGAGTCTTGTGGGAATTGAACTTGTAAATTTAAGATAATTTACTTAGTTCAATTTATATTCCCTTTTTTATAAACATAAGTCCTTAACCATTGGGTTATGTGACTTGTATTATTTTGGAGACATGTGGACCAATTGTCTCAATGTCTGACAATAAGCTCCAAAAACGTTATCTTCCTAGACTACCCTGCCCCTAACAATGTGAAAGACTCAAGTGACTGGGACAATTTGCTGACGGAAGACAAGACGTCAACAGTGGAATTGCCCTTAAGGGATAAGGAAGACGGAATAGAAATGAAAGAAGAAGACAATCTTGAACCAGAACTGGAACTCAATTTGGCAGATCAAAACGTGATAGACGTCAATGAATCTTCATCTGATCAAGACGAAATAGAGATCGCTGAAAATCTAACTCCCAATCCTATCATCTCATCAGCTAGAGTTTTACAAGACAGAACAAGTCAAGTGAAACATTTGCACTTAACTGTGGATCCGAAGAGCTTCAAGAAGATAGTAACAGGTGAAAAGGCTGAAGAATGGAAAAGGGCTGTGCAGGAAGAATTGAATAATATCAAAAGTCACAAGGTGTGGACGGACTACCATTCATCGCTGCCCAAAGCGCTCCGTCACACATGGGTCTATAAAACTAAATCGGCCTCTGCTTCAGCAGCTGAAAAACAAAAAGCAAGATTATGCATTCAGGGGTTCATGCAAACGCCTGGAGAAGATTTTTTTGAGACTTTTTCCCCGAAAGGAAAATTTCCATCTCTCCTGACTCTGTTAGTTCTAGCGATTGACTTAAACTTGACAATCAAACAATTCAATGTAAAAAGCGCCTTCTTATTTGCGCCATTGGAAGAAGACATTTACATACGCACACCAGAAGGATCTCACAGGACGGCCCCGTTTCTGAAACTCCACAAATCATTGTACGGTCTCAAACAATCTCCGATGAATTGGTACAACACCTTGACATCGTGGTTTGAAGAAGTCAATTACCTACCGTTGATAGCTGACGCCTGCCTATTCATCCACAAAGAGAAGAACTTGTTCATATGCTTTCATGTTGACAATCTCATCGTAGTTGGAAGGACAGAAGAATTTGAAAAATTGTTCTTACATCGCTTTCCACATTCGACTGCACATCCTCCCGACACCTTGTTGGGAATGAATCTGTCTGTAAAGAAGGATTGGGTTGAATTGTCTCAAGAATCGTTGATTGCGAAGGGGCTGGAACTTCTTGAATTTGAACAAGCAACCTCAGTGAGCACTCCACTAACGCCAGCGGTACAGTTGCAGATAGCCTCCGACGACAATCATAGCAAATTCCTCAAGTTAAATATCAATTACCGCTCCTTTACCAGCATCCTAAATTACTTGGTGTGTAGAACTTGCCCAGACCTGTCAGCAGCAGTTTCAATCCTTTCAAGATTCAACCATTGACCTGGATTTAATCATTGGAAGCAAGTGTTACACTGCTGGCAATATCTGAAAGGAACACAATCTTTCAAATTTTGCCTCAAACCAAACTCTCAAGATCTGTCCCAAAGAATAAACTTCTACACTGATGAGACGTGGGCAGACAACCAAGAGACGAGAATCTCTCAACGTGGCTCTCTTGCCTTCTGGAAGTTGTGCCCAATCTTGTGGAACAGTAAGAAGCAAAAGAACATCACATTATCATCAACTGAAGCCAAGATGAACGCATTATCGGATGGGGAGCAAGAAAATCAATGGCTGAGTTTCCTGGTCAAAGAGCTGTGGAGAAACCAGTTGAAGCCAAAACTGTTTCACATCAACAACAAAGGACTGCTTGAAAAATTAAAAAAATTTGGCGCAAACTCAAAAACTAAGCATTTAGACATAAAAGCAAAAAATCTCAGAACAAAGTATAAAAGCAATGAAATCAATGTCAAACTAGTACCGTCACAAGACATGGTGGCCGACGCTCTCACAAAAGCTGCACCTTTACAGTCAATTAAAAAGCTACAAGACCAAGTTTTCTTGTCATCAAAGTCATCAAGCAAGGAGGTGTGTTGAAAACTCCTCAGTCTAGTTGAATCCAACGGACAAGCCCCTATTAATTCAATTCACGCGCGGGGGGGCTAATCAAGAAGACACTCGACTAGGGGTCTTCTGTCTCCTGTTCTCGCCAAACCCTCTGAAAATCAACCATCAAGTTCCTAGTGACTTGATTCACTCTTGATTCACTCTCTCCATATTCGTCGACATCGCTTAACCTCAACTTCGATTCACATCATCGTTGTGGTGTGCTAAATGTGTTCAAGTATCAAAAGTACATAAAAGCATAGTGTTATATCAAAAAGGAGGGATATTACTAGTTTTTCTATGGACGAATTGGATTCTGCCGGGTATTTAACCCATAGCCACTCTCTGAACAACCACAGGGCCAGCTGCACTTAGACAAAACCCAGTCAGGATAAAATCAGTTTTTGTGTAAACTATAAGTACATAGTTAGAGTTTAATCTATATTCACACATAAGTACATAGTTAGAGTTTAATTTATAGTCACACGCAGAGTCACATGTATAGTCACACGTAGAGTCACATGTATAGTCAGATAATTCATCACATGCTTGTCTAGGACTCACCAGCTAAGATGCCTCATATTTTTACTCACCAGCTAAAATGCCTCATATTTTACTATATAAAGGGGAGGTTGTTCCCCCCAAGAAGGAAAATCATGCCAGTTTTTGGGAAGTAACTCTATTTTGTAGTTGCACAAAAACTCACAGAATCCAGTAGTGATCTCAATCAAGGTTGCCCCTTTTTGGTGTGCTCTTAAAAAGAAGCAAAAGTGTTATCATCACTTTGCTCTCTTAGCTGAAGGTTAAGAAAGAAGGCAATACAACTTGAATAGTTCACATTGATCCATCATCCATCCCAGAATATACATATCTTTGCTTTGCTAACAAATATCTGATCTAAGCCTGATCAAGAGATTGCTACATATAGTGTTCTCCATCATAAGTTTACGCCACAACAATAAATAAATTTTTTGTTGAAGAATTGGTGTAGTGTAATAGAGGGGGGCAGGTCTTTTCAACCACCCCGTAACAGTAGTATATTACCTAGTTGGAATTGTCTATTGTTATCTCCCCCTTACAGAACTGCCATCCGTCCCAAAGGAGTTCTCACATTGTCAAGGTGGTAGTAATGTAATCAGCAAATCTGCTTCATATCACCCTACATCAGATTGGCTTACACTTTTCTTTATTTCTTTTTGTTTCATCTTTTTCTCTCAGATCTATCTATTACTACTCACCTTGTCATCTATCTATTAAGAAAAAAACCCGTGGCTCTTTACTTCCTTGTTTGTTTTCTATCAACTGACTCGTTTATCTTTCTCTATTTGTGCTTGATGTCTCTGCTGAACCTTCATCTATCTTTTTTCCTCTTACATTATAGAAAAAATCTTCTTCTCTTCTCTCCATTACTCACAGTACAGTCTTTATCACTACTACCCCATCTAGTCCAAGTGGTACAAAGGTCTCTTTTTTTTTATCTTTCTTATTTATTTCCTCTGATCATCTTTATGTTTTCTAGTCTGGTTTTGGTTTTTAGCAATTTCATCAAATTATAATAAGTAGGAATTTAGTGGTGGTTTGAGTGAGCTACCCTACTTAATTTGACATTCTGAGTTGATTGATATAATAATATTTAATGATCTATTATTATTTGCAGTAGTAATACAGTATTTCCATTTTATTTTACAGTTTAGTCAGTTTTAGGATACTCTGGAGTATCTCGAACACGACACTAATCAACAACAACAATCAAGATTTTATCATAGCTAAAGACTGGGGGGTTGATAAAAAGAGAATCACGCATAAAATTATGTAGTCTAAACCTTCAATCAACCTTAATTCACAACAAAACTTTCTCCCACATCTTCCATAATAATGGAACAATCCACAACCATGATATTTCCCACTCTCAAAAAATTTGGGACCCTTTTCATAATCTAAACCACCCACTATC